>OU611755.1:842986-990486 GCA_914767535.2 Dunaliella primolecta | reverse complement strand
CTACCCAAAAGTTGTCCAACAAGGAGAATGAGGGTGGAACCGCTGCAGTGGCAGCCCGCCCCCCTGACGAACGCCTTTCTGAGGTGCGTTGCTTTTGAAAATGCTGTTCGTGGGAGCCGCGGTCGGCACCCGGTTTGAATTCAACTGCTCATCTGTCGCTATCTGTAGCACAAGCTCACCCCCGATGCACCCTTGAACGTGTAAATCAGGCTGATGCCGTGACCGCAAACAAGCGAAAAAGGTGCATCAGCAACAACGGCCCAGGGGAGCCTGTGCCACAGAGCAGCAGCAAGAGACATTGCACTCCAGAGCCTTGCTCCTACCACAGCCCCCTGGTGGACCTGACTGGAGATAATAGGGAGGAGCAGCATCAGGGGAGGCAGGAGCTTGCGCAGCCTGAGCAGCACCAGCAGCAGCAGCAGCAGCAGGATGGGAAAACTGGAATGGACTGTGCACAGTACCATGTAATTAAGGAGTCCACTTCCCTTTGCAGACAAGGACAGCAAGAACAGGAATCACAGCAGCATGCAGGCAGGATGCCTGCAGATGGGGCTCAGGAACTCCAGCAGCAGGGCAGCGGCTTCGGTTGCTCAGGCGCACCCCTCCCTCCACAGGAGCCTTCCCCAGCCTCCCACCGCTGCAAGCGCCGCAACTCCCACTCCACTGCAACCACCCCTGCCACCCCAACAACCACCATAAACTCTTCAGGAAAGAAAAGGGATGGGGCCTGCTGCAGCCGGGACGAGCAGGATGGCCAGCAGCAGGCGCACACGTGTACCGCAGGAGCAGGCACTTCCCCCCAAGAGGACCAGAAGACGGGCGCCCCGCAGGACCAGGACGCGGCAGCTTCTGAGACTAAGAATCTGCTTCAAGACCGTCCCAAGCTGCTGGCAGATATGCAGCGACAGATCCAGGACGTGCGTGTCGCCTTGGGCCAAGAGTTGCTGCTGCCGTGCCCACTCCTACAAGAGCACCAGAAGGCCGACCAACAAGCAGCCTCTGCAGCAGCAGGGGTAGCAGCAGACCAGGGACCTTCCCCCTTGCAGCTGGATGAGGTACAAATTGCTGTTGGCGCATTGCTCCTCTAGATCCACTAGACTATTCCATGGTCCTCTATTATGCACTACTGCTAGGTCTACCATTACTGTTGCTGAGTCCTCTGGATCCATGCTAGTGAATGCTTCGTCTGACTTGTGCTTTGTCTCAGCTTGTCTCAAGAGCAAGCATGCTGTTTGTGCATACACAGCATGTGCGATTTTTGTTTGCACCAGACTGTACTGAGCAACGCAACTCGAAGAATGGGCATCAGCTAGTGCCTGCCATCTGTCTCTGCAAGGCTCGCAGAAAAAAGGGACAAGACGAGACCAACCAGCTCCCAGCGAGGGGTCCGCTACTTGGAAGTCACGATAAGCCTTCTGAACCTCCTGTGAAAATCAGCCCTGCAAACTTGTGTGTGTAACGTGGTCAAACCTGATCAAACATCTTGCTGGAAATTACCAGATCGCATAGCATGCAGCTGATACTTGTATCCATCAAAAAACGAGGATGTGCAAGCTGCATTGCCACTCTTTGTATGTTTTGGCCTCGATCTCAACGCTTACAATGCAGCTGCAGTACAGCCGCACACACATGTTTGTTTCTGAAGTTTCTAAACTGGGCAGTGGATGAGCGCGGGGACCGTGTCCTCATTTGTTACATACAAATGCAGGGCAGCATTTCTAGCAAGCACCATCCCTCTCGTCTCTTTCTTGCTGCCCCGAGCGTCCTCTGTTCCTTCCTGCTAGCAGTGCCCTGTGTCTGCGGCAACCGTGCTTCCCTGGCCCTGGTGGTGTCTGTCCCTAGTGGTGCCTGTGGCAACTGTGCTTCCCTGTCCCTAGTGGTTCTTTTGTCAATGCAATTCAGTGCCCAGCCCAATGTCGAGTGTCAATGCAGTCGATGTCAAGTGGCAATGCAACAGTGCCTAGCCACAGCGTCGAGTGTCAATGCATCAGTGCCCCCTTTTGCACAGGCACCCGGCAAACAACAACAAGTGTGGCATTTGTGGGAACGAAAGAGCACACCCTCGTCCTGTTCAAACTGATTTCTTGAAGAGGGCAGCCCCCCAAGCAGCTTTTGAACACTCGTTTTTCTTTCTGCCTCAAGCATGCTGATGTCCAACCCCTCGCACCCATCCGTCCCTGCCCACCCAGGTGGCGGCGTTTGTGGAGGGCCGGCGCTGCAACCTTTCTGCCCTGGTGGAGCAGCTGCTCACAGCACGCCAGCAGCAGCAGCCTGCCATGGTGGACGCCACCGCAGCAGCGGACGCTGCCAAAGCCAGCGCTGTGACATCAGAGGTGCCCTCAGAAGGGCATGCGAGGCAGAGCAGCCACGGAGAGGGTGCTGTGCATGGCGACGCTGATGGCGGCAATGGTGGCAGCAGTTGCACAGCTGAGGCGGCTGGCCGACTGCGCACGCAGCTGGTGGACCTGGCCACGCGCAAGTCGTATGCCACCAAGGATGCAGGTGTGGGCTTGGGCTCGTTAGGATCATTGGGGACCTGCAGCGAGTGGGCAGAACTGAGTAGGCAGAATTGAGAAGACAGAACAGAGTAGGCATGGAAGAGGAGGCAGAATGCAGGTGTGGGTGCCTGCAGCTAGTATGCTCCTGGCTTGTGGTGCTGTTTGCCTGCTTGACATTAATGTTGTAAACAAGCAGTGGGATCATTGCGGTAGCTGCTAGCGGCTTACAGAAGTGTGATTGCATGGCGGCAGTGTGGTCCTGGCAGGAGATGCTTACGGCTCAAAGAAATGGATTACAGTGCACTGCTGATTACCAGGCGCTTGTTCTGGCTGTACAGTGCACAGAGGAATATTCGGCTCTTGGTCTGGCACGCCAATGCACCGCGTCAGACTTTCGTCACAGCTCTTCTTCTGACTCTACAATGCACTGGTTAAGGCTCTTGCCAATACTCTTGCTGTCGCTCTGCAGTGCACTGCGGGCTGTTAGACGCCGCGGAGGACACCAACCCTGATGCGTTCTGGTTCTGGGAGCTGCGTGAGCCCAAAAAGGCGCTCATGCCTCAGCAGCAGCAGCAGCAACAGCCGTCTGGGGCTGGCACGCAGCAAGGTGCGCTATTATAAGCAGCATTAGAAGTGATGATAACAAACCAAGCAAACCCCTAATCCTGCTGAATCCTTGGAGCAGCAGCAGCAGCAGCAGCCACCTGGGGCTGGAATGCTGCCGGGTGCGCCAGTTAGATGGATCTTGCGACTGGTGAGATCTGGGACCACCGGTGCTTCCGTGCTGTGCACCACTCCACCACCTCTTTCTGTGCTGTGCACCACTCCACCACCTCTTTTTGTGCTGTGCACCACTCCACCACCTCTTTTTGTGCTGTGCATCACTCCACCACCTGCCCCTGTAAACAGTCAGCGATGGCAGCAGCAATCCATGCGTGACAGCAGGTGTGACCTGTTTGAGATGGCACGGTCAGTGAAGGTAGCAGTGATCCATGTGTGATAGCAGAAGTGGATCATGTTTTAGGGCAGATGTGGTCAAGCATCTTGTAAACACGCATGCCCAGGGCGTTTGCGGAAATGTTTGAGGTGTACGAGGGCACTGCAGGTGTGGCCCAGACTCGTGAAAAATGAGAATACTGCGCATCAAATGGTGTGCCAAAGTTAGGAAAACTAGCGTATGCACTGCATTATTGGGGCACCAATGTTTTGCATGGACTGAAGGACACCGTGTTTGTGGTTGCTGTGTATTTTGCTTCAAGATGCGCTGCCATTGTCCAGCTCGACATGAGTTCGAGTGCATCGGGACTATCAGGAGTGCTGTGTGGTGTAAGAAGTCTTCCTTTGCATTATCATTACACAGATCACCCGCAAACCAACCTTGCATGCATGCAACGCAGGCGGAGGGGCGTCCAAGGGTGCCCCCACATCTCGAAACTCTGCTGCGGCTACCAACAAAAAGCTGACGGATTTGTACCGCAGGCGGCGCAAAGATGTGAGTGGTAGGGGAGATCGATGCGTCAGAGAAGCTTGGGCTAAGGAGTGGATCGTTTCAATAGAAAGTTCATTTGCGCAACGAGCAAGGCAAGGTTAGCAGAGCAGAGCAATGCTAAATAACACCTTGCCTATTACCCTCTTCTGCTTTCTCCATCTCCTCCCTCCCTCTCTTTGGTTTTTGTTTTGTCCTTTTTTCCTGTGTCTGCGTGATTTTGTTATGCCATCCTTGCGCTCATCAGCCCCCCTCAGTGCCCCCCAATGAAGTACACTCAGTTGACAAAGAAGTATTTGATCGTCAAAAATGCAACCCTATCCTCTTATTCTTGTCCTTTCTCTCCTTCTCCTCATATCCGCTGCATTCCCTGCAGCTGCATGACCGCTTGACTACTGCCACCAACCTCGAGGCCCTCCTCCAAAAAGCACTGGAGTGCAGCTCCTTCACAACCCTCTCACCCTTGATCTTTCTACTCTCCTCCTCTCATATCCTGCAGCTGCATGACCGCCTGACTGCTGCCACTGGCCTCGTAGCCCTCCTCCAAAAAGCACTGGAGTGCAGCGCCCAGCACCCTATCCCTGCAGCACAGGATGCCACGCCAGCACCAACAGCAGCAGCTGGGAAGAAGGAGGGGGGGAAGAAGGGGCAGGGGGCAGGGAAGCCGCGCGGCGTGAGCAAGGCACTGGAGGAGAAGCTGGGCAAAGCGGTGCAGCGGCTGGAGAAGCTGCCCAGCGTGAACCAGGTGGGGCAATGTGCAGGGGTCTGCATGTGTGTGTGTGATTTTACCCTTCTCAGTCTGAGGAATGGACCTCAATATCTGCTTGGTCTGAAGGCTAGAATGAGTGGCTCCAAGAGCTGCTGCGTTTTTTTATGGTTTCTTTTCCTTTATCCGCAGCACGAGCTCTAGGGGAAAATCAGTAAGAGCAAGGGAGGAAAGAAAGCGAGGAAATTATGAATATGTTGGTGATTGGAAAATTGCTGGCACTCCAAACCACGTTTTAGTTTGAGGGTAGAAGCCAGGCATGACAGTTTAGTATGAAGGTGGAAGTCAGGCATGAAGGGAGGAGCCAGGCATGAGCAAGCCCATGCCAGCGTGTGGAGAGGGCAATGTCATGGCTCTGAATTAGCCCCCTTCTCCTTGGGCTTTTTTGAGCGACAGCATGGATTATTATCTGCTCTGAAGCCACACTGAGGGCTCAAAGAGGAGTGCTTGGTTCCATATTGCTCAGCCAATTTCAGCAGACGAGGCTGGCTCCCAGGGCAAGTCCATGGAAGCTTGTCACAGAGATCTGACCGGCCAGTCCCAGGAGGAGGCATCGGCCAGCCTATTATCTTATCCAAGCCAGCCTGACTCGGATACATTTTGACACATTTTGGTTCAATTCCAGAGTGTCTCTTGCAATTCTCCCATCCTGTTTGCATGAAGCCAGAAGCCGTGATCCCCATTGCCTTTGTGGCTGACTCTTACCACCCTACGCTGCTCAGCTTGGGCTCACACTCTGCACTTTCCAGACTGACAACCGAACCCAGGTCCAGCCCGCGCAAAAGAATCGACATGCTCTATGGGTGCGCAGCCAGCCTGTGTTCCAATCCCCAAAGCCACCACCCTGGTCCGTGCTGTGTGCTGCAGATCGAGCTGGCCCTGGAGGCTGGTCTGACGGAGCTGGGCAGCAAAGATGGGGCTGCCTCACGAAGGGCGGAGCGCGCGGTGCGTCTTGGTCGCAACTTTAGCTTGGCTTGTGTACTTCCAGGAGTGGGTTCTTCTAGCTTGTGCAGCTTCTCACTTCAAGGATGGGGCTGCCTCATTGAGGGCCAAGCACATGGTGCATTTTGCTCGCTTGCAATTGTTGCTTGGCATGTGTGCGCAGTGCGCAAGAGCTTGAGCCCACAAGCGTGCCTGTCATGGTGGTGGAGGGGGGGGGCTTACACTGAGCATGTGTGTGGATGTGAATCAATGATGAAAGAAGGTCTAAGGTGCACACTTGCTGATGCATGGATGGGTGAGCACGTTTTTAGGCTTATTTTTTGGTGACCTTTTTGTATGCAGTTGCCTGCACAGCGTGATCGGCGGCGTGCTGAAAAAAGCATGCCTGCCCCCATCGCTACATGTTGAACAGCTCTGCACTTGGGCTTGTATGTGTGCAGGGGATGCAAGCAGGCGCGTGCTACATGCAAGCATGCCAGCGCGCCTTGCAGCATATTGTGCAAATCTAGCACTTGGGCTCGTGTACGTGCGGGATGCTGCACAGCGCGAGCAGGCGCGTGCTGCATACAAGCATGCCAGCCCCCGTTGCAGCATGTTGTGCAAATGCAGCGCTTGTGCTTGCATGTGTGCAGGATGCTGCACGGCGCGAGCAGGAGCGTGCGGCAGCTGCAGCTGCCAAGGAAGAGGAGAAGGTGAGAGGGATCGTCATGGACGTGCATGCCTTTTGCAGGGCTTTGTGAAGGGCTATGCAACTTGTACCCCCAGCGCCCTGCTCTAAGATTACGCGTCTGCCCCTTGCTTGGTTTATTTTTGAGAAGCACGGAGGTAAATAAAGGGAAAAAAGCATAAGCTGCTTTGGCTGTGAAACGCTCCCTATGTCAACAAAGAAGAAGTAAGCCACCAGATTGGGCACAACATGGGAAGGGAGGGCAGAGAGCAGGGTGTGTAAGACACAAACTGTGTGTGTGTGTGTGTGTGTGTGTGTGCAGTGGCTGCGCGCAATGTGCACCACACCATCTGCTTGCTTGCTCGCTTTATCTCTTGCACCCTTAAAGAAAGCCAAGGCTGATAATTGCGTGCTTGCTTTACCCGTGGATCTCGCTTTCAGAAACCCAAGGCTGCTAAGAAGAGAGTCAAGGCGACATGTTTTGTGGCTGCACAGTGTCCACTGCACTATCATTGGCATGCTTGCTTCACCTCTGATATGCGCTTGCAGAGAGCCAAGGCTGCTGAACAGGACGCCAAGGCAGCAGGCTTCTCTGGCTATCAACGGCGTGCTTGTTTCACCCCTGATGCGCTCTTGCAGAAAGCCAAAGCCGCAGAGAAGAATGCCAAGGCGGCAGGCTTCTCCAATGTCAAGGAGCTGCAAAAGTCCAAGCAGGTCTTCAAGGTGAAATCTGCTCAAAGACCTGCCACAAACTGCAAGCACACCTTGGTTGTTGTTGCTGCAATCATACATTAAACAGTAGTTGTAACTGAAGTTCCTCTGGCTGTCTACCTTCAGCGCAGCAGGGTTTGGAGCTGGGATGTTGTTGCGGCTGCCAGCTGTGAGTGTGTGTGTGTGTGTGTGTATGTGTGTGTGTGTGGTGATATGCAAATGCTCACTGTTGGTGCTGCTCAAGAGTCTGCGCTACAAATGGCCTGCTTGTATTCCTGCTTGTATGACGCAGCCAAGTTCTGCAACTCATTAGATCATCATTAGCCTTCCTTCATTGATGTAGGGAGCAAATTCAATGCCTGCGTTGTTTTATCTCTTCTGTTTTTCTTACACAGTTCCAGGTGTTTTGGCGACATCACATGGTGCCAGAAACGCACGCAATTCCTGTTCTTGAAACTGTTCAAACATGTGCACTGCCGCGCTGTGCAGAGCTTCTTCAAGCCCGGCCCCTCCTCCCAAACCCCTGCCCCCCGCCCCAAGCGCCACTCCTTTGGCGCCACCTCCACTACACCCCCTTCTGCCTCCCAGCCCCCCAGTCATACCCACCCCAACAGCACCTCCCCCACAACCAACGACCCTAACACGGCAACCAAGTGTTGCCCAAGCGCTGCCCTGGGGGCTGCAGCTGGCTCAGGAGTGGGGTTGCAATTCATGGAAGGGGAAGGTGCTGCAGCAGCGGCAATGGTGGCCGTTTCACCCCCCTGCCCGTCTCTACCGCCTTGCTGCAACGTGGGACCCAGCTACGAGCAGGTGGGCGCGTGCTTTCTGTGCCCCTCTTGTTTTTCTGAGCTGTCAAAAGCAGTCAAATAACAGAGCAAGCATTGGGATGGCTTGACAGTTTAACCAATAGTGTTTCACGTGTCTCGCTCTTGACCTGTTCTGTGTGGAAAGATGGCCTGAGGCCTGTTGGAATGAGACAAAGCCTCCTACAAACATGAAGACGTCCATTTCAACCTCCTCGCAGGTTGCAGCCTAGCACGAGATGCGAGGCCAGCAATGACACACACACACACATGCACACGCACAGGTGCTGGATGAGCGGCGCGCAGTGCTTGATGCCTCACACAAAGCAGGCTTGCGTACAGAGGACATGGCCGCGCTGCGAGCATCGCTTCGTGCAAGCTGGAAGCAAGAGGCGGCTAAGCAGCGTACGCATGTGCCTGGTAAGGCCATATACTGGGTGGAAGTTTTTGTGCAGAAGTGCAGCCAGAGGGTCCAAGTCTGGTCCCTGAGCTGAGCATCTTCAGCCTGTGTATTTGCGTGTTCCTGTAATGGGTGGAATTTATGCTTGCTGATAGTGTGCTTGGTGAGCAAATGAGCAAAAAGCAATTGTTTGGAGGGCATGTGCCGTGAGTGTGTAAGCGTGGGCCAAATGTGAGTGTGTGTGCGCGTTTGTGCAAGCATGTGCCTAGTACGTGTGCATCTAAGCATGTGCCGTGTACGTCTGCATTCAAGCACGTGCCATGTGTGTCTGCATTTAAGCATTTACCATGTATGTGTGCATCCAAGCATGTGCCAGGCAAGGGTGTAAGAATAAAGCAAGGGAGTTTGACAAAGCAAGCATGTGCCAAATACGCGTGCTTGCAAGTTAACGTCAGGTAAGTGAGCGCGCTTGACAGATGTGTGCTTGGTATGGAAGCGATGTGCGAGCACCTGTGCGCCTGTGCTGCTGCGCCTGTCCTTCTGTGCCTTTCTTGCATCTTGACGCATGAGCATCAGTTGCAGCAGGCGTTTGTCCTGCCATAGCAAGTGAGCATAACTTGTGGTGGCAGAAGCTGTAATTTTTAGCCATGCCTTCCTTTGCCTGCAACCTGTCAAATAGCTGCTTCATGACGTCCATAAGCAACTGCTTGACACACACACACACACACACACACACACACACACACACACACACACACACACACACACAGGTGAGCCCCCCTCCTGGGCGCGCCACCCCCATGCCCCACGTCTCAGCCTCCACGCGCGCTGTGTGGCCCTATGGGGAGAGGGCTATGACGCATCTGCTGTGCGAACGCGCCGCAAGAAGCTGCTCAAGCACCATGATGACCGGCGACCTGCGTACTACGGCAGCTGGAGCAGGATCAGGTGTGAGATGGATTGTGAGGGGGATGATGGGAGCAGGTCAAATGCAGGGTACTCAAGGAAGAAGCTGCTCAAGCACCGTGTAGTCCAGCGACCTGCGTACTACTACGGCAACTGGAGCAGGAGCAGGTGTAAGCCGCACCATGTGATGGATTGGGAGGGATGATGGTAGCGGGTCAACTGCAGGGTGTACAAGCAAGAGCTTGAGTCCTAAAAACTGCTCAAAGACAATGGCAACCTTCAGCCTGCGCCTGAGGGCAGCTGGGGCAGGTTTGAGGGAATTGTTTGTGGGATGAGCATTATGGATTGGGCATACTGTGCCCACATCTATGATAGACTCTGCTGATGAGAAGGAGAGCGGGGCGTTTGTTTGGAGGTGGTTTCATCCTCATATGGCAATGGCAGCGTTCTCACACTATTGACCTGCACAACCTGTACACATGCGCACGCGTGCACATACACATACACGCACACACACACACACACACACACACACACACACACACACACACACACACACACACACACACACACACACACACACACACACACACACACACACACACGCACGCACGCGCGCACACACACACACACATACACACACACGCACGCATGCACACACACACACACAGTCCTCCTGTTGTTAGAGTTCTTTTTTTCCATCCATGCTCATGCCTGCCCTCTACGCAGTCCCGTGGTGTCCGGCCGCCGCCCATTTGGCCGTGATCCTGGCTTGGACTATGAGGTCATGAGCGATGAGGAGTGGGAGGAGGAGCCAGAGGGCGAGAGTCTGAGTGTGAGTCAAAAGACAAAAGAAACAGAAAGGAAGATGCGAGGACAGTTAAGAAGGCAAAGGAAAAGAAGACAAAGATCAGGGATGGCAAGGAAAGAAAGGGAAAAGGGGAGGAGGGGAAAGAAGAAAGGTAGCGCTTTGAAAAGAGCATGAGTTGCTTTGCTGTATACTGAATGGACTGTGATGTCATGATGGTGACCAGGTGCTGTGGTCCAAATTCGATTCACTTGTGTGGTGCAACTGCAGCAAAGCAGTGTGCATTCCCTTCTTTTGTCCCTGGCCTTTTAAAGCTTGCTGGATGAAATGGAAAATAGTGTGAGGAGGACTGCTCTTGGCCTTTGAACAACAAGCACAGAGCCGCACGCTCACGCGCAACGAGTGTATGCTTGCAAACGCATGCTTGCGGGACATGCATGTTGGAGGGGAAGGGGCGGGAGGTCAGCGATTCAACAAGGTTGCCAGAGGACCATTCGCTGACAAGAGCTTCAACATGCATGCACATTTGCAGGACAATGATGATGGTGAAGAGATGAGTGTGGACGGGAATGGTGGTCAGGGTGGCAACGAGGACGGGGAGGAGGCGGAGGGCTTTGTGGTCGAGGATGGCTTCCTGTCTGAGGATGAGGGTGCGCGGGAGATGGACGAAGGTGAGGCATATGAGCAAGAACATGTCAGAACAGGACGGGACAGGACAGGGCAGAGTTGAACAAGACAAAAGAAATACAAAGGCAGCACACCTTATATGCAGTAGCGATGGGTTCTAGTACATTCAATGCGTCGGGATCCTGTCTGAGGGTCAGGGCACAAACAAATGGTCCAAAATGACACATGCAGGATGAGAGGGTCTGCTCTTTGTTTGCCTTTGGTTCCTTCTTGGGCCTTCAAAAAGAAAGGCAAGAGGTAAGGCCCCTCTTCCTCCATTCCTCACCTTCTCTCTCTCTCTCTCTCTCTCTCTCTCTCTCTCTCTCTCTCTCTCTCTCTCTCTCTCTCTCTCTCTTTCAATCTCTGCATATATGTGTGTGTGCTGTTTCCTGTTTTCCACCTCCATTGACCAATGTTTTCCTCTTCAGCACACACAGGTGCTGTACAGGAAATGTGATGCCAGACCCAGCACAACCAACCATGTTTTTCACACTGATGCAGCGCATTAATTATGCTGTTTCCTGTAACTCCACTCCACCAACCGATGTTTTCCTATTCAGCCACACACAGGTACTGCCCAGGGTGTGCGCAATGCCGGACCCAGCGTAACCATATTTGTTCCTATGACTCAGCGCACCAACCGAGCTGGTTCCTGTAACTCAGCCCCATCAACCAATGTTCTTCTCTTCAAACACGTACAGATGCTGCAGAGGGTGTGTGTGATGCCGGCCCCAGCGCCACCCACCGTGCCCCACCCTCCGACCCTCTGCTTGCCGCGCTCGAGTCCGGTATTGCACGCGCGCTGCGCTCCAACAAACCCCTCATTGTGTCCCGCCTGCCACTGCTGCCACCGTCCAGCTGCACACAAGCTACGCAGCCAGCGCAGCAGCAGCAGCAGCAGCAGCAGCAGCAGGGTTTGCAGCCGGAGGGTCTGCCACACCAGCAGCAGCAGCAGCAGCAGCAGCAGCAGCAGCAGCAGCAGGGTACGCAGGGTGGTGGCGCAGCGGCAGGTGTAGCCGCAGGAGCAGGAGCAGCAGCAGCTGCAGCAGGGGTTGTGGGGGCCCCATCCACAACTGTGCCCTCTGGGCAAGACCCTGAGGTAAGCTGTGGTGCTATTATGCCCCTTTTGAAGCAGACAGCACTCTACAGGGGCATGCATGACAGAGGGGGGCAAATGTGTATGAGATTGTGAGCCGTGTGTCCAGTGGAAGTCCATGAAGGAAGGAGCCTCGAATGGCCCCCTTCTCAAGGGGGTGGGAGGGGTTGCTAAGCAGATCTGGTTTCGATCATGTAGCGGAGGAGGGTGTGGAGAAGCGTATTGCTAAGATATAGGCGACGCATTTTTAGCTACAGCAGCAGCAGCAGCAGCAACACTCGTGCCTAGTTGAGAGGTAGATCTCCCTTGGTTTTTTGTTTCCTTGTACATGGATGTCCAAGCCTTGGAGGATCTGATCTCACGGAAGGCCAGATCTGCACAACAAGAAGAGACGACGTCTCTGAACAGAAGGCCAAATCTGCGCTGCAGGCCCGTGTGAGGGAAGCAAAGAAGAAATTGTGCCTCTTCTCTGCTGCCAACTTGCATGCATGAATTTGCAGAGGGCCTGGTTTGACGAAAGCCGCCTCAGCCCTCTGCACAGAGGGCTTTTGTTCTGTTGTTTGCCTCTTGGGTGCTATTTGGTGCAGTCCTCCTCATGGAGAAAAAGGGAAGGAAGATGAGCATACCTGTCCATCTGTCACTGCAGGTTCTCTGTCAGGGATGTCGTGGCGGGGGTAACAGTCATTGCAAACTTGATTGCTTTTACTTGGGCCTGATGTGGATGCAGGTGCTCTTAGGGGCGCTGTGTGGGAGCGTGCTGAGGCCTGGGACCTTCATCACTCCTCCCCTTGAACGCAGCATCTACGCCCCAAGGTGAGCCTGCATTTGGTTAATGTGAATCTGTATGAACCTTTTTATGCGAGGGTGAAGAAAGGGCAGCATGCATCTACGCCCCAAGGTGAACCTGCATTTGGTTGCCCAACACTGGATCTTGCTTCAGCTCTGTTGTTGTGCTTCGAAAAAGAGCCTGGCCTGTGAAAAGGCGAGCAACAAAATGTGGGCCTGCACGATTGCTGCTTTGGAGTGTGTTGTGCAAGAAAGGAAAGAAAAAGAAAAACTACGTAGGCAATGTGCAGTGCAACCACTACACTTATTGGCATGACAGAGGGAGCGTCAACCTCGAGCGCGCATGAAGAGTCATTTTGCTTGCACATGCGCATGCACACACACACACACACACACACACACACACACACACACACACACACACACACACACACACAGAGTGCTGCCAGGGCCAAAGGCTGGGGCCACCAGCGAAGCGGCCCAGCAGCACTCACGCCTTCAATCCCTGCACCCGACAGCCCATAGCCTACCATCGAGCGATGGTGCGGGCGGTGGTGGTGGTGGTGGTGGTGGTGCTGCTGCTGCTGCTGCTGCTGGAGTTGGTGCCAAAAGTGGGCTGCTGCCTACGACAGCGGGGACGACATCCGCTGTAGCAGACCCTGCACTGCTGCAGGATGTGTTGGGTCACATGGAGGCAGCGGTGGGTTGCAGATCGGATGCCTGGCTTTAGGGACCCTAAACTCAGAATGCATCCTGTGCTTGTTGAGCTTGGATGGGTTCATTTGCTCGGGCTCTCTGAATTCAAACTGCAGCCTGCACTTGTGTGCCTTGGATGATGTGTTTGCTGTCCCAGCTTGCTGGAATCATGGCCATCATGGCCACGTGGCCAGGCTCATGGCCACGTGGAGGCACCAGTGGGTTGCAAAGGCACAGAATGCAGCTCGTGCGTTGTGTTGCTATGCTGGTGTCGTTTGGAGGCTCAACATGGGGGCTCATTTGCAACGCCAGGCTCGACGTTTGGAGAGCCTGCAAGGCAGGGCTGTAAGGGACAGCAGTGGATGGCAGGTGTACCAGGAGGGGCTTGCACCTGTGCTCTGTAATGCATAGCAGTAGACTGGTTTTGCATGATGTGTGCCAGCCAAATGGAGGCGCCAGTGGTGTGGGCACTCTTAGTAGCAGCCTGTTGCTGTGTGTAACGTGCCCCAATATGCTACCTACATGGCAGAGGAATGCGTTACGTGTGTGTACAGGGTGGGTAAGGGTCGTGGATGAGTGTGAATGCGGATGTGGATGTGGGTGCGTTGCCTGCATGTGTTTGTGCGAATGAGCCTCCATGTTTGGACACGTGCTTGTGCGTCGTTTCCTTTTGGGGGGTTTGCCTGAGGAGCCTGAGCAACGCAGCAATTGCGCAGCAAGCCATCACAGCTGTTGGACACGGTTTGCTTTGCTTTGGTCTGTCTGCCTGTGGAGCCTGAGCAGCGCAGTTTGGTGAGGCCCCTGCTACAGCTTGCAAGCCAGGGGTCCTTCCTTAATGCACGCGGCTCTTTTGGCTTGCGTGGTCTGTCCTTTTTCTTTTTCAGGACCGCAGGCGTTGCAGCGCAGCAGGCCACCACAGCGACACCGGCATCCATAGTGTATTGCAGTGGCAATGGCAGTGGCAGTGGCTTCCTTTCTTGCACGTCTCCATTGCTGCAGCCACGCCCTTTTTGTTTGTTTTACTGTGTCAGCTCGCAGGGCCTGGACAGCACACCTGGGGCCACCACTAACCACCATGGTACAACAAGCCACCACAGCACCACCACCACTAATGGCACACCATGAACTGCAGCAGCACTGCTTATGGCTCAGGCCATGGTGCGTCGCTGTCGGGCCTGCCATGCTTGCGGATGCCTGCACGGCCAACCTCCATGTGTGTTTTGTTCCCCCCACCCGCAGGGCCTGGACAGCGCTGCCGGCTCCATGGTGCAGCAAGCCATCACAGCAGCAGCCGCAGCAGCAACAGGCGGCGGTGGCGGTGGCGGCAAAGGCAAGGGCGCTGGCGCAGGCATAGCCTCTCTAGGCCTCCACTGCAGCGGCAGCGGAAATGGTAGCGGAGCAGGAGGAGCAGGCAGTGGGGTTGGAGGCGGAGGAGCAGCAGGGTGCAATGCGAACGCTGGGGGCAGCGGGGGGGCAGCGCGGGGGGGCGGCCGCTTGCCAGCAAGTTTCCCGGAGGCGGCTGTGCCCGCGCTGGCTGCGTTTCTGCAATCCACGTCGGAGCGCGCCCTTGGCAAGGTGCGTGTCCGTGAATATGTATGTGGGTGTAATCCACGTCAGAGCACGCCATAGGTAAGGTGCGTGCGGGATTTATGGGCGCAATCCTATTCAGAGTGTACAGCTGCATGCGGGTGCAATCCATGTTGAAGCGCGCTACTGGCAAGGTGCGTGTGGGGTGTGTGGGTGGGTGGGTGTGAGTGAGGGTGAACAGGCTTTTCTTGTGAGGCTATCCTTCTGACGTACATGCTTCTGGTGATGTGTGATCTTCCACTGGTTCCTCACTGCTGTGTGATTTGGATGACCAGGGAAGGGAGGGGAGAAGCCGCTGAGCTGTAGATTCCCTTTTTTTTATTTTTGTTGCACACACACACACACACACACACACACACACACACACACACACACACACGCACACGCACGCACGCACGCAACTTGCTCTCTTGCAACATGCACGCAACTTGCCCTCAGGTCGTGGATGGCTTCCACGCTGCCTACAGCTCTGGCTCCCTGGCCTTGCTGTGGGGTTGTGTGGGGGCTGCCCCCCCCAAGCGCGCCATCAAGGACAAGATCAAAGAGGTCGCCACCTACCAGGGCGCCACCAAGAGCTGGTCCATAGCAGCGGGTGTGCCCACCACACCCACCCCACTGGCACAGCCCATGCTGCCCCCAGCTCTGCTTGAACAAGCGCACCTGCAACAACAGGCGCACCTCCAGCAGCAAGCGCACCTGCAGCAACAAGCGCACCTCCAACACCAAGCGCTGCCCCCCTTGCATAAGCAACCTGTGCTGCACCAGTCTGTGCTGCCGGCCATGCCCCACGCCACACCCCACGCAGCGGCACCAGCAGCAGCTGCGGGAGCAGAGGCCGTTGTGTCAGCAGCACCACCACAACCCTCAGCACCAGCACCAGGGGCAACAGCACTAACACAGGCCCTGCTGCCAGCCACCTCACCAGCATCAACCACACCAGCACCTGCCTCAGCATCCCCACCCACCCAGCAACACACACCAGATGCACGACATGCAGCAGCATCACCATCACCCCTACAACAGCAACCGCCACAAGGTTCCCTGGTGCTGCCTGTGAGCACCTCAGCGGCCCCTGCAACCTCAGGATCAGCAGCAGGAGCACCCCAGGCACCAGCATCTAAACCACCAGCACAAACAACTGCTACTACTGCTGCTACAGCAGCAACAACAGCAGCAGCAGCAGGTGATGCTGAGGCGCGCATTGAGTTGCCAGGCTGCTGGGAGCCTGCCGCAAAGCGCAGGCACGTGGGAGATTTTGAGGCGGCACAGGGTGGTGGAGAGGGGGAGCAGGGGGTGGTTGAAATGGTGAAGCTACACCAGCAGCAGCAGCAGCAGCAGCAGCAGCAGCTACAAGCGATGGACGTGCAGTAGAGGCTCTGGACGAGCAGCAGCGGCTGCAAGCGATGGATGTGGGGTAGGAGCGCTAAGCAATGGATGGGCAGGAGCAGCAGTGGAGCCGCCGCCGCCGCCACAGCAGCAGCTGCTGCTGCAAGCGTCTCATGCGCAGAAGGCATGTGCAGTGAGAGCCCCAAACATGCCCTATATGTATATACGGCACAGAACACGTGTAGGTTGACGACATGCCTGTAGGAATGAGTGCTGTGTGACGTGTGCACGGCACAGAGAATGGAGAAATAGGCATGTGTTTGCTTCCTTTGCCCCATGCATGCTGCGTGCATAGCGCTGAAGGTGAAGACGCATGTCTCTTTTGCTCTCAGTTTATGCAGGCAGTGTGCGGGCAGTGCCATCTTTTTGTGCAGGGGCCACGCTATAATCTCCACTGTGTTGTTCCAATTTTAAAACATTCTAGCAGCAGGTTGTGGGTAGGTTGGACAATATGCAGAGGAAATTGCGTGTGGCTTACACTGCAGTGCGTGCCACAAATGCATGCGGCACACACATGTCTGCTGCTGCTGCTGCTGCTGCTGCTGCTGCTGCTGCTGCTATGGCAAGCAAGGGTCGAATTGCGGAGCTGTGGAGTTTCTGGATGCAGCAGCCACTAAGAATCCACACACTTCGTTGGAGGTGCTGATGTACAGTTGGATTTGTTTGAATGTGCAGAGATGTTGTGTGCTGGGCGCTGATGATCTGAAGGGAGAGGTTGCGCCCTGTTGGCAGGATGAAGAAGCAGGATGGTGTAAACATATGTGTGTGGGCTTCTGAGCAGTGCAAGTGTTTCCTGGGTGCTGTACTTGACATGTAGAGCCAAGCAGGGAGGGTGTGGCGTGTATGCATGATACTGATGGGACTCCGTTTCCGCGCATGCCCAAAACCCTGCCCCCCCACATACAGACATGCACAAGTGCAGGAGCACACGTGTGTGTTGTTGTGTAAGCGTATCTACCTGAGGTGGAGCCAGGCTTCACTTTCTGTCTATGTACGTGTGTTTTATATGAGGCTGGGAGCTCATTTGAACATGCAGAATGAGGCAGTCTGTTCTCCCTACAGGTGATAGGCACACAACACGCATTTGCAACAGCCTGCTCATGTGCAAATTTGGGTAGCTTGGTGGTTCATAGGGTACCTTGATAGAACCAAATCGATTTCTGAGGTGTGAGGGCAGTGCAGGCCTGCAGGCCCACCACCATAATATAATATGCTAATTTGATGTCATGCTTTTGATCCTTTTGACTGCTGGACCTTTTGATGTCCCCTGAACATGCTGACTAGCAAATTGCCTTTTTCGCTACCTCCCTTGCAAGGAATTTTGCTTTGGATTGATTCTGTACGATTAAGTTGCGTGCATTTTTCTCTGGCACAAAAAAGTGTTGTGATGGATAGATAAGGCAACAAGTTGGTGGCTCCCTGGAGCTCAGCAGAGGTGAAATGTGTCCCTAATTAATCGGAAAGCATCAGGGTATGGAAAAGAAAGCTCTGCTTAGATGAACCTCCTTTGCTTGCCAATATGTGATGAAGTTTCATGTGGGTCATTGCAGACAGAAAGGTCCGCAGTCAAAGCACGTGACTGCTGTAGCCTCTTCATTCATGAAGGGAAGGGAAGATGTTAGTTTCCTTCAGAATAAGAACAAAGAGAAGCAACGCAGGCAGCAGAAAAGAAAAGAGCTGCGCAGGCAGCAGGAACACTCCCTGCATCTATTATGTTGGCTGGAGAGGACCAGTCACAGGCCGATCAGCCGAACAGTCTGGCTGAAGGTCCCCCCGTGTAAATATAAATCTAAATCTATTGAGGAAAAGAGGACACCTAGGGCCTAAGCGCCTTGTAATCCCTCCATCAAGATGAAAAATCTGGTGTTGATCAGGGTGGTTTTCAGCAGTGCCCACGTCTAGTTTTGGTGACGAGAGTTATCAAAAACTTTTTAAAGACCACGTCTGGAGCAGGAAAGTTTATACTGGGTCATCCTGAGCATGGAGCTTCACCAGATTACAAGGTTGCAATGGCATTTGGCCTTCAGCCAGGTAGTCTGGCTGCTCGGCCTACAGGACTGTGCCAGGCACACACACAAAAACATGACTTTGGAAATAGACCAATAAGTCCCATTAGTTTCAGTAAGAAATGAAAACAGAACTAGCTTAAGTACAAGCACCTGGCTCGTTCAGAAAAGTTTTATAAGTGGAGGGGAAGTCAGAGAACAGATGTTCAAATGTCATTTTAAGGAAAGTTAAGGGGTTACATAGCTGTACCTGCCTACGAGGGCAGCTTACTAAGCTAGTAGCTGAAGCATAGAAATAGACGCCTGCAACCGAACCAGGCCTGAGTTTGAAACTAAAAAAAGTCTGAAGTCTATAACAGTTTTTGCGTTGCTAAAACAAACTGAGATATAGGTAGCGTAGAAGTTGCTCAAACTGTTTCTCAAAAAAACATGCCACATTCATGTACGGCCCCATGCTCGCCAGGATAGCAATGAGGTACGTGTTCAGCAACCAGAGGATTGACAGAAGGATGTGTACCTCCAACAAAGCACACATGTTTGCATACCCCAAACTCAGTATGCTGAGCCCCACAGCACCAAGATACACCTTGTGTAGCCACATGACTGGCAGCACTTATTAGTCACATGTAGCTTCCAAAATGCTGCATTGTGTATGGCCTCACACCTTTCTGGACTGCATGTTGTATAGCTCAAACACCCCGTACACCAAGTTGGTGTCACCAACTGTTCAGCTCCACATACTTCCAATCAAAGTACATGTATAGCGCCAGGATAAAAAAGAAATGCATCTGTGGTTCCATCAGTGCCCTTGCGCACAAGTCAAACCAAGTGTGACCAGCCTTGAAGCACGGGATACTGGCAGTGTGCAGCCCCATGATTGGCAGACCAAAACCAGCCATATATAGCTCTCACAAACAAACCAAGAGTTCAATGGATGACCCCACACCATTTTGACTCACGATAGTTGTGCTGCCCCAACATGACTATCACCACCACTGTTCAGCCCCACAAATCTTTAAAGGCGCACCTAGTTCATGTGTGTAAAGCCATGAAACCTACGCATCATAAACGAAGACACAAGTCCATTTGCACTATGTTTGGCCAAACGATTTGCTCACTGTTGGGTATCTTGGGCCTTCATCGCTTGGTGCAAGTGCTTCTTCTCTTTGTCTTTGACACACTTCAACTGGTGCGGGGTCGGGGCGGGCTCGGGGAGAAAGGCTTTGTACTGTAGCCATGCAAACATGGGAGTTGTGTACAGGCACTGTGAGGGGTTCTTTCAAGAGGACACATAGGTTACAAAGAAAAGAGAATGAAGCCTAAATAGGCAGAGGAAAAATAACCCTACATCTTATAAGGAATAGGAGACACATTCCTTTTCGTTAATTGATGTAGGAGAGTTTCCTCTGCCTATGCAGCTTTTCTTTTCTTTCTGTTTCTTTCTTATTTTTTCTTTTCTAGGAGACACATCGGCTCAGAAGAACCACGGGTCCCCTCTACCATTAGGCTACAACTTTGAAAGCAGAAAGTGCTTATGGGGATCAGGAGGGTTGCTGGAAGCACTCGGCTCCAGTACCTTGCTGGGAGAAGCAGCACTGTTTTCAATAGCACGCCTGGTGGTAACAAACTTGTTGGTATACTTGACATAATGGGCATGAAGTCTGTGAGCAAGTTCAGTGACATGTTGGGGGTCCAGTTCCAGATATGGTTTAAAGGGCTAAGGGTGCGCTCAGTATAACAGTCATAACAGTATAACAATTTCCACCAATGCCCAGGAGAATGGTATGAAGAGTCGCAGCTTTTGCACTAATAAGTCTGCAGGGGTCTGCGTGCTGCTGCTGTGCCGCCTCCAACTATTGTTCAGGCCTCGTGCCTTCAAGCTAAGGTAAGGTAAGGTTACATCACGTGTCTTCAAGATTTACAAGGTTTGCAATGGGATTAAGCCTTCAGTCAGTAAGTTTGACTGCTCAGCCTTTTAACGTAAGCCCAAAATCCGAGCAAGAAAAAAATCAAATTGTCTCACTTGAGGTGTACATGGCACACAGGTTGAACTAAGAACAAACTCAGATGTTTTTAATCAAAGCAGCAAGTTGAAGGGGTTTGGCATGTCTCTCTTTGTGAAAGGGAAGAATTCAACGTCCAGGAAAAGTTGATTCACCATGCATGAACAGCAGTTCAACTCTGAAAGTGTCACCAAGAAGGTAACATGTTCAACACCGTGTACAAATAGCAAGCACTGAAAGCATCACCAGAGAAAGCGTCATGTCCAGCTCCGTGTTTGTCACTAGAACAGGCTAAGGACACACCAAGAGACTCCAGGGACTCATGAAAAAGACCAAAAACACATCATGCTCGACGAAACATCAGGAAGAGGTGTCTAACGAAGGTGCCTAACGAAGGTGTCTAAGGTGTCTCTACAGTATTTGATTTCAATTGAGTGCACATGCCGCTGGTTTGCATTCAGTTGTTGAGGTTGTCTCACACGTTTAGCTATGCTGCCAGTGGTCCTCTGTGAGGTGCTATGCCTGCTGCGTAAGGCATGGTGTGAGGAGGGAGAAAAAGAAGGAGAAGAAGGAGTGGGTTTGGCTTGAAAAGGAGTAATGAGTGTAGCATCAGGACAACTAGATGTGAGTCTCGACCTCTTAGGAAAATTACATGGAAAGAGGTATGGAGGTATTCTGGTAGATGCATGTGCAGGGACTTGGGGGTTATGCTGCGCCACTCTATCTCCACTTCCTATGTCTGTGTTAACCATGCCTGCTCCCCAAGGGCTTTTGCTAAGAGCATTGATGATCACAATTTCAGCAACATTGTGGTGTTCAGTTTTCATGCCGAAGATGATATGATTTTGGCAGCCTGAAAGCATGTGGAGTGTGCTGTCTAATTGATGACAGCCTGGGAGAGGACATAGTGGGTTAGTAGACCTTCGAAGCGAACCGCGTGTTTTTGGTCATACAGGGTACCAGTGCGGCATCGTAAAATAGTGTGCTTCATGGGTGAAGATATATGACATGTTTCTAAAGGCATTGCTGACTTCTTCTCAACTTGAGGTAACAAGCTCTGAAAGTGGGAGTAGTAGCCTGTTTTTACAACTAAATGTTCCACAAGTGCATGAGCATGGCCAAGTCCTCTGAGCATGCAACTGGCCCCTTCATGGCGTCTGCATTTCAGGTTCGTCAATTTGTTCGTGAGAATTTTCTGGCAAATAGACCGTACGTGTCTCTGTGGCTTGGGAAGACGTATGTGGTTCCAGCTGGAATGTATGCAGGCCAAGTGTGGGGCACTGAATACATTAGAGCGGGCAAGGAATTTGCAAGTGATCTGCAAGTGCGGCACATGAGTTATCTTAAGAGCACACTGGGTGTTAAGCGTACCACTACAAACTGGGCTGTCCTGAGGGAGAGTGGTCATGAGCCGCTTCAGTTTTACTGGTTTAGGTCTGTTGTCAAAATGTATAATAGCATGCTGAGGTCTAACAGTGAGACGTTGAGAAGAGTGTTGAAAGCAGATTTGAATATTCATTCGCGTGAGCCTGCTCAAGTTTTAGATGCTTTTCAAGGCTTACGGCGCTGTGATTCCTTTGTGCAAGCTCTGCGGCAGGGCACTCCTATCCCTATTCAAGAGTTTACTGATGACCTCAGACACAGGCTGCGGGCAGTGTGGAGAGATGTTGAGGGAGCGAACCCGCGGGACACATATAGTAAGCTGGTAACTTACCAGTCTCTTTTTGCAGTGCCTTTTGACCATAACGTGCGTGCCCCTGCCCGTTTACCAAGGCACATGCATTTGGATTTGTCTCCACATGTCATGACGAATGTTAGCCGTTTCAGACTTAGGGCACACACACTGAAGGTGGAGACAGCAGCTTGGGATACTCGGAACACTCTTTTGCGTGATCGCTGTTCTTGTAATGAGATTCAATATGAAGCTCATGCCCTTTTGGTGTGCAGAGACGCAGATGTTTGTGCTTTGAGAAGAAAGTACGCTTACCTGTCCAACTGTTTCTCTGGTGATTTTTCAATGGAGGAACCATTTTTACAACAAACCAGTGTCCAGGATGTATCTGATTTCCTCTTGCAACAGAACAACAAGCTTTTTTCGTTTGTTTCTGAGCTTATGAACATTATGTTGGCTGGCGAGAACCAGTCACAGGCCGATCAGCCGAACAGCCTGGCTGAAGGTCCCCCTGTGTAAAATCTAAATCTTACAACTAGAAGTGCTATTGAAAACAGTAATGCTTCTCACAACTAGGTTCTTGCAACTTTGGCACCTTGTCCACTTTGGTGGGAAGAGGACAACCATAATTGCGTCTGGGTGTCTGCAAGTGAACCTGCCTATGCCTGGAAAGACAACAAGCTTCCCTTTGTGAAGATCCATTTGTGAAAACCAATTGGTTCAAGGCTTGGAGATCTCAAGCCTCTGCAGGTCTAGACGGTCTGTGCCGCCTACACCCATAGAGATGATGCATGCTGCCAGAGAGCCTTTGCTGAGAGCTTTCCGATTCCGCCCTAAGATTCCTTGATATTTATGTGCTTCACACGTCTATCAGAAATCAGAATCCTTGCCGGGCGTCGTTTTTGGGAAGCCAAGTCCATATTACCAGCAAAGCGAAAATCTTGTGCCCCAACGTGCAGGAGGTTGCAATGCACGAGGCCAAAGATGAGTGACACACAAATACAGATAGGAGCACAAGCGACAGTCCAAGGAAAGACTGCAAGCCAAAAGGCCGCACGCATCAGGGACGGCTTGTCTAACTAGCAAGGAAAGGGTCTTAGACTAGCTGTCAAGAAGCAAAAATGACAGTCCAGCACACACCGCGCGCAGCCAGTCACAACATGCATTTTGCAAAAATTTCAAGAAGTGTCCCAGAAAAAGAAAATATGAAGTCAGTCCGAGTGAAAATGTAGCATTTCATGCTCGCAGCAAAAGCCTGGCCAACCGTTTGGAACGGGCGCCTGTCTGGGCTCCTAGGACTCAACAGGGCAGCGGCTGAGCCAAGCTAAAGAAGGGGTGTGGTCTCATTTGAGCAGCGTCACGTTTTGGTTGTTGGCATCCAACTTGAAGCTGCAGGTACCAGGTGACAGGGTAAAAGCGAGGTGTGCAAATGAGAAGTCACATGGAGTTCTGTAAGGGGTAGGTGTCGAAAAGAGGGTACTGCAAGATGAACGTCTTGAGCAGGTCACAGGGGGTGGAGCATGGTGAGAGGTAACAAGGAGTTGTGCATGGTACAAGTGCAGCAGTTGGTATGAGGTGACGGAAAGACGGAGGGAGAAGCAGGTCAGCTAAGTGCAGAATGCTACAAATCAGGTGGTCACAGGCAAGGCCTGCTACGAGGCAGATGGCCCCCACGAAATGCATGCCTGTCAGCCCAATTGCAAAATTCCCAACTCAACTGCCCAAATGCAATGCACAAATGCACAACGGGATCCACACCTTGCAGCAGACGGCCCCAACAAAAATGCCCAACTCCCATGCAACCTGCACAAAGAGCTTCCTCTCAGTGCATGCACAGCCATCTACCACACAGTTGCACAAGCAGAATTCCACTCATACCCCAAGGACCCTCACACAAGAGATGTATGCCTCAAGCTCCAGGTAATTTGGGGATCCTGTCTCCCTCCGCCCCCCACCTCAACCTTACCCTGCACTCACTTGCTCTGAGCTCACCCTGCCCTGATGCAACCTGCACTGAGAAATAACTGCCTTTCAGAAGAGCAATGACTCTCACTGTGCAATGACTTCTCGAAGAACAAGCCCCTGAGCCAAGCCAGTGCGAAGCAACATCTCTGGGCTGGGCCCTTAGGTATCGGGTTACAAAAGGCTTTCAGAGGAAAAATGCTTTAAAATCAGTCAACCTTGCCCGACTGCTAAGCTGGAGTAGCATGGGAAGTGAGGAAAGCAGGACTTGCAAATATGCTCATTCCCACACACTCACATGCACGCGCAAACGGCGAAGAACTTGCAAGCAACCAGATTTTCCTACTCCTCAGCACACTCACATGTCTGCCTTGGACTTGGTCCATGGCCCGAGCTTTGGCACGCCACTGGGCCGGGGCACGGCAGTGCCTATCTTGGCGAGGGGCGCTGTCTTATTGGGCTGCAAAACATTGTGTGCGTGTGTGTGTGTGTGTATGTGTGTGCGTGTGTGTGTATGTGTGCGCGCGCGCGCGTGGGCGCGCACGTGCCAGAATAGGGCTGTTAAACTTCTTGTGCAAATGTGCGACATCGCCTCTCACCTGTGAGCGTAGGTAGTTGATGACGGCAGCCTGGTACTCCTGCTCGTTTGCCGGCGTACCTGCTTAGAGATAGTCAAAGAAGCATGCCTCAGGAAAGTTTTGTCAATGGCAAAAACATCAAAGACTGCTGAAAATAAGAACACGCCCCCCCCCCAAAACCCACACCCACACCAGCAGCAGCGCACACCTTTGCTAGGCGTCTGCTTGCCCTCCTGCTGCTTCCCTTGCTGCTGCTTCGCTGGCGCTGATGCGGGTGCTTGCTTTGCTTGTTCCGCCTGCTTCGCCTTCTTGGGTGCGGGTGTCATCGGCTGCTGCTGCTTTTGCTGCTGCTTCTTGCTAGGAGCGGGCGCTGCTGGCGAGGGGGCAGGGCGCTTGCTCCCCACCTGTGCACACAGCAAAAACAGAACTGAGGTTTGCATGCTGCTGCTGTTGCAGCTGCTTCTTGCTAGGAGCAGGCACTGCTGGCGAGGGGGCAGGGCGCTTGCTGCGCACCTGCGCACACATTATTACGAGCATGCCACAGCAGTGTTGTTTCATTTTGTTACAGCAGCTTGGCCACAGAAGCATGCACGCGCAACAGCAACGCAGCTCCAATCAAGCAGACTTCCGGCCACAGCAAAGATATAGAGCTGAAAATAACATGGCGCTTGGGGGGGCCTTTTGCTCTTGTCAACCGGATGATAATTGAAACGATAGAGCGCAGTACAATTTATCTGTGATCGTGGCTGATCACCAAGGTAAACTCTCTGATTGCGCCTATCCATCTGAGGCTAGTGGCCCAAGAACGGAGCAAGACCATGTGGTGCTACGGGTATAAGAACAAAGCCAGACCATGTGGTGCATTGAGCACAAGCCAATGCAAAAGGTCTGCCTGAAGCACAAGGCAGCAGATCCCTAACGCATCGGGGCAAGCTTACCTACAAAGTTCTCCTCATTATTCAAGCCTTGTCCTCACCCATCCTGAGAGCGTTGGGATAGCATCGGGCAAGCTAGACGAGCCCCTGCTTGTTAGCACCGCCCCTTTATGCCACAAGCCCCGCACGCGTGAGAGCATAGTGCATGCACTAACCTTGGCTAGCTGCTGCTGCTGCAGCTGCTCCTCATCATCGCTACTGGCCTCATCGTTGTCATCATCCTTTTGCTGCTCATCCTCTTCATCGTCACTGCCCTCATCCTCGTCATCACCCTCATCTAGGTCGCTGCCCTCCATGCCATCCGACGTGCCTGGCAGCGTACAAACACACTAAGTGTCAGCCATCATCAATTGCTGCACAGTCATTTTCATCACCAGGGAAAAGCATCTCGATCACCGCCCTCCATGCCATCTGAGCTGCCTGACACGCGCACAAACATGCCAAGCATCAGCCATCATCAAAATGTCCAACGCTAAAGTCATCCCAATAAGGAAGCATGGGGACTGCTGCCCTCCATGCCATCTGAGGTGCCTGACACACGGACATGCACAAGCATGCAAAGCATCAGCCACAACACACAATACAATTTAGCGTCAGAGTCATCTTCATAGAAGGCAATTAGCTTGCTGCCATCTGCGGTGACAGATGAATGTAACGATACTTATGCTGTCTGTATCAGACAAGGTGGCATCCAGACCAGACGCGCAAGGAACACAGTAAGAGGGCAGGCAGTGACAGAGGTAAGTCCTATCAAATCGCTGTATCAAGAGGGCAGGCACTGCCACTCCTATCGACCGGTGCCACCAAGAGGGCAGGCACTCCCATTTCTATCAAACTGGTGTCATCTGCAGTAACTGTGCTGCAGGCCCTCTGTGCCATTCATAAGCCTGACACTCTTCGCAAACTACAGGGGAAATCAGCTTCAACAGCTCCACCACGTAAGCATCACTGGTCCCAAGCCTACATACCCTATTTACGTTGCTGCCCTCCAAGATCTTGGTGGAGCCTGGCGCGCGTGCGCACACACACACACACACGCACACACACACACACACACACACACACACACACACACGCACGCACACACACGCACGCACACACACACACACACACACACACACACACACCTGTGTGGCACCATCCCTCTGCTGCATCATCACAACCTTCCCCCAAGCATCAGGCTTCCTGCTCTTGCTGAGATGACCAAATGCTGCACAGAGGACTGCACTTGCCCGCCAGCATAGCAGCAGTCAGGTGCCTAAATCATCTGCACCTCTGCACTAAATGGACCATGTGGTCACCACTTCTCAACCTCCATCATTTACGGCGTTAGTCGCTGTTTCAGTGACGCGTTGGATCTATCCCGTTGGTCATTGCAGTACATCAAGCCAGAGCTTACTGCTATCAGAGCAATACCTTGTTACCCTGCCTGCACCGACAGCGACACGGCTCCATGCCTCCATGCTCCATGCCTACCTTGGTCATTCTCTGCTTCGTAGTCCTCATCGTCTGTGAGAGTGTAGCACATGGCAGTACATGGCATGTCGATGAGCTAAAGTGCGTGCATACGTGTGCGTGTGTTGTGTGTTGCAAAGTCTTAATCCATATGCATTTGTGCCTTCCATTTGCAGTGCACGACCAATTATGCTGATGCCAGCCTTGCAGATTGAGCTGCACATCAATGGGAAAGCGTGGCGCTCAATTGCTCTGTTCGGGACCCCTGCTGCCTGCACACTAGCTTCCATTCCTCTACCCGCCCAAAGATCTACAAAAGGCTCTCTTCACTAAAGCGTCCCTGCATGGAGCCCAGCTGAAGCCATCCCCCAAACATGCGCGCATGCATGCGCGCATGCATGCGTGCGTGCGTGTGTGTGTGTGTGTGTGTGTAAGGGAAGCAGCCACCGCTCCAGTTGTAGGACAAAGTGCCCACCAAAAAAGGCGTTAAGCGGCACACTTCATGGTTGCAGCTCTGAGCGGACCTTCAAGTGCAATTGCTGTTGAGGTGCATAGAGCATGCTCCTTTCAGGTGCAGGTTTGTTTTAGGAAGCGCTGCAGATGCAGCCTTGCGCATAGTGATGCTGAGTGCGCACAGCAGGTTGATTGTTCCTTCTTGGAGCTGCAGGTCTGTTCCAGAAAGCGCAGCAGGTGCAGATCGATGCACGTTAATGCTGAGTGCGCGTACACCAACTTGCAAGCACATCCAGAAAGCAGCAACACATCCATCCATTCAACTTTCATATGCCATTCTTTTGGAGCAGGAAAAGGCACTGTAACTCATGCGCTCACCCTCGCACTCCCCCACAAAATCATCCGAGTTGAGCTCAGGAAAGCCTTCGCCTACACACATGTCATGAGCACATATGGGGAGTGCGTGGGGAGGGGATTCTGACAGCAATGTCTGTACGGCAGCGCGCTGCTCCGCCGTTTGCTGTGTCATGCCAAACAACATTCTGGCAGTGCATTTCAACAAACCCTGCTTTGAAGGGAACCAACATGATTTCAGCAGGGCACGATGCGTACTGTAACTGTCATTCAAGTCTGTCGTGGGACTGAACAGCCTCAACACTCACCACTCTCATCATCATCATCCGAGTCCTCATCTGTCGTGACCTGCTGCCTGGCCTGAGGCATGCCGTTGGCCTTCATCTTGCCAGCCTACATGGAACACAGGTGTGGTGGTGGAAAAAAGGGAGCATGCTTCCTCTATCACAGATGTGCACAACACAAACATCCATGTTACGTGCAGCATGCATGAGGAGATGCTCTGCTGTGGACCAATTTCAGCGCCTGGTGTGGGTGCGCCTGCAGCATCTCCATCATCCATCACCGCCACCTACATCCCTGATGCCTGCAGCCCTGCTCAATGACACAGCTGTGCTCATACACATGGAGGCAAGAGCTTTCAAGCCAAGGGGATTGGGTGTCACATGTGGGTGCCCAGGGTTGGTTCACTTGGTCTGCTAAGCCCGCTCACCATCCCGTCTGCACGACCGTTGGCTGCACGGGACGGCTGCTGCTCCAGCTTCACAGCCTGCGGTGCCTCCTCGCTGTCGTCCTCCTCATCTTCCTCGTCCTCGTCATCCTCGTCTCCAGAGTCTTGCTCGCACGAAAATGTTTCGTAACCTGTGCAGGGTGGGTCCGAATCCTCAGGGAACATGCTCTAATCCTTTGACCAAACCCCAAAAACTATTTGGTGCACAACGTTCAGGCAGAGCAAGAGCACCTGTGCTGCTCACCTGCTAGGTGCACAGGGCCCTTGCCATGGTTCCTGCGTGCAAGCGCGAGCAGCAAGAACTAATTGCGCGCGTGCTCTGATGTGCACAAACATCCCTGCGCATGCACAGCATGAACATCCAAATCCACGCCGGCGATGCACCTTGTTGCTGCCTACTCACTTGAACTCAACGGTCTCATCCATGATGAAGTCAAGGTTGTGCTGGGGGTGGGTGTCCTTGTTCAAGGTGCACAGCGTGAAATCAGTAGATCCCTGGCCCTGCTTCTTGATAGTGAGGCAGTGCTGGCCGGAAGCGGTGTTGGGGCCTGGCAGGGCTGCATTGGTGACATGCACGACTTGCAGGCTGCGGGGGCTCTGCTCGATCTGCTCGCATCAAGGATGCAGGTGAGCAGGCTCTCAGTGAGTCAATTGAGGCTCTGTTGCATGCAAAGAACAAACCCTGAAGGCATCCATCATTCTTCATGCCTCCACACGTCAGAGCGCACGGTGCCAGTCCCTGTGCAGAAACCCACCTGGTAGATGCACTTGCAGCCTCCAGGAGGGATCTCTAAACACCATAGGCTCATGTCCGATATCCCAGCCATGATGATGTTAGGCTCACACAGACAAGGCTTTTCAAATTTATTTCTCTATCCACTTTGTTTGTAGATGCACACTCAGATTAACTGAGTTTAATTTCATTGATCCTTAATCCGCCGCGTTTACGATAAAAACGCCCTAGATGTTGCCATCGAGGATGAACTGCTTTGGTCGAAATGCTGACAGACTTGACATTTTGAGCAGCGCCATTTTAAAATGAGAGGATACGATTTAAATTCCACCAAATACCGTGTAATTTATTGTGATGTCTGCAACGTACCTCCCATCATTCCAGGACAGGTGGGCTCTTTCTGTGCACAAAGTCAATGCTTTGCTTAAACAGATACTTAAAAAGATGCTAGGGGATTAGTAGCAAGATGCTAGGGGATTAGTAGCACAGCTTACTGGAAGCGCATGCCTTCATGGATCTTTGCATGATGTGCACTCTGCGTGACAGGATGTAACAGAGCAACACACACATATACACAAACACATGCACGCACGCACGCGGCGCGCGCGCGCACACACACACACACACACACACACACACACACACACACACACACACACACACAACACACACACACACTCACACACAAACACACGTATACACACACACACATGCACATGCAGGTGCAGTGACGTTCCCCATTTCCTGAGGCGCCACCTTGCGCTGATCAGGGACCTGGATGAGAAGGTGGTGGCCTTGCAGCAAGAGATTGAGGTGCATTCACAGCAGCGTCCTGCATCCACCAGCACCCGGTCAGCTGCTGGGCAGCAAGGCCCTTTTGATGTGCAGTCGGCTGTGACTAGGCTGCTGAGCCTTGCAGATGAAAAGGCAAGTGTCTGCCTCCTCTGTCTCTTCCTGTGCCGAGCCTTTTGGGGAGAGTGCTATTTCATGTCTTATATATTATATGAGAGTGCCATTTCATGTCTTTTATGTCATTTTCTCAGGCTCAGACTCAAACTCGTCTCTACACAATGTACAATTAGCAATCACGAATTCTTAATGATGTCTCACACCTTCTCAAAGTCTGTCAACAGAGATGCTCAGGAATATCAACTTACTTCCAACACAAGTCTCTACGTGTACTGTTCTTGCTTATGGCCCTATTGTCTGAAAGGGTGAGCCTGTCTCCTCCCTGCTTGTTTTTTTGCATGTGAGGTGGTCCTCCTGCCTGCATCAGTCCTCTTTGGTACAAAGGAAAACATGATGAAGCCAGCCACCTTTCAAGTATTTAAGCCATGCAGACATATAATGCAAAGGTGCATGCACACACGCGCGCTCGCACACACACACACACACACACCACATGCATACACACACAAACACACATACATACACACAAACACCGTGTCACATATACACACACATGCCTCTCGCTTGCAGGTCACCATTGCCGCCCAGGTGTATGACTTCATAGACAAGCACATCCAGTGCTTGGATGTAGATCTAAGGTTAGTAAAATTACTTTCAAACCGCACGTCAAGGGCTTTCCCTGCTTGCTTGCTTTGCCAAAGGCAACACTATCTTTTGAATTTGCTATTTGTGTTTGTGATTGAAATACTGTGTTGTGTGTGTTTTTGTGTTTGTGTTTTTGTGTGTACGTGTGTGTGCGTGTGGTGTGTGTTTGTGTATATGTGTGTACGTGTGTGTGCGTGTGGTGTGTGTGTGCGTGTGTGTGTGTGTGCGCGCATGTGAGTGCGTGTGCGCGCGTGTGTGTTTGTGTGTGTGTGTGTGTGGGGGGGGGGGGCGGCCTTGGCTGAACGCATTTGAAGCTGTAGGCAGTAGCTCTTAACGTATTGATATGTTGTCTAATGATGGAATTATGGACCTGGAATAACTACCGAGCCCTTAAGTCGGTATGTGTGCTTTCTCTGGGTGTGGACCTGCTCAGGCAATGACGAGGCGCTGGGCAATTTAGATCAACAGCCACATGCAAGCATAGGGCATGAGCCTGGCAAAGCCCCCCTTCACTTGTATCTCAGAAGCTATGCTGACCCTGGTCGGTTTTATCCTTCATTAATTGCAGGGCGTTGGGTGATGAAATCGACATCAGCAAGGAGGCACAGGGGTTGAACCCGGCAGAGACTGGCTGCGGGCGCCTGGGCATTGACTTAAAGCGAACCCTTCAAGGGGCGGGCCGGAAACAGGGCAAAGGCGGGGACGGGGGAGGCGATGGCAAGCGCAAACGGGCAAAGAAACAGGAGGGGGGAGACGAGGAGAACCCCATCAACCTGGGTGCGTGCATGCTAGTTTGTGTCAGGGAAGCGTGCATGGGCTGTGTGCATGTGGGCTGTGTCTGTTGTGTAAGTGCGTGGTGCATACGTGCATGCCTAAGCGCGTGTGAGCGCTCCCGCTCCGTACATAACTCAGATGATTGCCTTTCAGGTCAGTGGACTCACATACATGAGTAAAGTGGAGGTTTCTCAGGGCTCACCTTTTGATGTTACTCACAAAGTGCGCAGAGCCCATGTAATACTTGGTGTGTTCGGGAAGCGCATAGAGCATAGGGGGTGCAGGCCGTTCTGAACCTGCTTGGCTACCAATCTATCACTTAAGAAAAGGCACTGCCCGGGATGCAACAGAATTGAAGGTCTTATGAATGTTACATTTCAGCAGCTCCTCTCCCCTCCGTTGGTGGTGCTACCGTGTAGCGATTGCAAAAGCAACAGCACGGTTCCATCGTCGCTACTATTGATGTCTGTGGGTGTGTGCTTCGCCAAAATTTTGGCAAAAAATTTCTTGGGCTGTCCTACACGTTAATTTGATTAGAGCACTCTTGGTCGCCAAAATGCTACCAACCCAAAATCCTTAATCAAAGCACTGCACACATACACACACCGTTAATGCATAAACACAACTTTGCTAGTTCCTGAGTTGCTTGCAACCTCCCCAACTTGTGTCTCCTCATACAACCTGCAGCCCATCCCCCTAGCGAGCATGAGCCGCTTTATTGCTTCTGCCAGCGTCCCTCACATGGAAATATGGTGGCATGCGACAACGATGAGTGCGTGCATGAGTGGTTCCATTACGAGTGTGTGGGGCTGACAGAGGCCCCATCTCCCGACCAAGAGTGGTAAGTGGCATGCACTGTGTGTATGTGTGTGTATTTGTGTACACCTGCCTGCTTTCTGACATTTTCAATGTGCCTGTAGCAAGCTTTATTTTTCAAAAGTCCTGTGGCATATGGCATGTGGAACAGCAAGCATTTGTTTAAACAGTGCGCAGCTCATGCATTACGTCACAATGTCTCCTGAGGCCATACCATGCTTTCTGTGTGTTGGGCTTACTGCAAGAACCTTTTAAGCTTGTAATAATTAAAAGAATAAACAATCAGATAATTATTCATTACGTCACCATGTCTCCTGAGGCCTTACCATGCTTTCTGTGTCTTGGACTCACTGCAAGAACCTTTTAAGCTTGTAAGTACTTGCAAAATTAACAAAAAGATCATCATGAGGTTCAAGCAAATTGGAATGTTTGGACAAATGAATTTAAAAGGAGTTTTCAGTTTTTTTGACATGCATCCAGGTATGAGCATGGGGTGGGAGCATGCAACAGGGGAGGGCTTTGCAGGGGAGGGTCCACCAGGGGAAAGGCAATAGGGGAGGCAGAGCCAGTAGGGGGTGAGCAAGCTAGGGGCGGTTGCACCGAATCAGTTGAGGCACACTGATTGAGGGGGCGTTGCCCAGGTGTGTAAGAGAGCTAGCAGAGGACAGTGAGGAGGCCATGTCCACTGATGAGACTTTGGAAGCAGAGGACAAGTAGGGTGGCAGTGATGGTGGCGGCAGGAATTCAGGGAGAAGGTCTAGCAATTGACAGTGGATATAGTTTGTAGACTTGGACCGATAAGCTTATGGGATTCACTAGTTATTTCATCAAACTTGCTGCTGAACAGTGCAAAAAAAACAGTGAAAGTTTGCTATGAAACAATTTTGGAGGGCCTCACAAATTGGTGAATTTTGAACTTTTCGCAAAGAAATTACAAATTATGAATAATTCCTGTGCAATTGTGACTAGGGTCGCAAAATGAAGGATTACCTACGATAATGCACGTGGACTGTGCCTACAGTCTCACCAAGCCACCAGCCTCTCATGCACTGCTTTGAAATGCTTGGAACCTCACACCTCCAAGTCATGCAGCCAACTTCATTGTTTCCTTTATACCCTTGTAAGCTTTTTCGCTAGCAGTGGCTCATGTTTGGAAGCCCATCTAAGGGCTTGGTGTAACCATGCCATTATTTACACACCATGGACTTGGTGCGCTTGTTTAGTTATGTCCCAATGGGAACATGGTGAGTGCTAGGCACAATTGCTGAGTAATTGGTTAAATCCGATCCCAATTTTGACGATTTACATCATAATGATTCCGGTTTGTTCCAACAGTCTAAGAGGGTACTTGTTCAGTCTGCGGTTTTTGCTTCAAAGTAGTTCCTGATTACAATACCTGAATTGATGTTCTTGCGCAGGTACTGCCCAGAGTGTGCAAAGCAGATGAAAGCCAAGCGCGGCCCGAGCGGTCCTGCGAAAGCACGATGATGGCAGGCTGAGGTGTGAAAAAACAAAATGTGTAACGGTCGATCCTCACCACCACGTTGTGTTTTCTATCTCTGCAATGCAAAACGCATGGGTGTTAGGCGTCATAAGGATGGTGTAGTGCGTGAAGCGTGATGTTGGCAAGTCACGTTGGTCGAGTCAGGTTTCTGACCGTGTAGTTGTCCTGTACATGGGTTATTTGCATAACATACGCATTGTCATTACAAAAGTAAATATGGATATTGTAAGGGACCTAGGGAGAGGGCTGCAGGTGTTTATCACAATCGCATGGTTTAACTCTTGTGTGTGTATGTGTGTGAAGTCCCTTTTGCTTCCTCGATGCACGCAACTGGCTAATAGATGGTCTATTCTTCTCTTTTTCCTTGCTTTGGGCTAGGTTTTAGAATGCATATACCTCGCCTTTGTGCATGCAAGCTTTCTATGATGATATCTTTTCGAACCTTTAACGCGTCTCTTGTATGATTTTGATCTTACCATGACCTGCGAGAGGAGCCTTGTTCAAGACTGTATGATGTAAACAGCATTGTATTGTTGTGTAAGGTATGAATAACATGCATGATTGTGTTATAACACTTTTGAAAGTGCATTGACCGTGATGCAACAAAAAGCAATCAAATGAATGTTTCACCGAAACAGGAAGGCCCATAGCCAAGAAGCCTGTCTTCATTGTACGCATGAAGAAAGGGATTGCTGTTGTTATCGATAAATAAAGGTGTACTCCTCAAAAATGGGAATGAAAAAAAATATGGGTTTGCCTGGCGGGTAGCAGTCTTCGGATTGCTGCTCGTTAAGGAAAAACAGTAATCCCCATTAGCTTTCTTCTTTGTAGCTTTGTGGTGGAGGAGGCTCACGGCTCTTCTGAGCCAATGTGTCTCCTTTTCCTTAATTGATGTAGGGAGAGTTTCCTCTGCCTACGTAGTTTTTCTTTTTCTTTTCTTTTCTTTTTCTTTTTCTTTTTCTTTGCAGAATTGTTAAAGGAATGCATATGTCACGTTATATTATTGTTATTGCTAGATTGCTGCAGAATTCTGGATCAGGTAGTTTGGTCAGTTGGATGGAACATTTATCTAGCCCTAGAGCAACTGGCGGATCCAGTTATTGAGAATGTCTGCTTATTGGACGTACTCATATAATAGCACGACCAATGGCTGGATAAAGAGCAGCTGAACCAAGAAAAAAGAAAGAAAGACTACGCTTGCCAAGTCCGGCCGCGTGCATTAAAGAAAGGTCACCTGTCCTGAAAGGAAGGGCCCCACCACACAGACCAAGAGGAAGAGCAAGCACAGAAGCTGAACCAACACAGAATCATGTCCCCTGGGGCTTGCTGGAAACAGCGGTTCCGTCCTTTGTGCTCGAGTTACCTAGCACCTGGACCTTAAACCATCCATTGCTGGAGTAGTGCTGTGTGCTGCCAGGTCAATGAAATGTGCATGACAGTGATCATCACTGCGAGATGATCTTGCATGACACATGCGAGAAGTGGAACTCTGGAGTGACTAACACTACTTTAAGGTCAGCAAAACTTAAACCTTTCCTTTAGAACAAGCCTTGTCAAAAGCATGGCTGGATCCATTGGTTGACAAGCTGATTCAGTTCAACCCAAAGAACTGATTCAGGTAGCTTCAGGTAGGTTACAAGAAAAAGAAAGCCTCCAGTCAAAACGGTTGACTGCTAGCCTGCTCATTAAAAAGCAATAATTCATTTCCAAAAGGAAAAAGGTTGTTATTGCTTTGATTTAAGAAAGGAGAGATGCAATAAGATTGTACATGGTGATCCAGGTAACTTCTTCCCTGAATCAGACCAGATCAGAAATGAATCAGGTTAGGCTCAGAAGATCCACACTGACGAGGGGCAGCTTAGCTGAAATATCAAGGTGCAATGATACTGGCCCCTCTGCCTGACACCAAAGCCGTCCTGATGCTGTCTTTGTGCTCCCTATCCAAGTGAGAGCCACCCATCTTGACCCTCAGATGATACATGATCATGGTAGAGACATCCACTTCTTGGAACTCAAATACTGCCCAGACACCAACCCCTTACCCAGCCTACAAGCAACCGCTGCCCAGCATGCTGATACAATTTTATAATCCGCACTGGCAGCGGACCAACAACAGCCTATGCCGGAGGCTTCTTGAGCTGGCTTGCAGCGCAGGCAGGGCGCGCGTGGGTGCCGGGAGGAAGATTTGGCTATGTTTGTGTGCCCGTGTTGGGATGTTGGAGAGCATGCTCAGGGCTTAGGGGTGGGTCTTAAGCTTGCTGGACAGGGCCTGCCTGTCAGTCGTGTCGTAGGTCCCATGGTGGTGGCCAACTTGGCAGGAGTAGACTTCTGTGCTTGCTCTTCCTCTTGGTCTGTGTGGTGGGGCCCTGCCTTTCAGGACAAGTGACCTATCCTTAAGGCACACGGCCAGACTTGGCAAGCGTAGTCTTTTTTCTTTCTTTCTAGAATCCGCACTTGTAGTCTCAGAAATCCAAACAAAAAAAACTAGTAGTACGTAGGCAGAGGAAACTTTCCCTTCAGCAATTAGGGAAAAGGAGTCACAATGTCTCAGAAAAGCCGTGACAGCCCCCTCAGCCATAAAGCTAGAGAATCCAAAGAGGAACAGCAAGTTGACCTCCCTTTCCTCCAGGAAATTGGAAAATTGTCTATCAACACAAAACGAGCCATGAATTACTGAGAGAGTTCCCCTTTCCCTAAATTGATGTCGGGAGAGTTTCCTCTGCCTACGTAGTTTTTCTCATCTTTTCTTTCTGAGATGAAACATGTAAGAAAAAGGAGAAAGCATGCAGGCAGGGAGAACACTCCCTACATCAAATAAGGAAAAGGAGGCACATTGGCTCAAAGAGCCGTGAGCCTCCTTCACCAGAGGATAAGAGGGAAGCTAGTGTGGGTCTGGTGAGTATCTGGCAGCATTCGGCCTTAGGGCACCAGGAAAAGAAAAGAAAAAACTACGTAGGTAGAGAAAACTCTCCCTACATCAATTAAGGAAAGAGAGACACATTGGCTCAAAGAGCCGTGAGTCTCCCTTACCAGGAGATGAGAGGGGAGTTAGTGTGGGTCAGGTGGCACCAGGTCTATATTGATTGTTTTAGTTTTCAATGGCACATCAGGTAGAGGTGAGTTTGTGCGCATATTTTACAGAGTGGGCATAATAAAGACTGGTTCCAGCTCTTTCAGCAAGATGTAAAACAAGATGTACCAGAAGCTTGCTGGCTGCCCTTGGATCCTCCAAATCCTGCCACACCACTGCGTACACACCAACACCTAACATCAAACACTTGGAAAAAGAAATTTCAATCACTTCCCCCTGACATCCATAACTGTTCACACAAGTGCCCACAGGCAAGGGCAGCCTTCCTTCCTACTGACTACAAGAAGATGTTTATACCCAAAATAAAGGACTGGAGAGAAATCACCTACACAGATGGCAGTGTGATTAAACACAAAGACGATGAGTCCCCACCACTTTCTGGTTCAGGCGTTTACAAACCGGGAAGGGACACTGCTCCACCCTTACAGCTACACATAAAACCCAATGGTCATGGGCCTACTAACACCATCAACAGAGCGGAACTTGCAGGTATTCTCGTGGCACTCCAACAAGGGCAAACGGTCATTGCCTCTGATAGTGCATCCTGCCTCTCCCAGATTGCCAAACAAATCCTCAATCCAATGCGCATGAGGAATCACCTACATGCAGAGCTCATCCAAGCCATATCAACTATGTTAGAGCACTCCCACCACCCTTTCCATTTCTACAAAGTCAAAGCCCACTCTGGCATAATAGGCAATGAGGGGGCTGATGCCTGTGCTCGCACCGCAGCCCTCACAGACACAACAGACATTGCACTTCCAGATGCCACGGACCCATTTCGCAATTACTACTGGCTCTCATTGAAGACCTCTCACGCACACAATGATGGCAGGCACCGCTCCCACGCTTTCCCAATCCACTACCTCACCAACCTGAACGACAAACTTAAAATACACATGCACAAACAGCATAAGCTTGGCTTTGCTGATACCACTGGTTACCACTACAGTAGCTGGCAAAGGCTCAACTATGCCATACAGCCCAGTTCCCTCACCATTGCAAACATTCATGCTCATAAGCCAAATCGTCAACTTGCTAACAAAGAGATCAGCAACTCTTTCTGGAAAAATCCAAAGGTCACCCTTAAACAACAGATAAATGTAATTAAATACCGTACAGGGACAATCTACACACAAAAGCATGCCAACAGATTTAACCAATCTTCCACCTCTGAAAGGTGCCCGCTCTGTGACGATTTGGATAGTATTAATCATATTGTCCTCAGATGCTCAAACACGACCATGAGTGGTATGCACACAAACAGACACCATGAGGCCCTTAGTCTCTGTGTAAAAGCCCTCAGTAAAGGCAGGTTTGGCTCATCCCTTATTGGTATGGATGCCTGCCGATATGAGACTCCTGGAGCAGGGTATAGAAGTCCCTGAAAACATCTCTCGAGCTATCCCTGATTGGGTATTCCCAAATGGTACTGGGTCCTCTGCCCGGCACCAAAGCCGCCCTGATGCTCTCTTTGTGCGCCATATTCCAGGCCGACAAGCCCACCTTGATCCTTCCAAGATCCCTCCTCAAGACAGGGATATTCACCTTGTTGAGCTCAAATTCTGTCCAGACACCAACCCCTCCGCCACTTTGGAGACTGCAACAGCTCAACATGCCCATACTATAACCAGACTTAAAACCCGCAGCTTAAGAAATCCAAACAGAAATAACAAAGTGACTCTACACATCATCCTGATTGGTGTTGCCGGCACCATTTACAATGACTATACCATCAAACCTCTTGTTAATCTGGGCCTAACCAATCAAAAAGCTCAATTACTAGCTTGCAAATTAAGCTGCCATGCCCTGCAGAAATTAACCACTATCATTAACACCAGACACGCTCTTTGTCTACAGGGGGCTTCTGGGGGGGGAGTCGCTGGGCGCGCGAAGGTGGCTACCAGGAGAAGGAGAGTCCGGGCGTCTCGGGGCACAGCCGACAACCCTCCAGATCCTCATTAGTTTTGTCTTTTTCCCTCTCCTAGGCTAGCTGTAGCTAGTGTAGTCTTGAGGGACCTTTGGTGAGACCCTTGCTAGCTTGCTAGTTAAGGGACCTTTCCTTAATGCACGCGGCCTCAGGCCTGCGTAGACTTTTCTTTTTCTTTTCTAGAGTGGGCATGGAGCGTAATAAAGAAAGTTGCAACGTTCGCTCGCAATTAACTCAACAAAATTGTCAACAAAAACCCCAGGCAAGCACACAAGGAAGCACTCACAAATAAAAATGCACAAGTCCTTCGTGACCCTGGAACTAACACTAATAAACTGAACCAGCCAGGCAAGCCAAGATAATTGAAAACCATTATACAGAAGCGATGAAACCTGTAAATGTTAAAATGGAAAATACCTGCCAGAAGAAGCATCTTGCAACTATCCTGGGAACAGGCTGGAAAATCAGAACCAGTTTCTCCCTGATCCTTTAACCCTCCATTCCCTGATTACAAAAGAGGAACTACAAGGAAGAGAGCAAAGAGACTGGCTGCACACGTAGATCCTTGATAAAAGTGCATTCAATGCATGCATCAAATCACTCAGCAATGACAAATCACCAGGTCCTGGTGGCATAGTGAAGGAGATCCTCAGAATGCTCCCACATGAGAACCAAGACAGTATCCACAAAATCTTCCGAAGATTTTGGAAGATGAGTCATCATCATGTAAGCCACCCGCCTTACCATAGTGTAATGGAAAACCAGCGACATTACCCTGATTGACAAAAATAAAGGAGAAGAGATGGATATCTCATCCTATAGACCCATTAGGCTTGCCAACTCACTCTACTAAGTGTGGACCTGCATGGTCACAAGTACATTCTACAAGTACTACTGCGTAGTACGCAGAAGCACACTCCTTACTGAGCTCGAGTCAAGCTGGGTTCCGTGACAAAAAGACGCAATCCACCAGCTCCAGAATGTCATCATGGGAGACGAGGATGCAAAAGCTCATGGTGAAGATATAGGTGTTACACGAAGGTGACACACTTTCTGCCTTCCTCTTCTTGCTCTATATGGAACCACTCCTTCGATGTCTCCACGTAGAGTGGCGTAGATACCAGCACAGCTGTATCCCAAAACAAAATCTCTGACACCCATCTCGCCAACATATTGAGCAGCATGGCTTTTGCTGATGACCTCTTGTGCCCTAAGAACACAATTTAAGACCTCAAAGTCCAAGCCTGTAAGCTTACTCCTTAATCAGACTGGGCAGCAGTCATCATCTCTGGCAGTAAAACAAAGGCAACTGGTATCTTTTACAGTAACCCCCAAAAGGTAACAATGGGGTAACACCCTCCCAAGCCCTCAGTCATCACGTCCAAGGAGGAAAAGACATCCAAGGAAAGAAAGCTCAGTTTCTGCCATCTGATGAGGCCTTCCTTTTCCTTGAAGTCCAACTTACCATGGTTTTAAACTGGAAGCACCAGATCCAACGCATGACTTGCAACCTGAGGGAAAGGCTTGAAAACCTTAATTCCTCCCTGACCTCCCCCCGTCAAGCCAAATACATGATTTGCATAGCTATCAGTTCTAGTCTTGCCTACACCTTTGCAGTTACTCCATGCCGCATATCTTATCATCTGGGACAAATGATTGAGAGAACCATTTAACAAAGATACAACCTCTTAAAAGTACAGCAGCAGCAATACTACGGGAGGATGTGAAAAGTTTTGGAATCCAAATTCCATACTGTACTATTACGTGATCATCCCACACCCCTAAAAGAAATATTTACCATCACAATCCCGCACCAATCCTGCACCCCTCTCAATAATTATAATTGGCAATTCCGCACATTCCTGCAGGGGCAAACAGGTCCCTCCTGCCACAAATTACAACAAAGTTTACCTGCATGCATGGAAAGCATGATTAGCATGCGGAACCTGCCGTTACAGAAAGGCTTTGTAGAATTGCCTGCCTCTGCCAACTATCCAGGTCTTAATCCCTTAGGCTTGGGATTAAAAGGTTTGCCTAGACATGTAACATGTCATAATGCTCAATCCCTCGCTCATACATTTCAATTAAAAAAAAAGTATTTTCTCCTTTCCCGTGCTTTCCCGTAGCCCCTTGAATAATTGTTTTGAAGCCGTTCTGCACCCCTCAAAACTTTATTTTTGCGGAATGACAAAAAATGCAACGGTATCCACTTTATAGAAATCAAATACTGTGAAGATACGAGGCCTGGTGCCCAGCTAGAAGCCTCACAGCAACAACATAGTGAACTGTGCAAACAACTCCAAGGTGAGATTACTATCCACCCAACCCTCCTGGGTGTGGGTGGGACTATTTACACTGCCCATAGGGTATGGGCCCCATACCCTTGATCAATTCAAAAAATTAGGGATTGGCTCATAAAGATCTGAAACACTTGCAATAAAACTCCATGCCCATTCTGTACAATTTGCGCACAAACTTACCTCTACCAGACGTGCCATTGAAAATAAAAAACACTCATCAAAAGATTGGTGCCCTGGAGCAGCGCGCTGCCAGAAACCCACCCGATCCACATTAACTCCCCTCTCATCTTTTTGTGAGGGAGACTCACAGCTCTCTGAGCCAATGTGTCTCCTTTTCCTTAATTGATGCAGGGAGAGTTTTCTCTGCCTACGTATATTTCTCATTTTTTTCATTTTTTTTGGCATCCATATAAACCTGCTGTGAGTGCAAAGACTTGAAAGAGCCAAAGCATGGCATGTTTCCTATTCAAGATACCAAGTTCAGCTCCAGCTTAATGTACTCTGGCAATGTCTCCCATGAAGTTACGTGCCATTTGGCCTGTAGCCGCTGCATTCATTTTGCCATCACGTCTCAGCAGAACCCCGAGGTATTTGAACTCTGTAACAACCTCCAAGGGCTGTGCCATCATGCTTGTACTTAATGATTGTACTCAAAAGTAGGCAGTTGCGTAGATTCTGCACTGGAAAAAACTATTCAAGTTTACCTGATTGTGATTTATCTTTGCGGAAGTGTCTAGTACCGCTCAAATGTTGATAAGAGCTACTATCTCTTTCAGCATAACGTTTCACCAGCAGCCGATCAGCCAAAGTTTCAGGCTGTAGGCCAACCCCTTGTACACTTGTAACCCTATCTCTTTCAGTAAGTCAGTCAGTTTGCATTACAAGACAGCTGACGCGCATCCGATGAGTCATGAGTAGGTGGCGAGACATGCCCATGGGCGTGCAAAATTGGTTTTGATTTGATGCAGAAGAATTGTCACTTGTAATGCATTACTTGGAAGCAAAAGCTTGACACAATACTGCGCAATAAAGTTACCTTTGACATACACCCCACCAACCCACAAGTAGACATAAAACCCACTGGTTGCAGCGAATTCTGGCTGCATGACATTGACCTTGTCAAGTACACAGTTAAACAAAACCCTGATCAAACATCACAAGACACTGAATCACAAAGCCCCCACCCTAGTGCTCCACCTCCCCTTATCCTCCCAGAAATTTACAAATCATACATGGCCTGCATTTATAACACACAAGGTAAATGTGTTGGGATGATAACCCCTAGCCGATTTCAAATCCTTTACAAGGCTTTCTATAGGGCCAAGCTTGCGGGCTTGCACGAAGCCATAACACCTGCTCCCATTAGCTTTGCATCTGAGCTGCAAGGGCTCCTTGCTCGCAAGACTTTGCTAGAAAACAAGTACACTAGCAAAAAGATTAAAGACTCCTTTTCTCGGGCCCTGCCAACCCACATCCATACTGCCCTCCAGCGTTGGGCCCTGGTAACTCAAGACAAAATGGCCTCCCCGCTAGACCATGACCCACAATACCAGAATTACTGGAGCGCTGACCCCCGAGACACTCTTTTTGGTGCCCATCATAACTCCTTCTCCTCCAGATTTTCAGGCTTCTCTGTCTGCCATCCCATTTACGCCGAGGATGCCATGACTCAGGCCTTGCGTCATGCTATCTACTCAGCCATTCTCAACACAGAGGCCACTGCTACTTTCATGTTCCTCCCTGTCTGGGGAATACAAATGATAACTAACCCCTACTCCAAACTCATTTCTGCATTCCCCCACCTCTGCTATGAACTTGGTACCATCCCGCGCACCAACCTTACTTACGAGGCTCCCCAATCATGCCCCAACCAAGAAATACCTCTTCCTCAGCACACCTGGGACATACAAATTATTGCGGTTTGGAACACTGCTGCAAGGGTCCATCTAAACAACCATAACTCAGCTTGGCTACGGAGCCTGGCTAGTGATATAGATAAATATACAAAAGCCAATTGGAAACTGCTCAGTGTCAGCAGCCATGCCATCCTCAATTCCATGCACGCTGTCATGCCTGGATTCGAGAATTGTAAGCGCCTCCCTTCTGACAAACAGCAAGTTTCCAGAATTTCAAACAGCCCGCTCATAAACAATTATGAGGTAGTTTCTGTGCCTAGCCAATCCAATCCTACCCTTGCTCTCAAAGTCCCAGACTGGAGGACATGGGCGTACACTGATGGCAGCTGTCATACCAGAAATGGCAAACAAGAAATTGGAGCAGGTGTTTACTGCCCCCTCACAAACAATATAAAATTTGTTGAGCCCAACGGTGCTGGAATTACTAACACCATCTGCCGAGCTGAACTGGCAGCAATTGCTGCTGCCATCACACACTCTTACTCACACATTGCTTCAGACAGTCTCACCTCTCTTCATCAAATACATAAGCAAATTATTTATCCTGAGAAACACAAACAACACATTCAAGGGGATGTCCTAAAAAACATTTTTACCCTCATTAGCAACTCACAAACCAATATTTGTGTATACAAAGTAAAATCTCATGCTGGTATTGCCGGTAATGAATGTGCAGATGCTATAGCAAATTATCAGGCTAAACAAGCCAATAATAGCATGGCTGATACTGGGATCCCCAGCGCAGGTCCCGGCGGGAACCCGTTTTCTCATTTATTTTGGTTAGCCAAGGAGGAAAAAAGAGAACATGCTGAGGGCACATCCACAGACCCCCCACCTACTCCCAAGCTCACCTACCTCCCCAATCTTCAAAATGCTCTCAAGTCTCACATGCACACAAAACACAGACTTGGATATGCTAACTCCAACACAGGTTACTACTCTTACTATCAGAGCCTATTACCTCACGTTGACAAGAATATTAGCAATGCCTTCAGGAACATGTCTGGAATATCCTTTCCTGTGAAGCGCACCATCCTTCAATACCGCACAGGCACTCTCTATAATCAGAAACACGCGGTACTTTTCAAAAGGTCCACTGACCCTTCATGCCCCCTCCCAGGCTGTCACCAATTAGACAGTGCACTCCACATGCTCTCTGGCTGCCAAAATCATATCATCTCCTGCATGAAAACTGAACGCCACAATATTGCAGGAAGGATGATAACCAAAGCTCTTAGCAAAAGCCCTTGGGGGGCAGGCTTGGTTAACACGGACATAGGAAAAGATGATAGGTTGGCGCAGCACAACCTCCAAATTCCTGCACATGCATCCAATAGAATTATCCCCCCTTACCTCTTTCCACGTAATTTTCCCAAGAGATCTAGACTCAAATCTAGCCATCAAGATGCTATACTGATTACTCCTTACCAAGCCAAACCCACTTCTTCTTCTCCTTCTTCCTCCTGTTCACACTATGCGTTACGCAGCAGACACCCAACACAGAGGATCAATGGCTCTAACCGCGTGCGACAACCCCACAAATTAAATGTCAACCAGCGCCATGTACACTTAATTGAAATCAAGTACTGTGAAGATACAAGGCCCGGACAACAGTTGGAGGCGGCACAGCGGCAGCACGCAGACCTCTGCAGACTTATTTCTGCTAAAGCTGTTACCTTGCACACCATCCTTCTGGGTGTTGGTGGGACCTGCTATAGGGAGCATACCCTGAACCAGTTGAAACAACTGGGACTTGACCAACAACGTGCCTTGAAACTTGCTCGCAGCCTGCATGCCCATTCTGTTAAATATGCTCATAAACTGGTTACCACTAGGCGTGCAATTGAGAACAAAAGCAATTCTCACAGCCAGGTTCTGGAGCCAAGTGCTTCCAGTAACCCTCCTGACCCCCATTAACCCTTTTTGTTTTAAAACTTTGTGGTGGAGGGGACTCACGGCTCTCTGGAGCCAATGTGTCTCCTTTTCCTTAATTGATGTAGGGAGAGTTTCTCTGCCTACGTAGTTTTTCTTTCTTTTTCTTTTCTTTTCTTTTCTTTCATGTGTCCTCGTGCTGCAGGCTACAAAAATGGCCGATAATTTCGTTGTATATATTGTTATAATTGGTACATAGACTTCTGGGTTTATCATGCAGGTGGTGGTTTCATATTCATCGTCGACTTCGGGGATGATGAAAAATGACCTGGACGCTGCATGTCCCTGTAAAGGACATGTCACAGCTATCCGCAGCATGTCATGCGTTGCCATTTCATCATCTTCAGCTAAGCTGCCCTTGTAGACAGGCTCAGCTATGTAATTTTCTCCTTGCCATTATTTTGGGCTGTAAGGGCTGCTTGTACAAGTGAATGCTTGTTATGATAATCCTTTGTTTCACATGACCTCAAACGGATTGCTTGTTGCCTGGTGATAAGCCCTATTGCTTTCTTTGCTACTTTCGGACTTTCATTTTATCTGTTTGCAAGCTCTTGGGTATTGATGTGGCACCATAGTCCTTCTGGAAATTTGGCCTTCCAAGCCCTCAAACCATTAAGGGTTATTGTGGGAAAGCGTCTTGCTACCTGTCATTGTTCTCAGTGGGGCCCTAGCTAGCTTGCTAGTTAGGGAACCTCAGGTAACGGCTTCCCTTAATGCATGCACTGGAATGCTGACAGCTGGACCCGGCTTGCGTAGACTCTTCTTTTTTTGTCATAGTTCCAGATAAAACTGAGCTGCATGCACTCCTGTTTTTTCTTGGAGCTAGAGAATGCAAATGAACCAGGGGTTGTTGAAATGCAGAGCTGTCTGAGGGAAATTCGGCAAGGACTGCGGCATGGTGGCAGAGGAGAAAGAGTAGTGGACCAGGCTAAAAAAAAACTCATCATCATGGACAGGGCGACTAAATGAGAAGCCTGTAAATTTGGTGTCAACAAGTTGAGACTGGCCCAAGGACTCTGACCTTAGCATAAGGACTCCGCCATACGTGAAAGCGGGTATCATATTCCAGTGGCGCAGCTAGCTTTTCTTTTGTGGTCACCATATCAAGGGTGTGCGCAGAGGAAAGGTCTCATTCACCTTTTACTGGCACTTGCCAAGGTAATAGCTGCGTCCATGTAGTAGGCCTATTGTTTCTGCAGGCTCATGTTGGACAGGGGACTGGATGGAAAACCGCCTTCTCTCTCCTCTTGCTCTTTTCCTTAGAACAAAAATGTTGACATCCATTATGTGCAATGTGAGATGGGCACTGCACTTTGGTAGGCAGAGCACACTGCATTATGCCCACTATATTAAGGCTGAAAGATCACACTGCATCATTTCCGTTGGATAGAAGCAGGCAGAGCCACACAGCCAGGTCGAGGTTTCTACACACAGCGCATGTGCACTCTCAACCAGCTGGCTCCAACCAACAGTGCTCGCGCGCGCGCACACACACACACACACACACACACACACACACACACACACACACACACATACACACACGGCCTTTGGTTTGAGCACACCAGGTGAGCCAGGCTCCCTCTCTGTTGTAATGCAGCCCACGTAGAATAAATGACACACTTTGATGCCCACACAGCAGCCCGCGTTCCTCTAATAACACTGCTACATTATTCCCCTTCTGTTAGGAGTGCCTGTCCCTCAGTTGCACTTGAAAATGCATGGTGTATCATACCATACATGCCATACAATACCATGATGGTATTGAAGGTCGACAAGGATCACAATGATGGTGCTTCCAACGAGTACCAACCCCTGGAGCTTGATTTCCAATTGCAGTGGTGCAGCTCAAAAGAAATAAAATTTGATGCCTGACCAGTTCTTTCGCCTTTACTTGCACCGCGATATTTCAATGCCAACAGGCATAGCTGCAGAACTTCCTTCAGCACAGAAAGCCACGAAAACTGTGCATGCACCCTTGCCCTATAAGCTAGGTAGCTACTTGCTGCCACCACCCAGCAGCGCTACGCGCCTACGAAGTGCCTCCAGAGCATCCGGACCCTGCGTGTCCCTCCCCATCGCAGGGGGCACCACCACCATACTGCTCCGCTTCTTTTTCCCCCCTCCTGCCTTCATCACCCCCCCACCCTGCACCGCCAAACCCCCGCTCCTCTGCTTGCCCATCGCGCCCTGCAGCCCACGCTTCGCAGCCGCCTCCTTACGCCTTTGCTGCTTCAACAGCCGCTGCTGCTGCTTCTGCTGCTCCTTCGCAGACTCTTTCAAGCCTCGGCTTTGCTGGCTCTGCTGCTGCTGCTGCTGTAGCTGCTGCCGCAGCAGCTGAGCACCCTTCAGTAGCCCCCCTCCACCCAGCGGCTTTGCAACTGCGGCTTCCGCCGCTGGCACGGATGCACGCCCACTGCTGCCATCCTGCTGTGTTGCTGCCCCTCCCTCATTTTTGTGCAAGGCATTTGTTTGTTTGCCTGCAGTCTGGGACATGGCGCGCGCCTGCTCTTGATTGCTTGGAGCAGAAGGGGTGCTGCTGGCCTTGGAAGCTGCCGCCCTGGCGGCCCCCTTAGCAGCCTGCACGCGGCAAAGAAAGACAAAAAGACAGGAAAGACACGCGCATGAGCCAACCTTTTTTGCCTGCAGGGAGGAGAGGTACAGGACAGGAGGCACATGAATGAGCTACCTTTGCTGCATGCAGGAGGAGAAGGGAGCTAAGAGGAGAAGAGAGCAATGTGCATGAAAGGTACGTGTATAGAGGAGACGCTTTTCCAGATTGAGCGCAACGCCTGAGTTTACTGGCAGAAATCAGGCAGAGGTAGAGAACAGACAAGCACAGTCTCCAGCAGAGGATAGCTCTGCTTATGTGCACGTGTGCACATGTGTGTGTGTGTGTGTGTGTGTGTGTGTGTGTGTGTGTGCGCGCGCGCGCGTGCGTGCGTGCGCGCACGTGCGCATTGCGCTCTGCCCCTTGCAGGAACTGGAGACCACTGCAGCTTTAATGCCTATTTGATACATAAGCATACCGACTCCTCCCCTGACATTTGCCTCGCGCTTTGCCCTTTGTTTGCGGACTGGAAAGCACTGCTGCTTGCCTACTCTGATTGTGTTTATTGCTCAGCCTCCTGCGCCAAGTTGGCTCATTTACATGTTGGCCCCCTTGGTGCTTCCACTTTTATTCAAACCCAACTTCATGCATGTACAGTCTTTGCACTGTATAGTGCATATCGTTATGTTGCACGTTGCCTTCTGGGCAGATGTGACGGTGTCTTGCCTACTCTGCTTGTGTGTATTGTTCAGCCTGTTGTGCCAATTTGTTTTTTAGTTCACGGATATTTGGTCACTCACCTTAGCGCTACGCTTTGCCTCCTGGGCAGCTTTGACAGCGTCCTTGCCTTGTTGCAGGCGCGCAGCGAATGCAACAGCTTCTGCAATGCCCTGCACAGAGTTTTGCCATCACGCAAGCATATGTTAACATGCGCAAGCAGCGGTAACGGTGTCCTTGTCTTCCTGCAGGCGTGTAGCAAATGCGACGGCCTGTACATGCCCCGTGCAAAGACGTGCGCCATCGCGCCAGCATGCACAGGCAAATATGCCTCTTGATTTATGTGTCTTTTGAGTATTTTTGGCTCTAAGCTCTTAGTTTGAGGCTTCAATGGAGGAATGCTCTCATGTGTTTTCTCTGTGTGTGTATGTGTGTGTGTGTGTGTGTGTGTGTGTGTGTGTGTGTGTGTGTGTGTGTGTGTAGGGAATGAACAGTGTGAGGATAATACCATGGTTGCATCAACGCACCCTTTCACACACATCATCCCCTCCAGAGCACAGAGAAGCGGACGACAACGGCTATGGACCAGAGACACATGCGAGGTAGCACACAGCACTGAATGCCTTTTGTGCTTTTCAGCTGCGCAGCATTGCACTCTTCTTGCACATGGCACTGTTCCCATCGTTCCTTTTCACTGCACTCTCCTAACATGACCTCCATACCCAAACCACCTGATCCACATCGATTGCCAAACTGTCCTCACCTGCACGGGTTCAGGAGAAAAGCGGTCGCCCCCATCCCCACCTCTACTTCTTTTTTGACCACCGCCAACACCCTTTTCACGCTCTCCACCACCTCCAGACCCTGCTGCATGCCCTTTAGCTGCCCCTGCACCATCCCCAGCATCCGCTACCCTGCTGCTGCTAGCGTTCTTGTGGTCGGATCCCTCCCCTTGGCTGCTGCTGCTGCTGCCCTTGCCCCTGGTGCTGCTGTTGCTGCGAAGGGAAGGGTCCCCCACTTTGTGCAAGGCGGCGTTGAGGCCTCCCACTGCACCACCAGTGAAAAAGGACTTGGACATACGGGGGGCCAGGGGTAGGGACAGCATCTGGGCCAGCTCTGCTTTCAGGCCGGCAACCGCAGCTCGCTGCGCAGGCAGCATCAAAAGGACGCACATGAAGAGGTTGTGTGCATTTGAGCAAGCATCTGTGTAGGTGCAAGGGGCAGGGACAGCATCTGGGCCAGCTCTGCTTCCGGGCCAGAAACCGCAGCTTGCTGCATAGGCAGCATCAAAGACGCACGCGAACAGGGTGCGTGCATTTGAGCAAGCATCTGTGTAGGTGCAAGGGGCAGGGACAGCATCTGGGCAAGCTCTGCTTTTGGGCCAGCAACCAAAGCTCGCTGCATAGGCAGCATCAGAGACGCAAATGATCAGGGTGCGTGAATTGGAGCAAGCATCTGTGTAGGTGCAAGGGGCAGGGACAGCATCTGGGCCAGCTCTGCTTCCGGGCCAGAAACCGCAGCTTGCTGCATAGGCAGCATCAAAGACGCACGCGAACAGGGTGCGTGCATTTGAGCAAGCATCTGTGTAGGTGCAAGGGGCAGGGACAGCATCTGGGCCAGCTCTGCTTCCGGGCCAGAAACCGCAGCTTGCTGCATAGGCAGCATCAAAGACGCACGCGAACAGGGTGCGTGCATTTGAGCAAGCATCTGTGTAGGTGCAAGGGGCAGGGACAGCATCTGGGCAAGCTCTGCTTTCAGGCCAGCAACCCCAGCTCGCTGCGCAGGCAGCATCAAAAGGACGCACATGAAGAGGTTGTGTGCATTTGAGCAAGCATCTGTGTAGGTGCAAGGGGCAGGGACAGCATCTGGGCCAGCTCTGCTTCCGGGCCAGAAACCGCAGCTTGCTGCATAGGCAGCATCAAAGACGCACGCGAACAGGGTGCGTGCATTTGAGCAAGCATCTGTGTAGGTGCAAGGGGCAGGGACAGCATCTGGGCAAGCTCTGCTTTCAGGCCAGCAACCGCAGCTCGCTGCGCAGGCAGCATCAAAAGGACGCACATGAAGAGGTTGTGTGCATTTGAGCAAGCATCTGTGTAGGTGCAAGGGGCAGGGACAGCATCTGGGCCAGCTCTGCTTCCGGGCCAGAAACCGCAGCTTGCTGCATAGGCAGCATCAAAGACGCACGCGAACAGGGTGCATGCATTTGAGCAAGCATCTGTGTAGGTGCAAGGGGCAGGGACAGCATCTGGGCAAGCTCTGCTTTCAGGCCAGCAACCGCAGCTCGCTGCGCAGGCAGCATCAAAAGGACGCACATGAAGAGGTTGTGTGCATTTGAGCAAGCATCTGTGTAGGTGCAAGGGGCAGGGACAGCATCTGGGCCAGCTCTGCTTCCGGGCCAGAAACCGCAGCTTGCTGCATAGGCAGCATCAAAGACGCACGCGAACAGGGTGCGTGCATTTGAGCAAGCATCTGTGTAGGTGCAAGGGGCAGGGACAGCATCTGGGCAAGCTCTGCTTTCAGGCCAGCAACCGCAGCTCGCTGCGCAGGCAGCATCAAAAGGACGCACATGAAGAGGTTGTGTGCATTTGAGCAAGCATCTGTGTAGGTGCAAGGGGCAGGGACAGCATCTGGGCCAGCTCTGCTTTCAGGCCGGCAACCGCAGCTCGCTGCGCAGGCAGCATCAAAAGGACGCACATGAAGAGGTTGTGTGCATTTGAGCAAGCATCTGTGTAGGTGCAAGGGGCAGGGACAGCATCTGGGCCAGCTCTGCTTCCGGGCCAGAAACCGCAGCTTGCTGCATAGGCAGCATCAAAGACGCACGCGAACAGGGTGCGTGCATTTGAGCAAGCATCTGTGTAGGTGCAAGGGGCAGGGACAGCATCTGGGCAAGCTCTGCTTTCAGGCCAGCAACCGCAGCTCGCTGCGCAGGCAGCATCAAAAGGACGCACATGAAGAGGTTGTGTGCATTTGAGCAAGCATCTGTGTAGGTGCAAGGGGCAGGGACAGCATCTGGGCCAGCTCTGCTTTCAGGCCGGCAACCGCAGCTCGCTGCGCAGGCAGCATCAAAAGGACGCACATGAAGAGGTTGTGTGCATTTGAGCAAGCATCTGTGTAGGTGCAAGGGGCAGGGACAGCATCTGGGCCAGCTCTGCTTCCGGGCCAGAAACCGCAGCTTGCTGCATAGGCAGCATCAAAGACGCACGCGAACAGGGTGCGTGCATTTGAGCAAGCATCTGTGTAGGTGCAAGGGGCAGGGACAGCATCTGGGCCAGCTCTGCTTCCGGGCCAGAAACCGCAGCTTGCTGCATAGGCAGCATCAAAGACGCACGCGAACAGGGTGCGTGCATTTGAGCAAGCATCTGTGTAGGTGCAAGGGGCAGGGACAGCATCTGGGCAAGCTCTGCTTTCAGGCCAGCAACCCCAGCTCGCTGCGCAGGCAGCATCAAAAGGACGCACATGAAGAGGTTGTGTGCATTTGAGCAAGCATCTGTGTAGGTGCAAGGGGCAGGGACAGCATCTGGGCAAGCTCTGCTTTCAGGCCAGCAACCCCAGCTCGCTGCGCAGGCAGCATCAAAAGGACGCACATGAAGAGGTTGTGTGCATTTGAGCAAGCATCTGTGTAGGTGCAAGGGGCAGGGACAGCATCTGGGCCAGCTCTGCTTTCAGGCCGGCAACCGCAGCTCGCTGCACAGGCAGCATTAAAAGGACGCACATGAAGAGGTTGTGTGCATTTGAGCAAGCATCTGTGTAGGTGCAAGGGGCAGGGACAGCATCTGGGCCAGCTCTGCTTTCAGGCCGGCAACCGCAGCTCGCTGCGCAGGCAGCATCAAAAGGACGCACATGAAGAGGTTGTGTGCATTTGAGCAAGCATCTGTGTAGGTGCAAGGGGCAGGGACAGCATCTGGGCCAGCTCTGCTTCCGGGCCAGAAACCGCAGCTTGCTGCATAGGCAGCATCAAAGACGCACGCGAACAGGGTGCGTGCATTTGAGCAAGCATCTGTGTAGGTGCAAGGGGCAGGGACAGCATCTGGGCAAGCTCTGCTTTCAGGCCAGCAACCGCAGCTCGCTGCGCAGGCAGCATCAAAAGGACGCACATGAAGAGGTTGTGTGCATTTGAGCAAGCATCTGTGTAGGTGCAAGGGGCAGGGACAGCATCTGGGCCAGCTCTGCTTTCAGGCCGGCAACCGCAGCTCGCTGCGCAGGCAGCATCAAAAGGACGCACATGAAGAGGTTGTGTGCATTTGAGCAAGCATCTGTGTAGGTGCAAGGGGCAGGGACAGCATCTGGGCCAGCTCTGCTTCCGGGCCAGAAACCGCAGCTTGCTGCATAGGCAGCATCAAAGACGCACGCGAACAGGGTGCGTGCATTTGAGCAAGCATCTGTGTAGGTGCAAGGGGCAGGGACAGCATCTGGGCCAGCTCTGCTTCCGGGCCAGAAACCGCAGCTTGCTGCATAGGCAGCATCAAAGACGCACGCGAACAGGGTGCGTGCATTTGAGCAAGCATCTGTGTAGGTGCAAGGGGCAGGGACAGCATCTGGGCAAGCTCTGCTTTCAGGCCAGCAACCCCAGCTCGCTGCGCAGGCAGCATCAAAAGGACGCACATGAAGAGGTTGTGTGCATTTGAGCAAGCATCTGTGTAGGTGCAAGGGGCAGGGACAGCATCTGGGCAAGCTCTGCTTTCAGGCCAGCAACCCCAGCTCGCTGCGCAGGCAGCATCAAAAGGACGCACATGAAGAGGTTGTGTGCATTTGAGCAAGCATCTGTGTAGGTGCAAGGGGCAGGGACAGCATCTGGGCCAGCTCTGCTTTCAGGCCGGCAACCGCAGCTCGCTGCACAGGCAGCATTAAAAGGACGCACATGAAGAGGTTGTGTGCATTTGAGCAAGCATCTGTGTAGGTGCAAGGGGCAGGGACAGCATCTGGGCCAGCTCTGCTTTCAGGCCGGCAACCGCAGCTCGCTGCACAGGCAGCATCAAAAGGACGCACATGAAGAGGTTGTGTGCATTTGAGCAAGCATCTCTGTAGGTGCAAGGGGCAGGGACAGCATCTGGGCCAGCTCTGCTTTCAGGCCGGCAACCGCAGCTCGCTGCGCAGGCAGCATCAAAAGGACACACATGAAGAGGTTGTGTGCATTTGAGCAAGCATCTCTGTAGGTGCAAGGGGCAGGGACAGCATCTGGGCAAGCTCTGCTTTTGGGCTAGCAACCGCAGCTTGCTGCATAGGCAGCATCAAAGACGCACGCGAACAGGGTGCGTGCATTTGAGCAAGCATCTGTGTAGGTGCAAGGGGCAGGGACAGCATCTGGGCAAGCTCTGCTTTTGGGCCAGCAACCAAAGCTCGCTGCATAGGCAGCATCAGAGACGCAAATGATCAGGGTGCGTGAATTGGAGCAAGCATCTGTTTTTGCGCAGGGGCAACCTGGGCCAGTACTACGTACGTAGGCTGGAAACTGAAGAATGTTGTTTTGGTGCGAGGGCATCTGGACCAGCACTACATATGTAGGCTAGAAACTGCAGAATGTTGTTTTGGGGCAGGGCAACCTGGGCCAGCACTACATATGTAGGCTGATAGCTGTTTTGGCACGGGGGCACCTGAGGGCTGTTTTGGCGCGGGGGCATCTGGGCCAGCACTACATACGTAGGCTTGTAGCTGCAGTACACTGTTTTGGCATGGGGCAACCTGGGCCAGCAGTACATATGTAGGCTGATAGCTGTTTTGGCACGGGGGCATCTGGGCCAGCACTACATACATAGGCTGGTAGCTGCAGTACGCTGTTTTGGCACGGGCAACCTGGGCCAGCACTGCATATGTAGGCTGGAAACTGCAGTACGCTGCGCAGGCAGCGCCCTGGATGCACACGCACAGCACGTGCGGAGGCAGCAGGGCTTAAGAGGGTTGTAGCACAACAGACGCACATGCACAGACACAGTGCAGAAGGGCTCAAGAGGAGTGCAATACAACAGACGCACATGCATAGACACAGTGCAGCAGGGCTCAAGAGTCAGCAGCAAAACCCATCTGGAGATGCGTGCAGGTCAGGTCTTCTCCTAAGCCGCCTAAGCAAAACCCATCTGGAGATGCATGCAGGTCAGGTCTTTTCCTAAGCCGCCAAAGCAACACCCATCTGGAGATGCATGCAGGTCAGGTCTTCTCCTAAGCCGCCTAAGCAAAACCCATCCGGAGATGCATGCAGGTCAGGTCTTTTCCTAAGCCGCCATAATGCAATTTCGAGCAGGCACAGGCAAGGGAGTTGGGCATCCGTGTGCGGAGCGTGCAGAGGAGTGGAGCGTCCTCAGCATCCGTATTTGTTTTGTCAGGGGCAGGAATAGCATGTAGCCACATTTGCGTGCTTTATCTGCTTGTACTGTTAGGGCTTTGCTTGCTCATTTTTATTTTTTAAAGTGCAAGAGGGAGGGACAGCATGTAGCCTAGCCACCTTGCATTTTAACGTTCAGGCCTGCCACAGCAGCACGCTGCATACGCAGCGAAATCAGGGGCAGCTCATTGCACAAGCAGCGAGACCAGGTACTGGGTATGCCAGTCTGATGGCCATGAAAAACATGCACATGCAGCAAAAGCAGGGGCAGCTCGTTGCACAAGCAGCGAGACCAGGCCACAAGCAGCATACGCAGCACACCAGCATGCGCTGCATATGCAGGGGCAGCTCGCAGCGAGATCAGATACTGGGTGTGTCAGCCTGATGACTATGGGTGTGTCAGCCTGATGACTATGGGTGTGTCAGCCTGATGACTATGGGTGTGTCAGCCTGATGACTATGGGTGTGTCAGACTATGACCATGGGTGTGTCAGACTATGACTATGGGTGTGTCAGACTATGACTATGGGTGTGTCAGCCTGATGACTATGGGTGTGTCAGACTATGACTATGGGTGTGTCAGCCTGATGACTATGAGTGTGTCAGACTATGACTATGGGTGTGTCAGCCTGATGACTATGGGTGTGTCAGCCTGATGACTATGGGTGTGTCAGCCTGATGACTATGGGTGTGTCAGACTATGACTATGGGTGTGTCAGACTATGACTATGGGTGTGTCAGCCTGATGACTATGGGTGTGTCAGACTATGACTATGGGTGTGTCAGCCTGATGACTATGGGTGTGTCAGCCTGATGACTATGGGTGTGTCAGCCTGATGACTATGGGCCTGATAAATATGACTGGGTGTGTCAGCCTGATGACTATGGGTTAATTGGGCCCCGACATTGAGGGTGTTTCTGCAAGGACAGCAAGCTGTATCCTGCTCACGCTGCCAGCAGCCGCACCTTGCTACCCATGCAACGGAGGCAGGCATACATGCATATGGCGTGTGTGTGTCTGTGTCTGTGTGTGTGACAACACATGGGTGATCAAGTCAAACGCCAAACTCCCATGAAATAAAGAAGGGCCCAGTTCAAGGGTGGCCGTGGGCAGAGGCAGCATGACAGACCCGTTTTGCAAGTAGGAAGGCTGCAGTTGGACACTGGCAAGGACGCGCAAGGCAAAAGGTTTGCTGCGATAAGGATGCGCCAGAAAAAGTATGCGCCAGGCAGCCAATGCTATGTGCAAGGGTGCGAAAGGGGTACCCAATGCAAAGGAATCCCCAGGCTAGGTATGCTGCTTGCAAAATGCGCACCTCACTTGTAACGCCACTTTTTCTGGACTTGGGCATTGACCTTGTTTAATAAAAGGCAAGATTGTATGCCTCCCTTCAAACAAGGCACACTCCACTATGAAGCACTGCTTCACCTGCTGCGCCATTATCTGGGTGTAGGTGACAACCTTCTCATTTGGTCACATGTATCTGATCAAACAAGGCACACTCCATTAGTAAGCACCTCCTCATCTGCTGCGCCGCTTTCTGGGCTTGCATGGGTTGTTCAACAAAGAACAAGGTCGTATGTCTCCATCCAAACAAGGCAAACTCCACCACTGAGCACCGCCGCACCTGCTGCGCCACTTTCCGGGCTTGAGCAATGACCCTGGGGTCGTCCTCATCTGCCCCTCCAACTCTGCCGCCCTTCTTCTTGCGCTTGTCTGCATGACGGGGGGCCTTTGAAGCTGGCTGGTCGTCATCAGACACATCGATGCCAACCTGGCCAATGCACACACATGGCGAGAAAACAATGCACCCTTTTGAATCATCCAAGCAAGCAAGCAAGCAAGCAAGCAAGCAAGCAAACATCAGTATGCTCATCAGCACCAGGCCAAAGGCCCCGCATTTATTCATTAGCATGGAGCGAGCGTGTTCCTCATGAGCGTGAGCCCATTATTGCTCTCAACAAATACCTCACACATACACACACGCACGCACGCATGCAGCATACACGTGCATACAAAACACCAGGACACAGAGCATGCAAGTACACATTCACACAGGCTCTTCATGCATGCAAAAAACAGAGGATCTACACCTTCATCCTCCAGGGCAAGGGCACACAAAGTAAGCACTAACTGACAACCCAACATGGGAACTCCGTGCGTTTGCTGCTTGGGCCTTACATCACACAAGCAGCCACAAGGAGTGGGCAGCCACTGAACCTGCTGTTTGCATGCTCCACACAAGCTCTGCCTCTATGTGTGCCCTGAGCTGGATGGCACAGCTACCTCCAATTGCACCTCATTCGTACCTCCATACATGCTACGCAATTACCAGGTACAGATCTGAACCTCGATACATGCGACACAACTGCTGCCATGCGCGCTCTACAGAGGCCTTGCATCAAACAGTCAAGTACAGTTACAGCGGGCAGGCACCTACTGACCTCGTCCACTGTCTGCTCGCTCCAAGCATACTCTGCAAAAGGATGGACTTTCTGTTTTGTTTTGTGCAGCTGCGCCAATGTCTTAAAACTTGAAGATGAGGGAAATGCTAAACGGGCTAAGAGCTTTCTCGAGGCTTGCGGGCCCACCCACTGGGACACCCCATTTATGACCATTTGTGCGAATGAACGACTTGAAGAATTTGAACTTTACACGCATTGTATATTGCATTTCTGCAAGTATCAAACCATTGAACTGAACATCCCTGCATCAAGCAGCCACTTCTGTGGGCAGGCACGTACCGATTCCGCTGTCCGCATGCTCCAGGCATGCTCTGCAGAAGCCTTGCGCTCAGCTCTCTCGGCTGTGTCCACGCGCTCTGCCAGCCCCAGCCGTGCCCGCACCTGGGCCCCAAAAAAGATTGGGAGAACAGGGAGAGTTCATGTCAAGTGGGGCACATTCCAATGTGCACACTCCAGTGCGCGCAGGCAGACTCCAATGGCACATTTGAGCATGCGCACGATGGCCACAAGCATGCACACAGTTTGGGTTGTGGTGCTGTTGGCGGTGGGCAGTTTGTCGCCACACTCTTTGCAAGTGGAAAGGGATTGTTTACAACCCGCTTCACCAGATCGACAGCTGTTGGCAAAATTGGCGCAGATTACAGAAACAGGGAACCATGCCATCCCAAGCCCATCCTAAGCCCATTCCAAGACCAATCTAGGACCATACCACGCACATCACCATGCCACCTGCCATATCACCTTGTGCTGGCCAGCTATCAGCCATTCAGCGCAGCACACAGAGACAGGGAACCACGCCACCCTAAGCCCACCGAAGACCATCCTAGGACCATACCACGCACATCACCATCTAGGAAGACAGCTGTCAACTATTAGGCTAGGTGATCCGCTTCTGCTGTGTAGGTTTCACACTGACGGGAAGCTTAAGAGACAAGCAAAACAGAATGGTGGAGCAGCTACAGCGCTGCCCACCGAGAAGCAAAAGCCAACCCCGCCCACATTACAGCCACACTCGCCTCAAAAATGGAAATAAAAGCACACAGGAAAACCTGCGGAGGCAGGTCTGGGACACACTGGAAAGGATCTGCGGCAAGAGCATGAGGTACACTGCATTGGGGACAGGGGCAGCTGATGATGCCCTTACGAATATGACACATCACGTAGCTCGTCATGATGAAACTTGTAGACAGGGCACCATGGAGAGCACCATGGGGGGCATGTATGCATCATGTAGGGCATCATGTAGGGCATCAAACCCTACACAAGGCAACACATTCAAACCCCATCATCCCCAAGTCAGCACTGTCAACCAAGGCGCCTCTTTTGACACCACCAGCTCTACAGTGCGGTTCTCCTCCTGTGAACTGACAGGCCTTTTGAACATAAACACTTGCTTACATACAGCCCATCTTGTCCCCAGCCCCCCTCCACCACCACCCACAACACACACAGGCATACGAGCACACATGCAGCATGAGCGTGAGCTTAACAGGGAAGGAGGCAAGCTTTTTTCTATCCGAGTGCCTCGTCTGTTGTTACCAGATTTACACACCCTCTTCACACTGGTGCATGTTGAGCCCACACAGCCCATCATGCACACACATGAGCAGGCCCACACCTGCGGCATGAGCGTGAGGTCCACAGGGAACAAGGGCGGCTGCTGGCCCTCTTCGCGCCCCATCGTGCGATTCAATGCCGTCCACCTGGGTGCCTCATTTGGAGCTACCAGAGCTACACTCAGACCCTCAGCACCCGCGCGCGCAGTGCGACCGGAGCGGTGGATGTAGGTGTCTGCGGAGGCAGGCAGCTGGTAGTGCACCACACACCTGCATGCGTGATTTTCAACCGAGCAGTGCTTGGTCTGATGCCCCTTTGGGGTTGATGCAGGTGTCTACGGGGGCAGGCAGCTGGTGGTGCATCACACACCTAGGCGTGGCTCAATCAATCCAAGCAGTGCGTGATTTGTGATAAGTTGTATTCACACAAGAGATCTACGTGTCCTCAAGGGTGAGCAGCTGGAGGTGGACTACACACCTGCCTGTACAAAAATGTGGTTTCAGGACAAGCAGTGTTTGATTTGTCGAAGTAGAGCACATGGGTTGATGCACGTGTTTGCCGAGATGGGCAGCAGGTAGCGCACCACACACTTGCAGGCACGGTCCAATGGAGTTGAGGTCAAGTTGAGCAGTATGGGATCTGTGTTAGGTGGTGAACAGAAGATTGATCAAGGTTTTGACAGAGGCAATATGGGATCTGTGTTAGGTGGTGAACAGGGGATTGATCAAGGTTTTGACAGAGGCAGTATGGGATCTGTGTTAGGTGGTGAACAGGGGATTGATCAAGGTTTTGACAGAGGCAGTATGGGATCTGTGTTAGGTGGTAAACAGGGGATTGATCAAGGTTTTGACAGAGGCAGTATGGGGTCTGTGTTAGGTGGTGAACAGGGGATTGATCAAGGTTTTGACAGAGGCAGTATGGGATCTGTGTTGGGTGGTGAACAGGGGATTGATCAAGGTTTCGACAGAGGCAGTATGGGATCTGTGTTAGGTGGTGAACAGGGGATTGATCAAGGTTTTGACAGAGGCAGTATGGGATCTGTGTTAGGTGGTGAACAGGGGATTGATCAAGGTTTTGACAGAGGCAGTATGAGATCTGTGTTAGGTGGTGAACAGAGGATTGATCAAGGTTTTGACAGAGGCAGTATGAGATCTGTGTTAGGTGGTGAACAGGGGATTGATCAAGGTTTTGACAGAGGCAGTATGGGATCTGTGTTAGGTGGTGAACAGGGGATTGATCAAGGTTTTGACAGAGGCAGTATGGGATCTGTGTTAGGTGGTGAACAGGGAATTGATCAAGGTTTTGACAGAGGCAGTATGAGATCTGTGTTAGGTGGTGAACAGGGGATTGATCAAGGTTTTGACAGAGGCAGTATGGGATCTGTGTTGGGTGGTGAACAGGGGATTGATCAAGGTTTCGACAGAGGCAGTGTGGGATCTGTGTTAGGTGGTGAACAGGGGATTGATCAGGGTTTTGACAGAGGCATTATGGGATCTGTGTTGGGTGGTGAACAGGGAATTGATCAAGGTTTTGGCAGAGGCAGTATGGGATCTGTGTTAGGCGGTGAACAGGGGATTGATCAAAATTTTGGCAGAGGCAGGCCGCTGGAGGTGCACCACACACCTACACCTTTGCTTGTGCTCATTGGGGGAAAGCAAAAGTGTGTGGTTGTGAGGTTGCAAAGTGAGTAGTAGCAGATGCAGGTACTTGCTGAGGCAGAGAGCAGAAAGTGATGCCCACACTAGTGCATGTTGGGGCATGCATGTGGGTTGCGAATATAGGATCTGTGCATTGAAGCATGCACGCTCTCACACAGGGCTGTGTAGCGTAGGTTGTGTGGTAGAATGTGAGCATGGGTGCTGGCCTGCCTGTAGGCTTGATGAGTGGCTGAGGCACTGGGCGTATTATGTGCGCTGAGTGTGGGTGTACCTGCCTGTAAACCTGTCGGCCATCAATGAGTGGCCGAGGAACTGAATGTTCAAGGCCCTACAATGACATGCGTACTGCAATTGCGAGAAGGACGGAAGAAAACAGGCATTCACGGCAAGCATGCGTACACCCACGCCCTCACACACCTACACCCACACCCACACTCACACCCGCACTCACAAGCTGAACAAAATAATGTGCTTCACAAAATGAGGAGTGGGCTCGTGCACTCTCACCTCACATCCTTGATGTCCAGACCTCGCGCAGCCACATCGGTGGCCACCAGCACCGCATTGTCTGCCGCACGGAAGCGATCCAGGGCCTGCATGCATTGCATAGATATTGCATTCATATTGCACTGCAATCCCTGTCTGTAACATGTTTGCGCTGCATCTCTACTAGCACCACACTGTCTGCCGCATGGGCGGGTCCAGGGCCTGCATCCATTGCATACACATTGTATGAATGTTGTATACGCCTTCCCTACATATTGCACTGCATTGCCACCAGCACCAAATTGTCTGCTGCACGGAAGCAGTCCAGCGTCTGCATACGAGCGTGTGCGTGCGTGCGTGCATACTGGTGTGTGTGTGTATGTGTGTGTGCGCGTGCATGCGTGTGCGTGTGTGTGTGTGCGTGTGTGTGTGATAATATGTAAGCAACAAGTGTTTGCCTGGACGACGTTATCAATATTACAGAAAACCAGCCTGAAGCCCAATGCATGCATCAAAAGAGTCTGCAGGTAATAACAAGCTCAAGGTCACATGCTGTGCTTAAAAGCCTCCTCAACCAGCCATTAACATCAAAGTGATGCTCCATAATCCTCTAAGTCATGAGGTGCTCCAGGAGTGATCTGTTAGTCAACTTAGCCGTCAAAAGGTTCCCAACACTTCCATAAAGCGTGACATAATACATGCAAGTCGCACCTTGAGGCGTTGTCGCTGCTGCTGCTGAGCATGTAGGGAATGCGCGGGCAGCCCCAGCAACTTCAGCAACGCTGCCAGTCGGCGCAGCGCAGACACAGCATTCACAAATACCAGCGTACGGCCAGGGTGCCTGCATACGTGTGCATATGTGTGTGTATGTGTGCACGCGCGCATGTCACAAATCTCTAGCTAGGGTGTCTGAGCGTGAGGGCTTACTATGGTGGTCAAGCATGCAAAGCAGCAATCAAGATCATCATCTTGTTCAACAGCATGCATGCCACAATGGTCATATGTGCAATGCAGCAATAAGAACATGTTCAATGTGGTTGCTTGCCCAAATTGACAGTCAAGATTAATAGTCTCATTACCAACGTATCCAGGTCAAGATACTTAAGACTCCTGGCACAGAAGGAGTCTTTTAGATACCTTGGCATGATGTTTCACGAGTGCATGAGCATGACCAAGCCCTCTGAGCACGCTGCTGGCCCCTTCATGGCGTCTGCTTTTTGAATTCGTCAATTTGTTTGTGAAAATTTTCTGGCAAATAGGCCGTATGTGTCTCTGTGGCTTGGGAAGACGTATGTGGTTCCAGCTGGAATGTATGCAGGCCAAGTATGGGGCACTGAGTACGTTAAAGCAGGCAAGGAATTTGCAAAGTGATCTGCAAGTGCGGCACATGAGTCATCTTAAGAGCACGCTGGGTGTTAAGCGTACCACTACAAACTGGGCTGATCTGAGGGAGTGTGGTCATGAGCTGCTTCCTGTTTACTGGTTCAGGTCTGTTGTCAAAATGTATAATAGCATGTTGAGGTCTAACAGTGAGGCGTTGAGAAGAGTGCTGAAAGCAGATATGAATATCAATTCGCGTGAGTCTGCCTGCTGGACTGCTCAAGTTTTAGATGCTTTCCAAGGCCTACGGCGCTGTGATTCCTTTGTGCAAGCTGTGCGGCAGGGCACTCCTATCCCTATTCAAGAGTTTACTGATGACCTCAGACACAGATTGCGGGCAGTGTGGAGAGATGTTGAGGGAGTGAACCAACGGGACACATATAGTACGCTGGCAACTTACCATTCTCATTTTGCAGTGCCTTTTGATCACAATGTGCAAGCCCCTGCCCGTTTACCAAGGCACATGCATTGGGATTTGTCTCAACATGTCATAAGGAATGTTAGCCGTTTTAGACTTAGGGCACACACACTGAAGGTGGAGACAGCGGCTTGGGATACCCGGAACGCTCTTTTGTGTGATTGCTGTTCTTGTGATGAGATTCAAGATGAGGCTCATGCATTTTTGGTGTGCAGAGACGCAGATTTATGTGCTCTGAAGAGAAAGTATGCTCACCTGTTTAATTGTTTTTCTGGTGATTTCTCAATGGAGCAACCTTATTTACAACAAGTCAGCGTCCAGGCTGTATATTATTTCCTCTTGCAGCATGACAACAAGCTTTTTTCATTTGTTTCTGAGCTCATGGACATTATGTTGGCGAGGACCAGTCACAGGCCAATCAACCAACTGTCTGGCTAAAGGCCCGCCCATTTTATTCTGTAAATCTGCAAATCAACTTATCCAGGTGAGCAGCAGGACTACTTGTTAGTAGAGAGCAGGGCATCCCTTTTGCTGCCAAGGGATGTGATGAGCTTAAGGTTACTACCACCATGTTCAGCTGTTTTTGAAGTGCACTGTTGGGTAGCTTTCAACTAATATTTTTGGCTGCATCCAGTCTCAACCACAGAATCCATCCATAATTAAGCTGCACTCAAACAAGGTGCTGGATGCACTATGCTGCACAGACAGTGTATTAGCACTGGCACATTGAAATGTCAGCTGAAACACTGGAATCCAAAACCTGGGTCAACGTCACCCTCTACAATTGCATGACCTCCCAGAATTGATGCTATATAAGCTATCAATTTGCTGGAGCAACACAGACCTTCAACGTACTGTCAGCATCACAGTAGCACAGTAGCTCAGCTGTCAATCAATCTTCCAGCAAGCACTTGACGTGCGTGCGTCACTGACAAGCCATTTTATGACACACACACACACGCACACACACACACGCACACACACACACACACACACACACACACACACACACACACACACACGCGCGCGCGCGCGCGCACACACACACACACACACACACACACACACACACACACACACACGCGCGCGCGCGCGCGCACACACACACACACACACACACACACACACACACACACACACACACACACACACACACACACACACACACACACACACACCGTACAAGTATGTAGTACAGCAGCGCCTCGCGCTCCTTGTCCAAGCACTCGATGCGCGCCTCCTGCACACCAGAAGCCACCTTCAGCCTCTCGCCACCCTTGGCGTTGCCCACCACCCCTGTATCAATTGCAATAGGTGTACAGTGCATTGAATCTCCAAGCACTTGACACACTCCTCCTGCACACCAGAAGCCACTTTCAGCCCCTGGCTGCACTACATGTTGTTGCTGCCCACCACCGCTGCAGCAAAACCTTTGATGGCAAAATGCAGCAGGCATGGCGCACTGCAACGAACATGGCCTTCCCAACTTAGAAGCAGCATAGCAGCCTTTTTGCACGGGTAGACACAGCACATGAAAAAGAGGGATGTTTAGGGTTTAGGGGTCAAACTAACCCCCTAAATGTACCATCAGGACAGGGCTTCACTCAGGGGATCGTCATCATTCACTTTGATTTGTTACAGCTCATGTTGCCCTCAAGCTATTCGCATTTAAACAAGCTTTTACTCCTGTACGGAACAAGCAAAAGGCCCTCAATGTCACCATCTCTGGCAGGTGAAGAGTGACTCAGGCTGAAGCCACATCTTGGAAAATGTGCCAGAATGTGCTAAGATCTTGGTCTATCAAAATTCGATGTCAGACATCATCGCTACTCTGGGACAATGCAATCCCTGAGCAAGCAGGCCTTTGCACTGGTCAGGGTAATCCCATTCCATACCAGTTTTTAAAAAACAAATATAAGAAAATACAATGCTGGCAGACACTGGTGCTGTTCCACAAAGCAGGTGCACCCCGTTCCTATGAAAAATGAGCTCCCCGACCAGAAGAGGTGTTAAGAATGCAAGTGCACCTACACATGACATTAATGTTCCTGTCCTGGGAAGCCTAGTAGTACCCCCTACCACATGCGAGACAGCCTATGCTGCAAAAAACATTGGAAGACACAAGCAACGCATGCTCCAGCTTAAACGCAAAGACAGTGAGCCATGGACATTGATGCCGCATGTATGTATGCTACATCATGCACGCTGCACCAGAGACAGTCGCGCATGTAGTAGGAGGTAGTACCAGCATCCCTAAAAAGGGAACCTTGTGTTAATAATAATAATAGTTGAGTTCCATGAGGTTGCACCTGTCACCTCCTTGCAGTGCATTTGAATTCCATAAGCTGTCAATTCCAAGATGTGCTCCTGAATTTTGCAGGGGTGGAAGCTTTGTTGGTTCGGGAGTTGCTATTTGCATATGAACAAGCAACGAACAAACATTCGTGCAGTTTTCCAAGAGACATACGAAAGCATCAGATGACAATCATACTTGAAACCACATATTTGCAGAACTGAGCTTCAGACCTTAACTCGATATATATGAATATATTCTGAGGAGGTGGGATTGGATGAGTGAGTCAGGGGAGCTCCGAGTTGTTTGGACCCCATCCGCCCCAAAGAATGTTTGTGATATTTTGACTGGATTCTGGTTACATCGTCAGCTTTCTCAGCTCTGGAAGCCCTGTTGATTGGCACCCTTTTGGTGCAAATGAGATGAAAGTCATGCGTGCAAATGAGATGAAAAAGGAAGTAATGTGTGCTTGACAAGAAATTAGTGTCACGCGTGCAAGGGTGTGGGCAGCAGGGGTTGCCCAAAGGCAAAGGTGCAGCAAACCTATCAGAACAGTTAGGATAGTGACAATGCATGGTGTTCTACGGCAGAGTGAAGCCAAGACGCCAACCTGTGAACTTGAAAGCCAGCTATGGGTGCCTAGCAGGACATGCATGCATGAGCATCTGCAATTCTCAATTTTGCTCCATGCCTCTGCTGCGGGTCACTTTTGGGTCATCATGAGTATGCAGGTGAGCAGGGAATTACAAGAGGAGCGACTGGTGCCCTTTTTCTTTGGATCGGGGGACTGGAAAGAGGGCTTTGGAGGTGGGTGGTAAGTCAGAGAGTCCCCGTCCAAAAATATGGCACAACAACCACTACTTCTCTCTGCCCACCTGTACACACACGGATTTTATGAGCCATGTGGGAGAGGGAAGGTCTTGGTCTGGGGTGGGATGGGCCCCCGAGTGAATCCAAACTTCATCCTAACCACCCCCTTTATGGGAAACAACATTTCATTTTGCAATAAGGGTAACAGCCCTGGATGAAAGAATGCCACATTGCTTTAATTTGCACTTTAAAAGGGCCAAATTTGCCGTTTGCGGTTCTTGACCAAGATTTGTGCTTCACTAATGGCCCCATCCCAGGGATTAATTCACTTGCAGAGCTCATGAATTCCATAAGGTTGCATCTGCCAGCTCCAAGCAGTGCATTTGAAGTCCATGGGGTGGCAACCGTCAAAAAAATCAACCACTTGAGTTCTGTAAGATCGCACCTGTCAGGTCAATGATGCTAGGCGTGCCACGAAAAGGAATCCTGAAGGAGCAGCAGGAAAACACAAGCAGAAAGGGTCCTGGGTCTTTTTTGTTGCATACATACAACTCACGACGCATGCATTGAGGCGTCCTCGGCAAACTCTTGTAGCACTGTAACCCTGATGTCGGGGCACAGTATCTAAGCATACACAGAACCACCACCAAGGAAGAACAAAGGCTCCTTCTGCAACAAAACATGCGTTCCTAATGTCCAGCGGGACAGACGATGCGTCACCATACAACAGAAACATTAACGTGTTGGCACGCAACCGGACATACCTTAATGTCAAGACAAATGTAACAATTGGATGTGGAAGGCTCAAAAGCGCTGACTCTCTTTTATGGTTCCATTGCTTGATAGTAAAATGCGCCTGTCACACACCCAAACCCACCTCACCCCCCAAAAACACACACACTCATCTCTCTTCTCTTGTCCATGAGCCCCACCTCTTCCCCCCCCCGAAACACACATACACACTCATCCCTCCTCCCTCGTCCATGAGCCCCACCTCTCCCCCCCTCCCTCCAAAACACTCACTCACTCATCCCTCCTCTCTCGTCCATGAGCCCTACCCCCTCAACCCCCAAAACACACACACACACTCATCCCTCTCTCTCGTCATGAGCTTTGCAAAGCCCACACCTCCCCTAGATTCTGCACTTGAACAGATCCAACTCACAAACTAATTTGAGATGATCGACTCACTTCCATTTGCCCAAAAGCTTCCCGAAGCCCCCGCCACTCATCAGACCTTCACTTCAATTTACCACACACACACACACACACACTCTCTCTCTCTCTTCTTGTTGCTGCATCTGCACACTTGCTTCTTCATGACCTCCTCAAAGCCCATACCACCCTTCGAAACTTCCCTTTTATCTGCCTCTCACAAATTCATCTCATCCTTGCTCCTCTGCCAACACACTCACTTGTCCATAAGCTTCTCAAAGCCCACGCCACCCATCGCCCCTCCACCTCCACGCCTCAGCCGTTTACGCAAGGAAGCTGGCAGTGTCAGCGTTGCGCTGAAGACAAATGTTTGCACACCCCCTTTTGTTGCCTGCACACAAAGCACAAACTTCAAGTTGCAGACATTTTCTGCTGTATTTTAAAAAAATCCGAGGACAAGTGCACACAACCACCCCAGAGGGGTTGCGTAGAAAGGGGATTTCATAATGAAATTTCCTGCAAAAGCAAAATGGCCTTTATGCCATCAAAGAGGTGCACAACACGCGCACACACACAGAGCACTCCCCACCTTTGCCTTGTTGCCTGCCTGTTTGGCATGCTGCTGCTGCTGCTGCATAGATGCACTGCTCCCCTTCTTGCTTGGATCTGCAGCCTTGGAAGCCTTTTGGCCTGCGCCCTGCTCACCCTCCTCTCCACCCTCCCCCATCTCATCTCCACCACTGCTAACCCCCTCTTCCTCCTCCCCTTCTGAGGCCAACCCCTCCCCATCTTCTCCCTCTTCTCCCTCCCCCTCCTCTTCACTCAAAGAGTGGAACTCCTCCCCACTCATGCTTTCCATACCATCCAAGCCCTCCTCACTACTTCCACAGTCCTCGCCCTCTCCATCTTCTGACTCCCATTTTGCACTGCCCTCTGGCCCTCTACAGCTCACCCAGTCCTCCTCACTCTCCTCAGGGCTTCCCCCCTCCCCTTCCCCCCCTTCATCCTCACTCCCAGGTCCATCCTCATCAACCTCCTCTAATGACCCCTCCTTATCGTCGTCATCCACCCGTTGCCCTCTGGTTTTCTGCAGCTGCTTCTTCCCCTGCTTCTGCCTCTGCTCCTTCTCCTCCGCCTGCTGCAGGGTCTCTTGGAAGTCAGGGTCATACGTGGTCTCGCGCGCAGAGCCGCCCCCAGGGCGGGGCACCAACTCCAGGATGTTGTGCAACTCCTGCATGACCAAGGTGGAATCAAGGAAGAGGAGCATGGGTTCACTATTGGTTCCCTGTCAGGAACACACAGCATATGCAGTGCTCAGTTTAGACCCAGAACTTGTTTTGCTTCAGCTAAGCTGCCCCCGCAGGCAGGTACAGCTATGTAACCCTTCCCTTCCCTTAGACCCAGAAATCTGTAAGGTTTGCACGGGTGGATTACAGGACTGGAGCGGTGTGCAGCTCCACCATGAGCTAGAAGGAAAGGGAAGAAAAGGGGTGTACGGCTGAATTCTGACGTGGGAATTCTAATTGGGTGTGTGTGTCACATTATGTCAGATACATCACAACTACTTTTGGAGGCCAACTTATAAAGCTCCTCACCCTATGCATAATGGAGACAAACGGGCGCTCTCTCAAGCTTCCATCTCAGCCAAAAGCAGAGCAATTTGTGACATTTTTAAACCACAAAGTGTCACGAAGACATACACACACCTGGAAGTGCCCCTGCTGCATCATGCGGTCCGCCTCATCCAGCACAAGGCAGCACAAGCCTGAAAGGTCAGCCAGGTGGCCATGACCTTCTCGCATCAGATCCCACAACCTGCAGCAGTCAAACACATCCAGTTAGTGTGATACCGTCTATCCAATCCCACAACCTTCAGAGCAGTAGGTTGCTCTGCTCTGCCCTTCTGACCAACTGACAGATAAATATCTGATGGGCTGGATACTGTTTCCATGCATTTGAGTTGGTCAACCAAAACTCATGTTCCGGTGTTGAAATCAGGAGACATGAGGGGACGGCAGACCCCCTATATGGCCTTTGGTTGCACACATCCTGAAGGACAGGCAGCGGGCAGGATCTATGGGGTGACTTTCCCTACAGCAGACAACGTTTGTAGTTTGCTTCTCTTTATGATCCATTCAAACAACTCTCTTTGAGCAATGTCTTCTGTTTGCCACCTTAGCCGCTTACCAACATGCTCTGTCTCCTGCAAAGCAGCAGATGGGGTCAACACATGGACCGATTACCTTAATGATCAGAGCATGCACGTTGTTTTGGCTAAACTTGCCCTCCTGCACAAGAACCCACAACCTATAGGGCAGCAGACGGGTCAACTTAGCAACAAGTGTCTGATCTAGTGTCATATAACAACAGAGGCGGTGACCCAATGTCGCATCAGAAAAAGAGGTTGTGATCAGAGCAAGAAAGTGGGCGCCATGGCCCTTCCACTTCAGGCAAAAGACCATGCACAGCACCAATAGGTCTAGCACTAGTGAAGCAGCTTTTCACCTCTAAGATTCGAAACCATTGGCCACCAGGACTCCTGCAACAGAGTGCTGTGCTTTACATCAAAACGGGCAGGAAAAGGCTCTCTTCATACGAGTCTCATACCACTCCCAAGGCAGTAGGCTAGGTTACCTGTGGCGCTGCCGTTTTGACTCATCAATAACAGTGCAATTTTGGTGTTGCACCCTCCCTCCCATGCTCTGGAGGGCATGTCCAGGGTGAGCCAGTCAACTGGACTGAGGTCCCTGCCTGATAAAGTTACCTCAGAGGCCTTTCAATGACTCATGAAGGATCCCCTAGCTGTTAGCTCTACATTTCCACATTCTGATGGAGCTTGCACGCGCACACACACACAAACAAATGCACACACACGCGCGAACACACATGCACACACAGTGCGTCACACCTTCCTGGAGTTGCAACGACCACCGATGGGTGCGCACGCAGAAGGCGCTCTTGCTTCACCAAGGCCAGGCCACCCACGATGGCAGCCACGCGTATTTGGCTGGCTTTGCCCAGCACTGTGAGGTGTGAACATACCTGATGCGACAGAGTACATGTGAGTTCCAGCAGTGAAGGGGCTGAAATGTTCGACAAGGCCATCAACTTGGGGAGCAAGTGCGACATCATGTGTAAAGCGTGAATGTATGCATGAGCTTGCACTGTGAGGTGTGAACACACCTGGTCCAACCATACATGTACGAGTTCCGGCAGTAAGGGGCTGAAATGATGAACAAGGCCATGAACATGATGAGCAGGCACTTGTGATGCTGCCAAGCAACCATTAGATGCACACTTGTAACGATGAGGTGCACACTTGTAACTATAAGATGCACATTTGTCATACAAGCATAAGATGCACAATTTGCGGTTAGACAGCTGAAATACAAGTCCCCCGACACAGCAACAAGTACCTGCCTTGCTTATTTACACATGCAAAGGCCTGCGGCTCATCTGTGCTAAAAACTCTTCTGATCACGCTTCACGCAAGTACTATGCTAAAACACGCAAGCACTCTGCTCAAATACTCTTCTGATCACACTTCGCACAAGCACACATTTTAATAGCACACGTGTGGCAGGAAGGTAAACACAGAACAAATAGGCAGATCTTCATTCACGCGCAACACTGTCATTAAGTAACGCTGAGAAAGGAGTGCCCACATGCGCATGCTTTATAAAGAACAAAGCATGGCTCAAGGCTCTGTTTTTGCCTGCAAACGCCCCCCCAACACCCACCCCCTGGGGGTGTTAGCACCAACGCACGCAGGTCAAGCCATCTACGGCTCTTCAGAATCCTCTCATGCGCAGGATTACATCCAAAGCTGCATGCCATCTGCACACCTGCAGTGCCAGCTCGCGTGTTGGCGTCAGCACCAGCGCACGCAGCTTGCCCTCGTGGGGAATAGCCTCCCCTGTGGCCTCTGCGACTTCCCTCTCCTGCAGTGCAGGATGCAAGGACCTCATGGTGTCATTCAGCATGATGTCATATAGCATGGTGAGTCCCATCATGACCCACCCCTGTGGCCTTTGCAACCTCCCTCCCCAGCAATGCACGATGGAGGGACCCCATGGTCTGACAGAGTAGGACATGGCTTCAGGGCTGATGAGTGCCGATTGCCCAAGATCTGTTAGGGTGAGCAGGACAAAAGCCAGTGCCTTTGATTTGCTAGGAGCACACTTGCGAAGCACATTTACTGAGCCGTTCTTTGTAGTCCTTTATAGTCCTTTATAGTCCTTTATAGTCCTACGTGAGGCAGGCGCTGCATGCATGCTGGACAGCCTCAAAACACCTTGCTCGACAACACAGCAGGGCACAGGGGTTAGACAGGAAACAAGACACTACGCCAAAAGAGGATAAAGAACTGGCGCAACCACTCAGGGCTGCGCCACAGAGGAGGGGCACATCCAAAGCTCCAGTTCCTCTCGAAGGGCGTGTGGCTCACTTGGAGCAGGCGCAGCATGGCTGAAGCCCGGTCACTCAGAACTCATCCAGGACTGCCTTGGGGCCGACGCCTTGCCAGACATTGCATGCTTCAGGAGTAACACAAAAGACAAAGAGGGAAGGAGAACAAAGATTCTGCAAACCACCAATGGCGGGGCAACACAGCAGTAGCACACCCAAAGCCCCATGGGCAGAGAGAAGGAGAACAAAGATTCTGCAAACCACCAATGGCCGCACAACACAGCAGTAGCACACCCAAAGCCCCATGGGCAGAGAGAAGGAGAACAAAGATTCTGCAAACCACCAATGGCGGGGCAACACAGCAGTAGCACACTCAAAGCCCCATGGGCAGAGAGAAGGAGAACAAAATCGCTGCAAACCACCAATGGCCACGCAACACAGCAGTAGCACACCCAGAGCCCCATGGGCACCTAAAGTGTTTCCCCACCTGGAGCAGGTGCTGCATGATGGGCAGCCCGAAAGCAAGCGTCTTGCCACTGCCTGTCTGCGCAGCACCGATGATGTCAGCTCTGTCCCTTGTGGCGGCAGGCAGCACGGCAGCTTGGATGGCGGTGGGGGTGCCAAAGCGCTGCATTGGCGAGGCAGATGCAGCAAGTCAAAAGGCATGCCTTGCAACTTATACTTGGAAGGGCGGAAGGAACCATGCGGTCATTTGCTTGGTGGTGAGGGTGCTGAAGCGCTGCGTTGGCAAGGCAAATGCAGGAATCCATAGGCATGGGTTGGAGGTGTTTCATGCAGAAGTTTTAGGGACAGCACAGCAGCTTGCTTGGTGGTGGGAGTGCCAAACTAATGCGTTGGTGGGGCATAGGAAAAACGCAAGCATGCGTGGCAGTCATGAGGGTTAGCGCAGTCCAGTGAAAGCGTCAAATCACTGCAGAAGCGGAGCGGACAGAGACGGAGTCATGAACACACCCTACAATCTGGGAATGGTTTCAATTTGCGTTCATTCTGAGTGATCATCTTCTGTACCACATAGGCAGCATGGCACAGCAGAGCTCAGCTGCCGGCGTGTTGCTGATGCACAGCAAACAACCCTCCAAGAGAGGAGAGCAAAAAGAGATCCTGCTGCAGGCTAGGAATGGCTGGGCAGCTGCTTGTACACGTACGGTGACACCACGCATCTGGGCAAGCTTGCTCTGTTCAGAGACCGTACAGGTTGACACGCCAGCTTCACCAGGGCTAATTTCTAGTCTACGTCTCATCTCTGGCTGCTAGAGTAGACTTGCACTTGTAGCATCACACAGGTATAAACAGCATCACCTGCTTATTGAACACGCAATCATATGAGGCACTGCGCGTGCAAAGCATAAAGCACACAGCAAAAACAGAACCGCAGAGGTCCGTCTACTCACCAGCTGCCCCAAGGCTTGTTCCAACAGAGGATGCAGCGCAAATGCCTTCCAAGCACTCAGGTCCACATTTCCCTCCTCCTGCCGCTGCTGCTTCTCCTCTTGCTGCTTCCCCTCCTTCTGCTTCTCCTTCTTGGCCTTCTTGGCTTGTTGGGGGGCAGCCGTGCCCTCAACCACCTCAGCCTGGCCACTCTCTGACTTGCCTCCCTGCTGCTGCTGCTGCTGCTGCTGCTGCTCCCGTTTTTTCTGCTTGGCGCGCTGCTTGGCCTCCTTGCGGGCCTGCCATTTCTTCTGCAGCTCCAGCTTGTGGGCTGCACGCTTGGACAAGGGCTGTCCTTCACCATCAGTCCACGTGCCCTCTGCGGTGGAATACAGAGATGACACTGGAAAGTCAGCGCACAAATCTCCGTCAGCTCCAGTTGTGGGCTGCATGCTCAAAAAGGGGCTTTGTCCTTGAAGTCCATTCACTCCACAAAAGGAAGGAAGGGAAAATAGGACAATGTGTGGGCTCGTTGCTCCTCTGTGCCCTATAAAGGTACATGCAGGCTTGTTGCTCCCCTGTGCCTACTAAGGTACATGCGAGCCGCCTTGTACACCATCAGCACCACGCTTGTAACTCAGGGGGTTGTCTCTAGTGCCTGGAACTGCTTGTACCCCCTGCTGCAAAAATGGCTGATTACAACAAAGGGTTGAAACACACAGAAATGGCAAACACTTCCTTAACATCCTCCCAACCAACCCAAACTCATGTTGTGGAATCCAGCAACAAGCAAAGATCTCACACGTAGCACAGCAGAACACGGCCCCCACCACGACCTCAAACCCACCTTGCTGCTGCTGCTGCTGCAGCTGTTTCTTGTCCTTTTTAAGCTCTGCTTCCAGGGCAGCTATCCGCGCGCGCAGGGCCTCAGGCCCCTCTGCCTGAGATGCCTTCCCCCCGTTGCCTGCGTCACTCCCACCCCCAGGACCATCCTCTGCGAGTGCAGCCTCCCCTCTGTTGGCTTGGCCTGGACGTTTCTCAGGAATTTCAAACAAGGATGTGCTTGGATCGAGCTGTGTGAAAATATCCTTACGTCTGATTGCGAGCGAGGCAGCATGGTGCAGATCGAACTGGCATGCTGTAAACAAGCAGTGCAAGTTTTTGAAACAGGAATCATGGGCAAAAAAATCAAATGCAATCACCCCGCCCCCCTTGTGGAAACAGGCACCCCATGCAGCCTCCCAACAGACTCCCATAACAGCCATCCAATAGCTTTCCCACAGCCTTCTCTAGCAGCGTCCGACATCCACCTCTAATAGCCCTCCTACATCCACCCCAAACAGCCTCTCTGCAGCCTCCTCTAGCAGCATCCCCATGACCCACCCACAGATGAAAAAGCCTCCCCAAGCAGCCACCCCTAACAGCATCCCCACACCCCAGCCACCCCTTGCAGCCTTGCACTAGCCAAACAACCTTGCAGCCACAGGCGCAGCCTGGAATTTTAGGTCCAAAAAATTAATTAAGCATGGAAAGAGCGAGCATGCTGTGAAAAAGCAAGGCAGACGCCAAGACAGGTAGGCAACATGATCTCATGTGCCTGACCTGCCTAGAAAGCAAACATACACACTCACATACACACACACACACTGCTCACCACCATCTAAAGTGTGTGAGTTCCACTCTTTCCTGGTAGTTTGAATGAACACCACTCAGTACCTTCTTAAGTCCATTTAGCGCGCAGCTGCATCCCTTACCATCTTCCAGCATGGAGGGGTCAATGATGGAGGTGTCCTCCAAAACTTCAAGGCCAGCAAAGCCTCCCTCCTCAGCACCCAGCAAGAAGTCCTCTCCAACATCTACAGGCTTCCACCCTGCACACATACGACATATGGCACCTGGTTGGGTTGCGGAGGCACAGATGCGGCAGATCAGGATTAACAACCTTCCAGCTGCATGAGAGTGCATCCCGGCTGCAGTGAACTTGTGTGTGTATGCGTGTGTGTGTGTGTGTGTGTGTGTGTGTGTGTGTGTGTGTGCGCGTGCGTGCATGCGTGTTTTTGTGTGTTATGCGTGTGCATGTGCGTGCGTGTGTGTTGTGTGTACGTGCGCGCGTGTATGTTGTGTGTGTGTGTGTGTGTGTGTGTGTGTGTGTGTGTGTGTGTGTGTGTGTGTTTGTGTGTGTGTGTGTGTGTGTGTGTGTGTGTGTGTGTGTGTGTGTGTGTGTGTGTGTGAACGTGCAAATGTTCTCATGCACAAAAATTTTCCCATGCTTACCTTCAAGCCCATCCCAATAGTCCTCTTTGCTTGCTTTCTTCTTCTTCTGAGTGGGAGGCTTTGCATGCTTGCCCTTTCCGGCTGCTAAGTCTCTCTCTGGCTCCTTGCGCTGCCTGAATGTAAGGTTCATGACACTTGTTTCAGAACAGGGAGGGGACTATACAGAGGATAGGCATGCAAGGCACGAGAAAGCAAGGATAATGTCACACCTCTTCATGGCAGGCAAATCAGTTACTTTGGAGCTTATTAATAAAATAAATTTAAAGATGGTGGGCGCAACGCTCGGTTTGATGAAGGGGCTCAGCTCTCAACTGTTGCTCAGGTCTCTGCTGTGCAAAGGGCCCGCTCCATTTGCCACTCTGACCGGTTTGAATCAAGACAATGAAAAGGTATAGACTTTAATCTTCTTTCCCGAGCCTTGCATGTGTGTGTGTGTGTGTGTGTGTGTGTGTGTGTGTGTGTGTGTGTGTGTGTGTGTGTGTGTGTGTGTGTGTGTGTGTGTGTTGTGTGTGTGTGTGTGTGTGTGTGTGTGTGTGTGTGTGTGTGTGTGTGTGCGCGCGCGCGTTGTGTGTGTGTGCATGCGTGCGTGCGTGCGTCAAGGAAATTGTAATCAACATAGACTAATGTGATTGAAAGACATGTGCGCTCTGCACACATCCTGATACCTGTCCTGGTATCATGGAGGTTCTGTGTTTGAATTTTACGTTCACATGGTGCAAGATGTAGAAGGCTTCAAGCAAAATTCGATGTCCTCAAGCGTTTTTGTACCATCGCAAACATCGGATGTTTCTATTCACACGTACACACACACACACACACGCATACACACACACGCAGGAGAGAAGGGCACGAAGAGCTCTCCGGCATGAGCTGCTGCGTTGCCTGCACGGAGGTGATGCTGAGGGCATGGAGCGCTTCCTGGCTGCCAAAGCCAGAAGGGCAGCTGCTGCACCAGGTGATTCAGAAGTTTGCATGCAGAAGCAGTCAAAGCGCATGGAGTTCATGCCATGCCATTTATGCCATGAATACTAGGCAGGGCTTGCCAGGCTGCACCAAGTGATTCATCCTGTGCACAATCACACATGGACAATCACACATGGACATCCATTGGTTCAACCATGCCTGATGCAATTTGCCCTTGATGCAGAGGACGCCCACCCTGGATTGAACCCTTTCCCTCCTTCCTTCACAGCCCAGCCTTTGTAACACGAGTTTCTGGAAGGTGTTTCAAGTTGTGGCAATTGTGCCAACGCATTCCTTGGCCACGAGCAATCCAAACACGACTCCAGCTCTAGGCAGTGTTTGATTGTGCACGATTTTGATTTGATGCCGAAGCTCAAGGTTTCATCTGGATGATACACACACACACGCACGCACGCACGCACGCATGCAAGCAAGCAAGCACGCAAGCATGCACCGCCGCATGCGTCCTTTTAAATGCTATCATTTTCCACGTTCCAGGAACCAGCCAGCAGGGAGGAGGCCATGCGAGCGGCTGGCCGCAGGCAGGAGGCACAACCACCACAGGCAACAGCTGGCAGCAGGCCGGAGGCGTCACCTCATCTACACACAACATCGTGTTTGAGAAGATAAGACCACCAGGAGGTGGCTCTTCCTGGGCAGGCCATGGGAATACTTCAAAAGGAGCTGCAGCCCGTGCTGCTGCGGAGGAGGCCAAAGGACACCCCAGCAGTGGCTGGAGCAGCAGAGGGAGTGGGCAGCAGCGCGCAGGGGTAGGAGGCCAAGCTGGCAACAACGAGGCTTGGAGGGCAGGAGGAGTGAGCTTTGACGACGGGAAAGAGGGCGATGGCAGGCCTCAGAGGGAACCTGGTTGGGGAGGAAGCAGGGGGGGGGCGTGGAGTGCCTCATCAGGATGGCAATCTGCTTCAGCTGCTTCTTCACAGCAGCAGCAGCAGCAGCAGCAGAGGGGGGGGGACTGGTGGGAGCAGACAGAGCAGAAGTGCCAACAGAGGGAGCAGAAGCAGCAGCAAACAGGGCAGCAGCAGCAGCAGCAGCAGCACAAGGCGGCGCGGATCCCCCTTCGGGTACACCTGGTCTGCTGCTGACTTTGGGGGATGGGAGGAGGATGAGCCGTGGGAGGACAGGTGCGAAGCTTTCACTCGTTTTTATGTTATATATGGTATATGTTATTTATTTATTTATTTCATGCCTTCTATTACAGGGGATGGGAGGGTGAAGAGCTGTGGGAAAGACAGGTGCAAAGCACTGGGAAAAGGGCACCTCTTACGCCGCGTAAGCAGCTTCTGTAGCTGGGGTGCTGGCCTGGCCTACTGCTGACAGTGGGGGGTAGCTGTGGTAGGCTGAACCTTGGGCAGAGGCCAAGTGATTATTTTTCTGGTTGATTTCCCTGCGATTCTTTCATTTTTTTTGTAGCCTTGGGCAGAGGCCAAGTGAGCAAGGTTGAGTGCTACAAGTGTGGCACACCAAGGGTGCGAGACCTCACATGTGATGTCTTTTGCTTGAGCGGGATGGCAGGTTCACAGGGCAAGCGTGTGACTCGGAGCAAGCAGCACCCCCCCCCCAAAGGCTTCAAACATACGCTCTCTTTCTCTCTCTCTCTCTCTATATATATATATATATATATTTTTTTCTCTCTCTCTCTCTTTCTCTCTCTCGCTCTCTCTCGCTCTCGTTCTCTCTCTCTCTCTCTCTCTCGCTCTCTCTTTCTCTCTCTCTCTCTCTCTCTCTCTCTCTCGCTCTCTCGCTCTCTCTCTCTCTCGCTCTCTCGCTCTCTCTCTCTCTTCTCTCTCTCTCTCTCTCGTCGCTGCTCTCTCTCTCTCGCTCTCTTCTCCTCTCTCTCTCTCTCTCTCTCTCTCTCTCTGCTCTCTCTCTCTCTCTCCTCTCTCCTCTCTCTCTCTCTCTCTCTCTCTCTCTCTTTCTCTTTCTCTCTCTCTCTCTCTCTCTCTCTCTCTCTCTCTCTCTCTCTTTCTCTCTCTTTTTCTCTCTCTCTATCTCTCTTTCTCTCTCTCTCTCTATATATATATATATATATATATCTTTCGTGCGCGCGCGCCTTTGCTTTTGCTTGTGCTCTCATTTTCTTGCACTCCCTCGTGCTGTCCCCCTCACTTGCTTGCTCACAAAAGAGGTACACTGAGTTCTTGTTCCAAGCGTTAAAAAAAGGCTGGTTCGTGAGGCAAGCGGAGTGCATGTGGCAAATGGGTATGAACACCCTGATCTTGACCTGCAATTACTGGATACAAGGTTCGTTTTGTGTGGGCACTGCTTCTGTTTTGCTAGCGTCACAGGACTAGGAAATTTTAGCAAGAAATCGGCCTTGTTTCTGGCTTAAACAGGACGTGAAAGCCCCCTGTGCTGGATTTCGTAATAATTCCATCGATATGTGGCAGATTTATACCCACATTTGATACTAGAGCAAACCGTTGCGTGAATCACTTTGTATTGTCGTATCAACAAAACGAGAAACAATTGTCAAGATTGTGAATTGAGGGGAATCATCCAATGATTGAGCTTTCCTCCGTTTTATCTCCTGAAACTGCATCTTAACTCTAAGTTGCTGCACTGTATCATGCTCTCTTTCTGCTACGGTGCTTTTTTTTCCACATTGTGTTAACCCACTATATCCCGTTTGGCAGCACTTCACGCTCCATGTCAGTGCTCCTTCTCGTTTCAACATTTCACACTGAAGCGCATCATACCTATGGGCTCACAGTCCTGCACTTCACATTCAAATAAGGCTGTAGGCATGGCCAAGCAGAAGTGAGTATGCAGCCTCCAAACCCAGGGCTGATCCAGCTGGCAACCATATACTTCCTTCTCTCAAGCCCTCCTCTTTCCTTGAAACCTTGATGTTAATCCGTCCTGGCGCTGCTCATTTCACTATGCACACCACCTCACCAATGAAACCCATGCTGCTGCACGCACTGCACACACTTGTACTGGAAACACAGCAGGTAAAGCTTCACGCACATGCACTGGGGCCACTGCTGCTGCTGTACGCACTACATGCACACGCACACGCATTGGGGACACTGCTGCTGCTGCACGCACACGCACATGCACTGGGGCCCATGCTGCATGCACGCGCACTACACGCACTCAAGCCCATGCTGCTGCACGCACACGCACACACACCCGCACTGGGGCCCATGCTGCACGCACATGCACGCACACACGCACTGGGGCCCATGCTGCTGCACGCACACGCACACACACCCGCACTGGGGCCAATGCTGCACGCACACGCGCCCGCACTGGGGCCCATGCTGCTGCACGCACACACACCCGCACACGCACACGCACTGGGGCCAAGCCGCACGCACACGCACACGCACTGAGGCCCATGCTGCTGCACGCACACGCACACGCACTGGGGCCCTGGAAGAGGCCCTCGCGAGACAATTGTTTAGATCCCTCCTACACAGAGGTCCCCAGATTTCCCACAGAGGTCAGTTTCATGTCGATGTGAGAAATCGGAAAACCATAATTTCATGTCAAACGACATGGTATGTCGACTTAAAGGAAGCACTGGTGAGCTCCCTCACCCACTTCCCTTCCAGTGCAGGCTTATTCATTTATCACACGGTAGGCAAGAAACCCTCAGGGCCCTCCCCCAACCCCTTGCCTCATTTCATGGAGATCACATGCAGTCACTGCCTTTACCATCCACTCTCTGCCTGCCTTTGTGTATGGCAATCATGCGCTGAGACGTTCAGCAATCAGCGACTATCACATACCTTTTGCAGGGGCCTTGTTAGTCTTCTTTGTACCGTTCCAATCTTGGCACATGCCCCAAAGCAGACAGACGTTGAGCATTCAGGGGCTTTTGTATGCCTTCGCTCAAAGCCCCGCACGTGCTGTGGTGTAGCAATCAGCGGCTGTCACATGCCTTCCCTCAAAGCCCCGCATGCCTCCTCTGACCGACCACCCTCTTTTGCTTTGGCTCCTGCCAATCATGTGCAGGGACTGGTACATTCGGTGGCAATTTTGCTTTGGCTCCTGCCAATCATGTGCAGGGACTGGTACGTTCGGTGGCAATTTTGCTTTGGCTCCTGCCAATCATGTGCAGGGACTGGTACGTTCGGTGGCAATTTTGCTTTGGCTCCTGCCAATCATGTGCAGGGACTGGTACATTCGGTGGCAATTTTGCTTTGGCTCCTGCCAATCATGTGCAGGGACTGGTACATTCGGTGGCAATTTTGCTTTGGCTCCTGCCAATCATGTGCAGGGACTGGTACATTCGGTGGCAAGGCGCCACCAAGAGCAGCAGCAGCAGCAGCAGCAGCAGCAACCGCCGCGCATCTTGGAGCCGTCCCTCCTCCTCCTCTCACTTCTCTAAGAGTGGGCGCACACGAGGACAGGAGGCGTGGTGGGAGTGGGAGCCCCCGCACGGATCCTGGGGCTCTTACTACAAGTGGCAAGCCTTTGGGAAACACCCATCTGGTGCAAGCTCTGGTGCTTCATCATCTGCATCCCACCAACATGGCAGCAGCAGCAGCAGCAGCAGCCGGACACACTCTCCCCTTGTGCGCAGCTACCTGTCTCACCTGGTGGGTGCCATACTGATAAAGTTTTTTTACAAGGATCCTGGCAGACTGGTTTTCTGGCTGACTGGCAGGTGATCCTGATTGCCTTGCTTTTAGACTGTTTGCGTAGAGCTTGCGGCACAGGATCCTTGTCTGCCTAAGCACGCACACGCGTGCACTCACACACACACACACACACACACACACAAATTTGGCCAAGAGAGCATTGCTCAGGTTCAGTTCCATCCACAGCCCCTGCCAGCACCAAAGCGGCGCCTGCCTGTAGATATGTTTGCATGCATACAGGCATTCAGCTACTAAGGGCATGGTTTTTCCTTCACTGATCCAGACACCCTGTCCCTGCTCACACCTGTGGGGCCTGCCTCCATACACGCCCATGCAATTGGAGACCATCGCATTCGCCTCCTGCAGGTGGGCTGCGCACGCTCTGTAGACCCTCAGCATGGTCTCACTTTTTCCGGTCTGTCTGGTCGTTCCTGCAGTGCCTGCCTCCAGACACACTCCTGCAAACAGAGACCATCAAAGCCGCCTTCCGCAGGTGGGCTGTGCACTGAGAGAGGTGCCTGACAGCTGTGCTGCCAACATGCCATGAGTATGCTTGGAATGCCTTTTTTTGAAATGCTTGGTTGCTGAGAGGGGTGCATGCCTGCTTCGCTGCCGACGTGTCTTTGGTGTGCTTGCTTGCAAGGTGCGCCGTCATCTATAAATGAGGTCCTGGTTGAAAAAGAATTCCACTAGTGCTGCCCATTGAGGTAACTGCTTTGCAAACACAACTGTTTCCATGACCCAAGGCCCTTTCCATTTTTGTGTTCAGTCTTTCTTACTCCTGGCATCCAAGAGACAAGAACATTTAACTGGCAGTGTTTCCACACAATCGACCTTTGATTGCTGGCCATGTGCATCGGAAGTAATCTGCTCACTCCGTGGCGTTTCCTGCTGCGCTCTTGCAGATGCGCCATGCAGTACCACCCTGACCGGAACGCGATGAGCGGCGTTAGCATGAGCCATCGTGCAGAGTGTGACCGCAAATTCAGAGACGGGCGCATGGCTTTTGAGGCCCTTAGGGCCATGTGCTCATCCTAGTTTGCTTTCCTTTTAATTGACGGGTAGGACCGTGAACTGTTGCAGTTGCGTGTTGTGTGACTGCAATATGTAGGGAGAGTTTCACTGACTCAACAGTTGTTTTTTTCCACCTCAAGCTGCTGAAAGGTTGTAGGAAAAAAACTACACAGGCAGTGAAGACGCTGCTCACTTCAGTCAAAGAGAAGAGGATATGTATACAAAGGGCTGGAAACACCGTTTGAAGCACATCACAGGTTGTAGAGGGTGCCTGTGCAACATTGTAAGATGATGCGCTTCATAGGTGAGAATATCCAGGGCTTATTTCTAAAAGTATTGCTGATTTTTTCCCTTCTCGACATGAGGTAATTAATAAGCTTTAGTAGTAGGAGTAGTAGCCTGTCATGGAGTTGGCATATCCAAGTCTGTGTTTTGCATGCATATGAGACTTGAGAGCATTTTGAGGGTTGGGGAGGTAGGTGATTTTAGGATGGGGTGCAGGGGCTGTGGATTTGCTGGCAGTGTGTTCTCTTTTTTCCTCCTTGGCTATCCAAAATAAATGAGAAAAAGGATATCCGCCAGGGCCTGCGCCAGGGATCCCAGTATCAGCCACGCTATTGTTGGCTTGGTTTGCCTGATATTTTGCAATAGCATCTGCACATTTGTGACCAGCAATGCCAGCATAGGATTTTATTGTGTAGACACAAATATCGGTTTGTGAGTTGCTAACAAGAAGAGATGTATTTTTAAGGACATCCCCTTGAATGTGTCGTTCGTGTTTCTCAGGATAAATAAGTTCATAGCCTTGGTTGACAAGATTATAATAATTTGTTTACGTATTTGGTGAAAAGAGGTGAAACAACCTGAAGCAATGCGTGAATACGAATGCGTGATGGCAGCAGCTATTGCTGCTAATTCAGCTCGACATATGGTGTCGGTAATTCCAGCACCGTTGGGCTCAACAAAATTTCGCTGTCAGTGGCAGGGCAGTAGACGCCTGCTCCAATTTCTTGTATGCCATTCTGGATTTGACAACTACCATCAGTGTAAGCCCATGTCCTCCAGTCAGGGACTTTGACCATGAGGGTTGGACTAGATTGGTTCGGTACAAAGAGTTCTCCTGGTTGCCTATGTGTGGATAGGTTGGGTTTCTATATATTTGTTGTTTGTCAGAGGGGAGTCGTTGGAGCTTTTTGCATCTGGGCATATTGGCATGCATCATATTGAGAGTATAATGGCCAACACTGCGTAGCCTCCATTTGGCTTCTGGTACAGCTGTATCCAGGCCCTGTAGCCAAGCTCGGTTATGATTGTTTATATGGTTCCTTGCAGCTGTGTTCCAGACTGCAATAATTTGTAGGTCCCAGGTGTGCTGAGAAAGGGTAATTTTCTGGTTGTGGCAGGATTGTGGATTATTGTAGCAAAGGTTGGTACGTGCGAAGGTTCCAAGCTCACAACAGAGATGTGGATAGGCAGTGATGAGTTTGGAATAGGGTAATTATCATGTGCCGTTCCCAGACAGGGAGGAACATGAAAGTAACTGTGGCTTTTGTGTTGAGAATGGCTGAGTAGATAGCATGACGCAAGGCCTCAGCCATAGCATCCTCAGCGTAAATGGGATGGCAGACGGAGAAGCCTGAAAATCTGGATGATAGGCACCAAATAGAGTGTCTCAGGGGTCAGCGCTCCAATAGCGCTTGCATTGTAGTTGTGGTCCAGCAGGGAGGCCATTTTCTCCTGAGTTACTAGGGCCCATTCTTGGAAGGCAATAAGGATGCGGGTTGGCAGGGCTCGCGAAAAGGAGTCTTTAATCTTTGTGCTAGCGCACTTGTTTTCTACACAAAATTAAAAATACAATACAATACAATTCATTACAAAACACAAGCTTGGAAAAGAAAAAAATCGTCTACCCCAGCCAAAAGGCCGTGTGCATAAGGAAAAGTTCCCTAGCTAGTTAGCTAGCTAGGGTCTCATCAAAGGGCCCTCGAACCTAAACGAGACACAGCTAGCCTAGGAGAAAGCCAGAAGCAGAGCTACTGGGGACCTGGGGTTTTGTTGGCCATGCCCCTGAACGCCCGGACTCTCCTTCTCCCGCTCTCCACTGCCACGCGCCCAGCAAACCCTCCCCCAGAAATAGAAAAGAAAAATATACGTCGGCAGAGGAAACTCTCCCTACATCAATTAAGGAAAACGGGACACATTGGCTCAGAAGAGTTTTTAATCCCCTCCACCACGAAGCTACAAAAAGAAGATTATAATGGGAATCTGGAGGGTTATTTGAAGCACCCGGCTCCATAACCTGGCTACAACAAGTAGTCTTGATTTTAATAGCACGCCTAGTGGTAACAAGCTTGTTGGTATACATAACAGAATGGGCATGAAGTTTGCGAGCAAGTTTAGGGTTACAAGGGTTACAAGGGGGTTGGCCTACAGCCCGAGGATCTGGCTGATCGGCTGCTGGTGAAACATTCACATCCAGCATCAAAAATTGAAACCAGTTCAGACAAAATTTTTGATAATCTGTGCGAGTCTTGATTTAGAAAAGCATTGACCTCGAAATCAGTCAAAAGGTGAAAGCTCGCCAAGAAAGGAATAAAATCAGTGTTTGGAAGCTGGGCAAAAGTGTGAAACGGTTTAAAAAGATCAATGAACAGGTCCTTGTATTTTCTGCGCAGCTCACACAACTCACAGCAATTGCAGTAGAAACGAGCAAGTTTATTGGCGCATTCAAGTCCCCTGAAAATGGAGTACATGCTTGGTTTTAATAACAGTCATAAATCTCTGGATGGCATGGCAACTTAATTTGGTCGCTAATGATGTTATGATGATGTAACCTTTTGCCTGGTTAAACCCAAGCTGATAAGAGGTTTAATGGTATAAAAAGAAAAAGAAAAACTACGTAGGCAGTGAGAACACTCCCTACATCAATTATGGAAAAGGAGATACATTGGCTCAAAGAGCCGTGAATCTCCCTTACCAGAGGGTACAAGGGAATACGGCCCCAGTCAAGATGTTTGACTGCTAGCCTATTCATAGATACACATGAGATTATGAAGGAAAAAAGGAAGTTTGTTGTTATCCTGGTTTAGAAAGATATTAGTATCCCGGAATTCACATGGTGAATGGTACCTAGACAGGGCATCCTGTTGGAGACGTGGAGATGTAGAAAAGAGAAGCTGTGCCCAAAAACTGAGGCATACTTCTGACGGAGAGAGCAGACCTGGGGGTTGGAACAACTGAACAGTACATGTTTTTCATCTTGTATGTCATCAGAATCACAGATATCACAGACTGGAGAAGTACTATTGGACCAAGCAGCCTGTTGAACTCAAAGAGTGTGGACTCGCAGCCTGAATCTGGCAATGTTGCAAAGGACATGATGGGGAAGATCCAAGTACATGTATTTAGGCAGAGTGTAAGGAGGGTAAATGGCATGAGCAGCTCTGACAGGACATGCGCACCATTGATGATACGTCAGCCGCTTACTGTTGTTTACTCTGGGATCAAGAGTTGTGATTGATTCCAGTAGCTTAAGTGCCTAGTTCTTAGGTCCACCACAAATTGATTGAGGTTCACAGGGTCACAAGCCAAAATTTGACGTCTCATCAGATCCGAGTGTGCCAGACCATCCAGCGTAGTCAAGAGGTGTGATGTTAAACAAGAGTCAGTTCTGGAGCTAAGGCTGATGGCTGCGTGGAGGACCCTCTTGATGAGGAGACTGTTGCACTTAGAAAGCGTGTTGTAAAAACGCATAGTGGCACGAAATCAGTTGAACTGGAAAGGTTCCATGCCACATTCTCGAAGGATGCTCCAAGATGGTGTTGTGAATTTTACCCCAAGAAGGTCCCACAAAACGTTCAGAATCCACCTCTGTAGCTGATTGTCCATTTCTGTGCCTTGCCGTAAGTAAGGAGTAGCCCATATCTGGCTGGCATACATTCCTGCTGGGATAGCATATGTTTTCAAAAGCCTAACGAGCGCATGCAGCCGATTTGTGAGGTTGTCATCTTTAGCAAAGGCTTTGACACGATAAGTCCCTGCTATGCATGATTTCAGAGCAGCCTCAGCAGCAGTGGAAAGGTTGAGACGCTTGTCACAGATCATACCCAGATATTTGAAAGAATCAGTGTAGGGAAGGCTGTTACCATCATGCAACAGCTGGGAAAGAGTATCAGCTCTGGAATTGAAGCATAGGACCTCAGACTTTTGTGTATTGACAGTCAGGCATTTTCTGACTGCATAAGCCTGCAAGTTGTTTAACATGGCTTGCATGAGGGTGTAATTGTTTGCAGTCAGGGCAAGGTCATCTGCATAGAGCATATTAAAAACATGAAAATGTGGTAAGCCTGTCACCTCGCCTGTTGCCCCCCCTCAGTGATGCAGCCAATGTCATTTATGTAGATTGAGAATAGGAGTGGTGACAGAGGGCACCCTTGTTTAACGCCGTGCGTTGGCTGGACACTCGCCTGCTTATCTCCATCAAGAAGGATGTATTTGTCATCTTGATAGAGGTCTTTATTGATGGAGATAAGCTGGCTGGGCATCTGGCATTTGTGCAAGTATTCCCACAGTCTGTTCCTGGGTATTGAGCATGTGCCTGCTTGAAGTCAATCCCACAATACAATCTGGCTGGCTCGGGAAGAGACAGATTCTAGGCCATCTCAATCCCGCCCTTCTTCTCCTCGTTCAAGGCTCCTCTCAGACCTTAAAAATGCTCTGAAATTCCATATGCATACTAAGCACAAGCTGGGCTATGCTGACAGGAAGACAGGCTACTACCAGGTATACTTATTACCAGAGCTTGCTACCCAATGTAAACAAAAGCATCAGCAATGCTTTTTGGAATATGCCAAGTCTCTCAACTCGAATGAAACGCACTATCTTCCAATACCGCACAGGCACCCTATACAACCAGAAACATGCAGTCTGATATAAAAGATCCACTAGCCTGACATGCCCCCTACCTGATTGCCATCACATGGATAGCGCTCTCCACATCCTATCTGGCTGCCAATGCCCCATCATGCGTAACATGGTAACTGAGCGTCACAATATTGATTGCAGGATGATTTTGAAACTGGTCAGTGAAGGCTCTTATGGGGCCAATCTTTTGCAGTTGGATGCGGGCAACACAAACCGTTTGGCCCAGCACGACCTGCAAGTCCCTGAGCAAGCCTCTAATCGTGCTGTACCTTCCAACCTCTTCAAACCCACGATTTCTATCCAAACCAGACGCAACTCCAGCCGCCCTGATGCAATCTTGGTCACTCCTCACCCAACCAACCCAAACAAACCACCCACTCCACCCTCAAACCGGGTACTGCGCAGTATGGGAAGTAGCACAACTCCAGCCCGCCATATCCATCTGGTAGAAATCAAATTCTGTGAAGATACGAGGCCTGGTGCTCAGCTAGAAGCCTCACAGCAACAACACAGCAAACTGTGCAAACAACTCCAAGATGCAGAGATTACTATCCACCCAATCCTCCTGGGTGTGGGGGGGACTATCTACACTGCCCATACCCTTGATCAATTCAAAAAAATTAGGGATTGACTCACAGAGATCTGAAACACTTGCAAGAAAACTCCATGCCCATTCTGTACAATTTGCGCACAAACTTACCTCTACCAGACGTGCCATTGAAAATAAAAACACTCATCATAACACTGGTGCCGTGGAGCAGCGTGCTGCCAGAAACCCACCTGATCCACATTAAATCCCCTCTCATCTTCTGGTGAGGGAGACTCACGGCTCTTTGAGCCAATGTGTCTCTTTCCTTAATTGATGTAGGGAGAGTTTTCTCTGCCTACGTAGCTTTTTTTTTAATAAATGTGGCATATAAACGTGGGGAGCCTTGGGGTTAAAGAATCTGAGCCGCATGCTTTAGGTGCCTCAAGATAAAAAGTGGCTGTAAGGTATTGCGGCCTGGAAAAAAGCCAAATTGATTGTCAGGGATAATGCTGTATTTTGCGCGCCAGTCTTGAATCATGGAGTGGAGGACATTTGTGTACAGGCGATAAGGTGTATTACTGACTGCATACATCCGGTGGTTTGAAGGTCGTGTCACTGCTCCCTTTTTGTATATTGGTGCAAGTTTGGCAGCTTTCCAGGAGGAGGGAATGCGGGCAGTTTTAAGCATGAGCGTGAAGAGTTGTGAAATGTACAGAGCCAGCACATTGTGGAATTCAAGACCTCTGCCATGATGTCTTGGGACCAATTTGCAAGCATGTTTTATGAAAGGAGGTAGGACTACGTCAAAGCCGGGTGAAGAGGAATTGCTCATGTTGGAAATGTGCTTAGAGGCAAGGGAGGTCAGCTCAACTTCCCCAGGCAGGTTGAAAGGGTGCGGACCTGTGCCCCCTGATGCTTCATCATGCAAGCCATGAGTGTCATTGTTGGGAGGAGAAGGATGGTAGAATAGGTTCAACAAGCACGTTGCTGATATGGTCCTGCCAGGCCTGCTCAGAAATAGGAGTGGTATGGGAGCTCGCAGGTTTCTTCAGAAGTTTGTGCACAGCCGGATCTTTTTGGAATAGCTTGCGCATGAAATCTGCAGCTTGAGTTCGGGTGTATCATCGCTTGGCACGCTGCGCTTCAGCTCTATACTCTCTGTGCAGCTGATCACAAGCGCGTCTGGCTTGTCCAGTCTTCAGCGCAATTCAAAAGGCCTTCTGTATGGCTGTACACGTATCATTGAAACACTCAGGCCGTTTGTGATTTCTCTTGCGCACCATTTGCTGAGGGCGAGGTCTAAGGGCAATCATACCAATATCTGGGTGCCTGGCAGCATGAAAATCCAAGACTTCAGGCAGGCACATGCTCTTGATCTGTGACAGTGGATTCAGAGGCCTCCCTGCTACTCACATCCCTTTCAATGTGTGCAGTGTAAGCTTGTGCTTTATCAGCCCTCCACCGAAATAGGTATCTCTCAGGGAAGTGCTGTAGAGTCTCACTGTCAATGGAGTGAAATCGTTTGCTGTAGCCAATGAAGGAAGGTTGTCCCAAATCTCCAGGTGCTCTCCCAGTGGTAATGATCAACTCAGATTAGATGCCACATCGACAAGGCATTTTCCAGCCCTATTAATGTGTGGGCACTGTGTTGGTCTGTTGCCAGTAAGTTGAGGGTAGGTTGCAAGCAAATCATAGTATGCATCCGTAGTTTCATTGAGGCCCCCTATGTGGGCATTAAAGTCCCCGCAAATGATGAGATGTGGTGTCGGAGTTTTGGCTAACAAAATCTCCTCCCCCAGCGCCCAGCGTGTAAAAAAGATTGTCAATTCACCAGAGGGTACTACCTTAGTAAGAGGGAAGCTAGTGTGGGTCTGGTGGGTTTCTAAAAGCATGCGGCCTCAGGGCACCATAGTTGAGTGTTTTTGATTTTAATGGCATGCCTAGTTAATGTAAGTTTGTGCACATACTGTACAGAGTGGGCATGGAGCTTTCGTGCAAGCTTGGTAGACCTTTGCGGGTCAATCCCTTGTTTTTTTTATTGATCCAGGGTATTGGCAGTATAGAGAGTTCCACCCACACCCAGGAGGATTGTGTGGAGAGAGATATCAGCACCTTTGAAGTTGTTTGCACAGTTGTTTGTGTTGTTGCTGTGAGGCTTCTAACTGGGCACCAGGCATCGTATCTATGCAATATTTGATTTCCATTAAGTGAATGTGCACGTGGCGGTTTTGGGTGTTCAATTCATGAAGTTGCCTGGCTGGAGTTGTGCTGCTTCTAACTTCTTCATTACTTCTCATACTGGGGAGTACCCGATGCGAGGGGGGAGTAGGTGGTATATTTTGGTTAGCAGGGCAAGGAGTGACCAAGATAGCATCAGGGCGGCTAGAGGTGCGTCTGGCTTGATCAGGAATGCTGGGGTGAAAGAGGTATGGAGGTATTGCACGATATCTAATCGATTAGAAACTTGCTTAGTGATGTGCAGGTCATGCTGAGCCAGACGGTCTACGCTGCCTACATCCATACGTCTAAGGTTTTTGTCCCATAAGAACCTTCACTAACCACTTTCAAAATCATTCTGCTTGTTACGTTGTGACGCTCAGTTACCATGTTACGAATGATGGGGCATTGGCAACCTGAGAGAAGGTGGAGGGCGCTATCCATATGATGACATTCTGGGAGGGGTCATACGAGGCTAGTGGGTCTTTTAAAGCGGACCACATGTTTTTGGTTGTAGAGGGTCTAGGCCTAGGAACCCTCCTACTGCTAGCAACCCTCCTGATCCCCACTGGTGTCTCCTTTTGCCCAAGCAATCCTGATTTAGAGATATATATGCTGATGTCTTTCTTCATTGAATGCGTAACACAACTTAATATCCTAGTGGACATTGCTTGGGCATATTCGAAATGAATGCTTACAAACGATACGCTGCAGTACATTGTTCTTCAAATGTTTGGAGTATTTATCTGATCCAACAACTTTGAAGGCTTTGAGCAAGATCTACCTCGTGCTATTACATCAAACACCAGACCACAACAGACATGATTTGTTATCTTTCCTTTCCAGTCCAAGTTTTGTAAACTGAGCATTTTTGGCCAGGTCTGGTCACAGGCCTCAGTGTTACCGCTCAGCTGCCCTTGTAGGCGGATTCAGAGATGTAACCTTACCTTTTACATTCGACACCTGGTTGACAAGATGCTCCAATTGTATCCATTTTTTGGTGAGACCCCTGCTAGCTTGCTAGATAGGGAACCTTTCCTTCATGCATGCGGCCTCTTGGCTGGCATCGTTTTCCCTTTTCTTTTCTCACTTAGCTGCCCTTGTTGGCGGATATACCGATGTAACCTTAGAAAGAAGAAAAGAAAAGTTCCTAGGCAGAGGAAATTCTCCCTATTTCCCATCGACCGTCATGGAAATAGGTGCCCATACGAGCTCAGCCCCCTTTCCTTTATTGATGTGGGAAGTTTTCACAGCCTGCATAGTTTTTGTTTTGTCGTTTGAAACTCAAGTGAGCTCACTGGAAGTGTTTGCGCCGCTCTGCCTGTTGGGTCCAGCTCAGACTTGTACTTATATTCATGCCTATGCAGGTTTTTCATTCTCTTCTTCTGATGGGTTAAAGTAGTTTCCCCATGGGCCAGTTAGTTGGTGCGCGCGTGCGTGCGTGCGTGTGTGTGTGTGATTGTGATTTTGTGTATGTGTGTGTGATTGCATGTGTGTGTGTGTGTGTGTGTGTGTGTGTGTGTGTGTGTGTGTGTGTGTGTGTGTGTGTGTGTGTGTGTGTGTGTGTGTGTGTGTGTGTGTGTGTGTGTGTGTGTGTGTGTGTGTGTGTGTGTGTGTGTGTGTGTGTGTGTGTGTGTGTGTGTGTGTGTGTGTGTGTGTGTGTGTGTGTGTGTGTGTGTGTGTGTGTGTGTGTGTGTGTGTGTGTGTGTGTGTGTGTGTGTGTGTGTGTGTGTGTGTGTGTGTGTGTGTGTAAATGCGCGCGTGCGCCCGTAACAGTTACGCGCAGCCCGTGCTCTTAGCAGTAAACCGGAATACACGTGTATGTTACTTAGGAGAAATCTGCCATAGCTAGCCTAGCCAAATGTCGCGAAGCATCTTCTAACGGCGTAAGTGGTGTGTAATGTATCGTAAATCTGCTGGCGAATGCATCGCAATTATAAATTTTAACGTTATGACAGCTTCACGAGATGCTGAGGCTCTTGTGTCTGTTCATATGTGTATGTGATTTAGGTGCGTCATGTTTTGAGCCCCCGAGGAGTGACACCTTTCCTAGCTCGCCTTTGGCTGTTGTAGTCGTGGCTGGGTGCGTGGTATTCCGTAATTGTTGCCAGGTGCGTTTACAGGAACTTACATGCCACATGCGTCTATTCAGTTGCAAACACAAGGTCCAAGCTCACCACACATTTGCACTGTGCAAGTAAACATCTGGGATTGGACTGTTATGCTTGCAGTGACCCTATCACGGGCCTATTGTGGCCAGCAAGGCCTGACAGCGTTGAGGGCGCTGCATGGGCCTGCTCTCTCTGCTGCTGGTGCTGGTCTTACAGACAGTACACCAGTCATGCAGAGCGCAGTCTGACCTGGTCTTTCGAGTTGGGGCAGTCATTGGGATGGTTGGCCAGTGTACAGGTGCGGGATGCTCACATAGGGTTTTCTTAATGCAAGCCATATAGCATCACACACGCATGTACGCATCACACACACTCATGCGCATCACACACGCATGCGCGCGCGTACACACACATACACACATACACACACATACACATATACACACACATACACACACATACACACGCGCGCACACACACACACACACACACACACACACACACAGACACACACACACACACACCACGCATGCACACGCATTACTTTTTGCCTGCGCTTTTGACTCCATACAGAATTGTGTAATAAGCATGCATGTGGGCTTTAAATAGCCAGAGGCTCCTGGCTGTAAGTGAAAGCCTATGCTGGACGCCTACTAGCATGCAAAAAAAAGATAAAAAAGTTAGTGCTGGCTGTGTACCTTGAGTGATGTTCACAGAACATTTACTCGGCTTTGTGCATGGGGTGGGGGTGCTGCCTGCGAGGCACTTGTGTAAGGGCTGCCTGTCTAACGCGCCGAAGCCTGCGATGACCTGCTTTCATACCGTAACTGATGGACTGGTCCCTTACCCTCAGAAAAAGATTTTTGTTCCAAGCTTGCATCCACTGCGCACCCCAACGATTAGATTTCTTACACAGCTGCGCACATCAACCGCACACATTTGGTAGCGCCTTGTAGTCCTTTGGCAGGGCGCAGCAGAGGGGGCTACCGCAAAGGGTGGGCTGCGGATGGGGGTAGCGGGAAGAAGGGGCGTTCCTGACCTCTCATCACCCCTGGCTGTATAAGAATGTCAATTTCCACACTGCGCACAACCAAATACCCTCAAAAAAGTCATGCAGTCACCGTGCAGTGCTGAAAACGTTATCTTGGTGATATAGGTATCCTGCAATAATCTACGTTGCTTTTAGGGTTTCTTAGGGAAAGACAAATTTAGTCCCCTTGTCGCCTGCCAGCCAGTGAAAGGTGTGGAGTTTGCACATACTGGACAGGAAATGTTTTACCGCGCAAAAAAACTTCTTCTGCCTTGGCAGTGATTGCTTGATGGTAAATCAATTGTTTATTTGGTGGGTGCGCGGTTATGCACAGTTGTAAATCAACATTTTGGGTCAGCGAGGGGTCAGAAGCCCCCCCAGCAGGGCAAGCCAGCACAAGCAAGCCCAGATTGCGCAGCTAGACAGGCAGCAAGAGCTGCTGGGCAGCTGCCGCCGCCGCAGCAGCAGCAGCAACGAGGAAGAGAGTGCTGAAGAAGCTTGCATCGTCAGCAGGGAAGCATGGAGAGGGAAGCATGGAGAGAATTGCAATGATGAGGATAGAGGATGGAAGTAAGGGGGGTGGGCAAGGGGGAATGAACATGGGGTTGATCTAAATATTGAAGAGTGATCCTAACTGGATTGTTGGAAAAGCTGAAAATGGGACTGAAGTTCCGCTTGAACAGGCCCTGTTGTCTTGTGTTGATGGACGTTGCTGACAGGTTGAGTAATGCCCAATGTGATTTTCTAGGAAGAAAGGGGCAAATTTCCCTGCGTGGTTAAAGCGTAGGTGTGTAAAATAATTATTTCAGGGGTGCGTGGTGGATGCGTGGTTGCCAAATTTTTTTATTTTATGGGGGGTGCGTGATGAGTACATTTCTGTGTGGAGGATTGCTTGTATGTGCAACGTGATTTGCATCACGGTGTAAAAAGACTAGTTTTTCAAGGTACACAACGATGCAAATCTTGTGACAAACCTCAAGCTGTTAATATTGGCAGTCGTTTTTTTTCTTATGATAGACAGCTATTTGCAGAGGGCCACAGAGGAAGAAGGAAGGCTGCTTATCTATCCTTCCTGGCAGCTGCCTGCTTCATTGCTGACATTAGTGCGCCTAAATGACATGATCATTCAGAGCAGATGCATTTTGTTGATATCTTGTTTTGTAGATGTGAAGAAAGAGGAGAAATATGTTACAAGCCTAATACATTTGACCGCCTCCGTCATTTAGCATTGTTATGGCTGCATAAGCCAGGTGCCTGAAGCACACACACACACACGTTATGGGTGCAGCAACTTTCTAAAGTTCCCCAGAAAAAGTTTATCCAAGCCTGTTCAATCGGCAGCTTTCCATGCTGGACATCAAATAAATGTAAAAGCATGGTTTCGAGGGAGGAAGCTTTCCTAATCAGGCATCTTAAGCCTCTTTTGAATATAAACTACTTGGCTAGTCTCCCATCTTGCCAATGGGTGAGTGAAATTCAGCATTGCCTGTCACAGGAGAATGTGCTCCATCATTATTTTAACATGCATGCGTCGATCCTTTCCATGCAGAAATCAATGATGCACACCTTGGCTACCAGATGTTTGCGAACATGCTCGACAACCCCGACACATCCCTGTTTGTTGAGGATGCAGCAGGCGCAAGACGCCGCATCCGCTTCAATTACACGCGGTCAGTACTGTGTGTTGATTTTAAGTAGGCTCAGGGCAGTGTTAATGGGCTAGCTTACGCTGAGAACGCTATGGTTTGGGCTGGCGTCAGGGACCAAATAATCATTTTTATCAATGATGCTCTGGTTTTCCTTTTCCTTTCTTTTTCTCTCCCGGACACAAGTTGAACACCATCAACATATCCTGAGATCAGGAGAATACTGAGATACGATTGCAATGCAATGAAGCTGTCATTTTCCTCTCCCTATCCCCCAGCAGACTGGACATTTCCTTCTGAAAATTTTCTGAATTTTTCATCTGAAACACAAGCGTCATGACCCCTTTCCTCTTGTTCTGTTCTGAAGTGTAGAATTGCATCTCTGTTTTAAAAAATGGTCATGGCATGATTGCTCTCCTGTAGCAGAAGGTTCATCTTTAAGGGCTTGCACTTTTGCATACAGACAATCTTTTGTTCTGAGCAAACAAGGACGGTCAATTGCAGCTCATGCCAGGGTATTTTGCCAGAGGTGGGCGACGAAGGCCCCCAAAAGGGGTCCTTTTGAAATGTTCCCTTTGCATGGTGGCCCCACTTTGCAGTTTTTGTGCCTAGGACCAAAATGTACTGCTCGTTAGTCAGTTTCCATAGCTTCTGAGTTTGAAAACTGCAAATTGGGGCCACTTCTGCTATTTACCGGAACGTGAACCCTACTTTTCACCACCAAAACTCCATATCTGACCACCTACTTCATCAAATTGGGTGATTGTAAGTGATTTGGAGTCCTTGTAATAAATGAATATCATTGCAAAAAAAATGTTGTGAAAAGACCCAGTGGTTGGGGAGATACAGAATTTCAGCCATTTCCCTTAGAGAACATCCAGCATGAGGGGTGCCAAAAAGGTTAATTTTTGACCTCCTCCTTTCCTATTTTTGATTATGCAGGATGTTAGCAATTCATACAGGTGTTATAACTACAAAATTTTGGGAGTGAAAAATGGTCCCAGGGTGGAGCTGTGGGCCATTTTAGGGTGATCTGAAACTAGGAGAGTGATCTGGGGTCCTCCGATTTCCTTCATTTTTTGGTGAACATAGTTTTTATTAGTGTTATAATGGTTGGCATGGTCAGATTTGGAAAACATTGGTGGGAAAGAACATTTTCAGCAATTTGGGCCCGTCGCCCACCTCTGGTATTTTGCATACATTGTGAGAAGTTGTAAGAATGTGCTGTAACTGTCACACATTGTCAATTTTATTTAATCCAACCTGTACTGAAAAATAATGCAGTGCAGGAGCTGTTCGCACACTGTCGAACCATTCTTGGGAAGCATTGATGAAATGATTTTGGGGCAAATCTAAGGTGTATTCCAGCGCTGAGCCATGGCTATTACACAGTATATATGCGATACAAAGGGAACCTAAGGAACTGGTTGCCTTTTGCCCCACGCAACAGTGGTGCGGTTTGGGGCTGCGCAACAGGCTATTTTCACAAGGAGTTGATTGTAAGGATTATATTTTTCATCAATAGCTAACTTGGCTTTGTGAGAGAGAACAGAGCAGCTGGACTTGATCTTTGGATAGGATAGCGTAGGATAGGGTTACATAACTGCACCTGCCTACAAGGGCAGCTTAGCTGAAGCAAAAAGGTGCCTGTAACCGAACCAAGCCGAACTTGTGAACAATTGTGTCAACTGGAGAAAGAACCAAGTCCTTGATCTTTGCTTATGCAGCCCACGTCACCTGCGGAACAAGACGCCGGTGCTGAAAGGCGCAGTGTGCTTTGCTGACTTGAACATGCAGGTACAATGATGACTGTGAGGGCAAGAAGCACGAAGCGTTGATCGGGACCCTGGTCAACAAAGACAGAGTCGGTGCTGAAAGGCGCAGTGTGCTTTGCTGACTTGAACATGCAGGTACAATGATGACTGTGAGGGCAAGAAGCACGAAGCGTTGATCGGGACCCTGGTCAACAAAGACAGAGTCCACTTCCTGTTTGGCTCCACGCCCGTGTTTGCATTCTCGGAATCTGTAAGTCTGGGTTTGCAGCTCTGGAGAGCAGCCTAAAGCTTCCATTAGGCTCAAACATTGCCTGCTAATCATGCAGATAGCTTTCATTCTTTCATGCCAAATCTGGAAAGCATCATGACTGAAGATGACCATCATGGCATGTCAGACCATTGTCCTGCAAGCCTGCAGTGCACATGGCACAGGCAGTTCTTGTTTACATCACACAGATTGACAAAGGGATGACTTGTCTCTAATTTACTCATTTCTCTTATCTGCTCCATATGGCTCAAATGTTCTCTAATTTATAGCAGGCTACTATTTGTGTGAAACAGATGCCACTACAGGAAAGCAAACAAAAGGTGGCCTCCTTGGCACAATAGTTATGGTTCAACGAAAAAGGATGATGCACTGATCTAGACCCTGATCAATGAAGATACACATCCACTTCACGTTTGGTTACATGCCCATCTTTGCAAAGCAGGAATCTATAAGTATACATTTGCTGCTGTGGCAAATAGCCAAAAAAAAAACAGCCTGACTGCTGGCTTGGAAGCACTCCCAATGTAGTGCACTATGCACATTAACCTCCTCATACATCTTGTGGAGTGTCGCCTTTCTGCTCACAAGTGCTGCAATTTGCTTTTAACAAGCAGATGGTCCACATGCACCATATGCGGAATGCCGCTTTTGAACACCCATGTGCTGGATGTTTCTTTTGGCAAACAGGTGCTCGCCAACGACGCAAAACGCCTGTTGTACCACTGCTGTGTGGGCCCTGACTCAGTCTATGAGATGGTAAGCGTGCACGGCTTTTGCTTTGCCCTGCTAGTTTCCGCCTTTGTTCCCCCCTGCTGCTGTTGCTGCCACAGGCACAACACACAGGGCAGCATGAAGCTGGGGAACTTAGTGACTGGACAATAAGTAACGGGTTGGGTGCTATGGTGCTGGGCACTGGGACCTGTCCTAATGGAGGTTCTCAAGGGCATCCTGTCTACAGTGTGGCTCAGTCTTGTTTGTAAAGCAATAGAGGTTGAAAGCGTCCCTGTTTGATGTGTGGCTCAGAGTTTGAGGGAGAAACTGGGAGTCTAGCCAGGAGGATGGCTCCCATTGTGCATACAAAACTCTCTAAGAGGCCTACATTCCTTGCACAAGGGTGCCTCACTGCTAGCAGAAGAAGTGGTTGATGCCAATTGAATTTTGTGATGTAAGAGCTTTTGGATGCACCTCCATGCATTAACAACAAAATCATGATTGTGGATGGATTTTTGAGCAGACCACACCACTTTGCTTGATCTTATGCGCTTGATCCTTGTGGTCCATGTCTATTGGCGTCCTTTGCCTAATGGCATCCTTTGCCTGATGGCGTCCTTTGCCTGATGGCGTCCTTTGCCTGATGGCGTCCTTTGTCTAATGGCGTCCTTTGCCTGATGGCGTGCTTTGCCTACTGGCGTCCTTTGCCTGATGGCGTCCTTTGCCTGATGGCGTCCTTTGCCTACTGGCGTCCTTTGCCTACTGGCATCCTTTGCCTGATGGCGTCCTTTGCCTGATGGCGTCCTTTGCTTGATGGCGTCCTTTGCCTACTGGCGTCCTTTGCCTACTGGCGTCCTTTGCCTACTGGCGTCCTTTGCCTACTGGCGTCCTTTGCCTGATGGCGTCCTTTGCCTGATGGCGTCCTTTGCCTACTGGCGTCCTTTGCCTGATGGCGTCCTTTGCCTGATGGCGTCCTTTGCCTGATGGCGTCCTTTGCCTACTGCCGTCCTTTGCCTACTGCCGTCCTTTGCCTGATGGCGTCCTTTGCCTGATGGCGTCCTTTGCCTGATGGCGTCCTTTGCCTGGTGGCGTCCTTTGCCTGATGGCGTCCTTTGCCTAATGGCGTCTTTTGCCTGATGGCGTCCTTTGCCTGATGGCGTCCTTTGCCTAATGGCGCACTCAACCATCTGTCCATCACCTGCCAAAGGCTTCTACCAACCCCTTCCTCCTCAAGCAAGGTTTTCCATTTTAGGCCTACTCACACTGCCCTTCCTCTTCTCTTGGAATGCTGTAGGACATGAAGTACATCTACGGCATCCAGGCTTCCAACACCAAGTATTCAGAGGGCGCCGCAAAAAGCATGGCGCTGGCAGGTGATTCAGAGGGTGGCGGGATGGTGTTTGTGAACTCAGCAGCTCACGAGAGAGGGGGCGTGGAGAGAAGGAGAGAGGGAGAGTGTTGTCCCTGGCAGGTGCTTGATGCACGGGAGGGGTGAGCTGTGTCCAGCTTTTCCCCTGCACCTGGGCTTGGAATTTCCAGCTCCAGGTGTGTGTGTTGTGTTGGTTTCAGGTTTTATAAGTGTTTGGTATGGTGGGAGAATTGGGCAATGCAATCACGCTTTGTTTGAGCTCATTTTACGATTTGCTTGCGCACTGTGCTTGGGCTCTCATAAGCACAGCTCAGCAATGGAAGTTTCTTTGCCAGGCGGGGCAAGCAACATGCGGCACATACTGTTGGGGTCTTCAATTGTGCTTAAGAAGCGTCCTCAGCTATCCACAGGATCAAGCCAAGCATGCTGCACAAGAGCCTTGGCACGAAGTGAGGCACTAAACAGGTTCTATGGATTCGTACTGAGGAGTGTGGGGTGTGCTGAGGAGTGTGCCATTCCAGCAAGCTGGAATAGGTGACAGGTGCCCTGGTATGCAGCGTTTATACAAAGAGATTGGGGGAGGGGGGGGGGGGGCTTCAAGAGCCCTTAGGGAAAACCAGAGCCTCGCGCCACCGCCTCTGGGCTCCCTCATGGAGGATCGGACTGGGTCCCCATCAACAACCCTGTTGGAGAAGCAGAGGATTTTTCCAGTGGTTGTTCCCATCATGATCCCTCTCCTGAAGCAAACACATGGGCTGACCACACCGCTTGCCTCGCTTGTCAACATCTTATGTTCAAGCTTGCTAGGCAAGCTGCTGTGTGCCGTCACTCCTCAGACCATTTCGCTTCCCTGCATTCTGGAAGCCGCGTCCTCATCAAAGTGTGCAAGGCGCGTGCGTGCAGGGAGGAATGGGTAGGCTTGCATGCAGGCACATCGGGCTGCAAGCCTGTCTTGCAGCAGCAGCAGCTGCAGCAGTAAGGGAAGGAACATGTGTCAAGCATTCAGCACCAACCGAGGGTCCAGGCAACAGAGGCGGGAATGAAACAGATGAGATGAACTGTAATGCAGTTTCTGCAATGCATGCACGAGGGCCTTTCTACATCGCAACATCCGTTTGTTACTCAAAACAAGGTGTTCGAGAGCTTGTAAATGGAATAGATGCTTGCCCTAGATGCAATTCCTGATGAGACACACATTACACGTGTCTCGGTCTGCATATACGAAGGCGGAGTTTCATAGCTTTTCAGCGAACAGCAAAACCTCTGTACCCAAGGATACTTGTTTCGCAGCCTTGTGAGCCATATTATTTCAACAGACTCCATAGCGATGAGCTATCGGGGGTCCTCCTTCCCTCAATACCAGGAGCGCTTTTGTCCTGGACTACATCTGTACATGAAACCAGGTTTTAAGGGCTGGCTTCTTAGAACCAGTTTAAGTCAGGGAATGAGGGTCTAAAGCATCACAAAAATTCCTTCAGGAGGGGGCAGCATGGTAGACGGTTCTGATTCATGGCTCTGATTCATTCATCTGATTCATGGTATACTTCTTGGTAAGTCACTGAAGCAAGATTTCATATGCCTCTCCTAAGGTCCTAACTTCCCTCACTAATCTGGGCTGGCCTGCAGGCAATGTCAAGAACCTGTTCATCTTCTACCTCGATGACAACGTCTTCACGCACACCACTTGCGAGGTGCAAAACAATAGCTACAACCGGGAACCGAGATGAACTTACAGTTGCCTTGCTTTGCCTAGGAACCTTGTCCGGGCATCGGCATGTTTGCTGTTTAAACATGCTGGAATGCGCAGACCCCAGCACAAAGGCCCTGATGGCGCAGCAGGCCCATTAGTGTTTGGCTGAGCTGAGGTGTCCAGGACTTATATGCAATTGACGCTTGGCGCCGCTCCGTTTTTATGATATCAGATGTCTCTGGAAACCTTGAATGGAAACTGGAGGCTGTTTCTTCCAAACATGTGCCCACTCGAATCCTTGAACTGGTGGTAAACATGTGTGTGTGGTAATGCTCACTGCAAAACTGTGTGCATCCCAGCTCGGCTTGGTGCGTGCACTGATGCATGCCCTTTGACCGGCCATGCTCATTCCACGGTGTCATATTCTCGATGCTTGCTTAGATGCTCCTGCATAACCAGTATTTATCCTCCCAAAGATCCGCAGGCATTGTGCAGCAGCTTTGTTTTGAGCGTCTGTGTGGAGGTTGTTTATGAACCAAGTGGGAAGCAACACCTGTACCTTGTTGCCTGCAGAATGCCATTGAGTACTCGCTGAGCGTGGTACATCAGCTGAACGAAGAATTTCACATCGAGCGAGTTGTGAAGTACAAGAGCGCTGATGCAGCAGCAGACCCTCAATTTTATCCCAGTCTCGTGGACCAGGCCATGAGCATTGGGGCTGATGCCATCCTTGGGTGTGACTTCAAGGTGGGCTGCGCTCTCATCGGACGGTCGCTACCTTTTCAAACTCCATGTGTGTGTATGTGTGTATGTGTATTGCCTCTTTGCAGATGATGTGCGATTGAGTTTTTAGCCTGATAATGCCTTGAACACTGTAACTGGGCTGCTACACAGCCCAACACCACCCCATTCTTGCTCCCTGAATTCTCGGTTGCTGCTTTGTTGCGCGCGCACGCGCACACACCTACCCACGCCCGCGCACACACACACACACACACACACACACACACACACACACACACTCACAGGAACCAGGCTTTCAGGTAGCAAAGGCAGTGGCTGACCGTGATTACTACCTGAAAGCCCTGTGGCTGACGGTCGCCCCTGCGTACGAAGATTTTGCCGACACCCTAGGACCGGATGCATCTGAGTTTGTGCTCACGCCAGTACAGTGGCACCCTGCTGCCAAGTTTGCTGACCCGTTTTTTGGATCGGCAGCAGAGTACAGCGAGAAGTACAGCACGACATATGGCGTATCTCCATCGTGAGTGCACTCCCTCCCATCCTATTTGCTCTGGTATACTGCGCGCTTGTTGCCTCCTTTATCGTATGCTGGAGGAGATTGTAAGCTGCGACGCAACCAGGCATGCAAGACAGCAGCCAGGATATGGCAAACTGCCCCTTTTTCCCACGAACTTTGCACAAACCAAGACCACATGGTGTTGAAATGCATGCCCTTTCTGGTTGTGCGGCCATAGCTTGATGTATGCTTATTTGTGCACACAAGCCCACGCCCTCAATGTGCGGGCTCATCTGTCCCCGACCACCTCTTCTGCAATGCACTTTTGTGCCATGTGTTGTGAAGCAAGTGTTGTCTGGTTCATCCTGCCCACGCTTTTGTCCACTCACATTGTTTTGCCAGGCAGGTGCATGTGTAGTGTAGTGCAGTGTAGTGTGTGACTTGGTACACCATATTGTAGTGTGTGACTGGTGGAGTGTGTGGCTTGGTGTAGTGTGTGACCTGGTGTGTGTGACTTGGTGTAGTGTGTGACTTGGTTCATTCTGCCCGTGTAGTCTCCGTTCTTCCTTCTCAGCCGCCGATTTGTCTGTTGTGTCTATACCATGCACGCCAATTCTGTTGGTGCACAGATAGGTGGCAGCCTGTGCGTCAGCCGTGGGCTACAACCTCGCAATGACCTATCCTTGTTTGTGCCCATGTAATATGTGGCAGCCGGTGCGTCAGCCGTGGCCTACAGCCTCGCAATGACCAATCCTGTTGTTGCCCATGTAATATGTGTCAGCCGGTGCGTCAGCTGTGGCCTACAGCCTCGCAATGACCAATCCTGTTGTCGCACGTGTCATATGTGGCAGCAAGTGTGTCAGCCGCCGACTACAGCCTCACGCGTGTCAATTTTGTTGTTGTGCAGGTACGTGGCAGCCGGTGCGTCGGCTGTGGGCTACAGCCTCACAACGGCCATCCAGGATGCGTTCAAGGGCTGCACCTTTCGCAACCAAGATGCGGATGCAGACGGCCTGCTCTTTGATGCTGGTTTGCTGGACTGTGAAAAGGAGGAGGGCGAGAATGGCACTGGCTATGAGCGCGTCATGCGTTCCCTGGCCAGCCAGCATATTGACACTTTCTTTGGAGCGATTGCGCTCAACTCCTTCCGGCGGAACGTAGCCCTGACGCCCATCACTGCCCAGGTGTGTGTGCAGTACGTGGAGGGGTGGATGGTTTGGGGGGAGGTCAAGGTTTCATGTGGGTTGAACCCAAACCCTAACCCTTTGTATGTATATTTCTCACATAAGCAATCTCTGCCCAAATAAAATCCGTCTGTTTTGCGTATTTGCCTTTGCAGGTCCAATCAGGCGTCCTCCAGGTAAGCTGCCTCTCCTTCACGCTCGGCCATGTCCCAAACCACCTGAGAGAGCTACTAGTTGAAAGTGTTGCGGCTCCGAGCGCAGTTTTTTGGTGGCCAACAATGCTCTGACTTGTTGTCTCGTCCGCGTCTTCTCTGATATCTGGCAGCTGGCATGCAGCAGAGGCGATGTAAAACATGGTTGCTCTGCTGAAAGCTTGTCAGCAAGCCTGCCGGCAATCTAAGATCAGTGGCACTAGGATAAATAGTAAGCCGTGAGATCCGTGTCTCTAGGCTCTAAGTCTGTCTGCTGATTACCTCAACATGGCAGCTTTGCAGCTGTCATGGGATCAGGTCCAGGGTTGTGCCTGCACACTGCAATGCTGGGACCTGCTTGGACTGGGCAGCAGCCGCACGGCAGCAGGAGTTGCTTGACAGATTGATGGGTTGAAGTACAGCAAATAAGTGTTAAAATCAGGGTTGGGTCATACGCGAGTTTGGGCTTATCAGTACGCGTATATACGTGTAAAATACGCGTATGTCACGTATATACGTGAATTGGGAGGGCCATTTTGGGCAGGGAGGGTCTTGGGTGGGAGGGAGGGTCCCGACTACCCCCCAACCACCCCCACACACCCCCAAGGCCCACAAACACTTACACATGCCAAAGTAGAAGGGTCTGTCGAAGGTCTTACAGGGCATGTCGAGGCGATTTACCAACGTATTTTCTGACGTTTAACAAAAAGCCATTTTTATGGTACGCGTTTTTCATCAATTTTTACGATACGTGAAAATACGCGTATTCACGTATTACCCATCCCTGGTTACAATGCTGAGGCCTGCTTGAACTGGGCAGCAGCTGTGAGAAGGCAGGAGAAGATGCTTGGGAAGGGAAGGGTTACATAGCTGCACCTGCCTGCGGGGGCAGCTTAGCTGAAGCAAAACGTGCCTGTAACCAAACCAGTCCAATCTAAAACAAAATTAGCTAGAAGCTCAGTCACTGCATTTCAGGCAAGCAGACACAAACTTGGCTAATCCTGGGACATCAGCCTGGTTCATGAAGTCTCAAAGGCGTGATGCACTGCTTGGGGGTGCAGAGCTAAATAGGTTCTGGAACTGAGTGCGCAGTTCTGTTAAATCCTGAGATGGGCAATCCAGGATGACGTGCTCTTCGTCTTCGTCTTCGTTGAAGTTGCTTGATTGTGTGGGAGTACATCAAGAAAGGCAAGCCACTTAGGGCGCTCTTGGAGGCATTGCATGCAACCCGAATGGCCGCACATTCTCTTGTTGCCATCATCTTTAACATTTGAGAATAATCAAGTTTTAGCTCAAGATACTTCATGAAAGGCAAGCCAGTTAGGGCGCTCTTACAGGCGTTGCAAGCAACCTGGATTGCTGCGCATCCTCTTTTGTTGCCAATATTCTTGAATATTTGCTGATGAGTCGGCACCAGCTGTAGGTTGGGTAGTCTTGAAAAATAAAGGAAAAGGGATGAAGGGATCCGAGCTACCTCTGTAACCTTCTGCTCGACGCACGTAGCCTTCTGACTTGCATAACTTTTCTGCCTTTCCTGTGACCTTCCTGGTGACAGCAACTCTCCACCTCATCCTCACGTTGTGACCCCATGAGCGCATGAGATCATGCACGACTCATTTGCATGAAGGCAGATATTGACTGGGCATGAGCACAGGGAATCGCTAACACTCTGTAATACACGTCAGGGACCGAAAAGCGCCAACTAGGGTTCCCAATTTTGCCACGCCTTGGCTTTGCTACTCCATGCCTTGGTCACAGGAGCTCTGGTGCTTTTGAGGTTGAGCTGCAACAGGGAGATGAAAATGAGCGCTGACAAACTTTGTGACCGCTCTGCCTGCTGTATATGCAGAAGCGCTGCGAGCAACTGTGTTCTATGGCCATATATCCAATTTAGGAAACATGGTATTCAACTTTGACTTTGCAGGCAACTTTGCCCATACAAGTGGCCAACAAAGCACTTGTGATGCCCAAGCCTTCGACAGAAGATGGAGAAGAGAGTGGCGCGGAGTACATAGGGAGCCTGCAAAGGGTGAGAGGCTGTGGCCTCTATGGTTCGGTAATGGGGCCAATGACTTTCATATTTGCTGGCATTTCATGAGGAGCTGGAGGTCGAGGCCCCTGCATTGCTTTCGCGGCAAAATGGAATCCATTGTTATAGAGCTCAACCTGTTGACCTAAAAATGAGGTTTGGGATCAAAACCCTTGCCACTACAAACACCATGCACGGGCAGCTCTACCCATATCTTGGCCTGCTCGCACCACACATTGTACTCTGCTCTCCCTCTCTCTCTCTCTCTCTCTCTCTCTCTCTCTCTCTCTCTCTCACACACACACACATACACACACATGCAGGAGGCGTTCATCACTGTTGTGGTGATTGTGGTGGGCTCTGTCCTTGTTTTTTGCCTCATTTGCGTCATCATCATGGGGAGGAGTAGACAGCAGTCAAGGATGCTTGAGAACATGCTTGTGATCTCACCCGACCAACTGATCATCATCAACCACCCCGTGGTGAGCGCCTGGTGTTTGTTAGCAAATTTGCCAGATTTAAATTGAAGCTACCTGCTCCTCAAGGCTGTCTCTTGCCCTTATATGATCAGTGCATGCACAGCTGCTGTTTTCCAGTGAGAAACTTGGAGGGTAGCTTACGTGAGGGTGCTGTTGCGGTGTCGGACAGATGTTTCTGCCATTGTTGTTTGCATCCGGCCATTGCGCTTCCTTCCTACAGCGACAAGATAATGCGGAGGATATGATGATCTCTGCAAGGCCGGCAAAGCCATGCACATTCTACGCCCGTGTGGCCTTGAATTCATGACAGAGGCTCCGTTGCTCACCATCCGTTGCTCGTTGTCTGCATTTTGTGACTGCAGCGCGTGTGTGATGGCTCATATGAGTGCGGCAAAGCCATGCGCTGCAACACCCTGGGTGACCTTGTAGCTACTGATTCTCTGAGTTTCTGTTATTTGCCACCCTTTGATCATTTGTCTGCACACCTTACCTGCAGCGCTTGTGTGATGGTTCATATGAGTGTGGCAAAGCCATGCTTTGCAACACTCTTGTCGCTTTGGAGCCGCTGACTGAGGTGAAGCAAAAGGAGATGGAGCTTAACACCAAGCTTGGGTAAGGCCGATTGCCTATATATATTGTAAATGTATTGCATCTATCTATATCTATATATGTATCTATATATTTATATATATGTTTATACGAATGTGTATGTATATATACATATATACAAACTTATATTTGTCTATATGCAGGGTTGGGTCATACGCAGGTTTGGGGGGAGCCGTACGCGTTTGAAACCCATAAATACGCGTACGTCGCTTGTATACGAGTATTTAGAGGGCCATTTTTGGGAGGGAGGGTCTCGGGTGGGAGAGACCCCCTTGGAGCCCCAACCAACCCCCAGCAACCCACTCTTCCACCCCAAGGCCATATCAATGATGCCAGCATGATGAACAAGTCGAAGAGTCCACCCATGGGCCTTGAGGGAGCTTGCAGGGGGCTTGCTTGAGGCCTTTCAGCCTCTCAAAGAGCTGATGCCATCATGATGCCATCACAGATGCTCCAGCACGCAGGAAGGAAGGCTCCTGGTGTGGCTGTACAGCAACTTGCGCCTGCTCAAGCGCACCCAGGACCTGCAGCAGCTGGGGCAGGCTTGGATGGCTGTAGAGGAGGAGGAAGAGGAGGAGGAGTCTGGGGCAGGAGGGGTCCAGCAGTGGGGAAGACTGGTTCACGGGCAATGAGAACAATGCAAAGTAGAATCTGGGGCACAACTTGCTGGAATTGTTGAAAAGAAGCAATGAAACCTGAAACGAGAGGCCCAGGACGGGCCTGCGAGGCACTGCTGACAGACGTATTTTTCACGTTTGGCAAACAGCCATTTTTAAGATACGCGTTTAAACGTCATTTTTAACGATACTTAAAAATACGCGTTCCACGTATGACCCAACCCTGTCTATATGTATATGTATATATATGTATACCGTAGCTGCACCACCATTTCGAATATTGATTAATTATGGCGCGTTTGAACTCCATTTGAATTGAAAATTAATTTCGGGGCTGCAAAGGGCAAGTGCTGAAAATGGCCTCTCAAGCCAGCTCAAGCTCCAACCCCTCAGCTAAGTGGCTGAAGCCTGTATCCCCCACCCAGCAGCTCCTAGCGACCTGAAACAAGCTTGCCATGGCCCAGGCAGCCAAGAAGGGGCAGCCAGTACAGCAGAAGAACCCCGTGGGGCGTCCTCCAGGTGACAGCTCGGTTGATCTTTTATGCATGGGCTCCAGTGTTAGTACATGGGCTCACTGTACGGCAGTGACAGCTTGTGGATTGCTGAGGTTTGGATGCTGATGGTGAGGTTTGCTCCCCAGGGAGCAAAAATGCGCCCAAGCCCCTCCAGCCCCCTGGCTCAGCCCCTGAGTAGCAGCAGCAGCAGCAGCAGCAGCAGCAGCAGCAGGGACAGCAGCACATTCCTGGGTGCATATTCAACCTTTTGTGGCTCCCTTTCTCTCATGTAACTCCACTTCTGACAGCTCTTCCAGGCCTGTGCAAGCTTCCCAGTGGCAGCATCAGCATCAGCATATCCTCCAACAGCAGCCCTTGCAGCAAGATTCAAATTTGGTACTCGTAGTGAAAAATAAAGGCCAGCCGTGAGCCATTCGGACCCTTCGAATTGCCCTTCGAATTGAAATATTGATTCCTGGAGACCCATTGGAACTAAATTAATTAATTATTTTGGGGGGACCCTTCGAACTGGTCGTGCAGCTACGGCATATGTATCTATCTATCTAAATTTATTGTATCTGCTTGTCATTGCAGATGCACGCACACATCATGCAAACCTGAAAGAAAATGTTCTTCCCAACTAAACGGGGAAACATTTTCAATATTTTTTAATATTCACAAGTGGCTACAGGGGTTCCACCATCAGTAAGGAGTGTCTCCCAAACTTTTCTGGGCCTGCTGATACCTCAAAGCACAATCTTTTGATGAAACTTTGTTCCTTGTGTGCTTCTGGGACAATCCTCATCAATAGTTTGGGGGAAGATGCCCCCATGTGCGTGTAGCGGTAAGGGAGGGAGAGAGGGAGAGAGAGAGAGAGAGAGAGAGAGAGAGAGAGAGAGAGAGAGAGAGAGAGAGAGAGAGAGAGCACTGCATGCTAGTTGTGGGAATGGGGTCAACTGGCTTTTTATCATGATATTTGAGCATTTGAGCATGCAGAAGTAGAAAAGGCAAGGCATGAATGTGTCCTGCACCATCAGGTGGCTGGGAGAAGAGGGGCTTCGATCCTTCCGTCCAAGGACCCAAAAGGGTCTCAAATCCTCTCCTATCGCGACCATCTGACCCCTAAATCCCGAGAGAAACGTGTCCTTGCAAATATGGAGAAAGACTGCATAAAAAGATCTGGGAAGGGGGGGAAATGTGTGCACAAGGGATTTGAATGATTGGCTTAGTCAATAGCAAGGCTCATCTTTACTCCATCCTTCCTTCCCAAGGCTTCAGCTCCGGCACCAGCACCATGATCTTGCTTTTCTTGACTTGCACTGAGGGTATTTTTTTGGGCATCCCTGTAATGCATGCTGATTATTTCAACAAAAAAATTTGTTGTTCTACTTTTACATCCCTATAGTGTGCTTGCAACCTTTCTAAACAACAACTTTGATGTTATTGTGTTTGCGAAATCTCAATTTCTTGCCTGTCTGCAAATGCAGCAATTTGCACAAGCGCCCGTCTTTGCATGGGCGTGCATCTTCAGTCTCTGCTATGAAGGATTTGGAGTCCATCTTAGCAGGACTTCATGGAACCGGGGTGCGCAGGCCAAGTTTTGAGGCTGTTGCTTTCTTTATCTGCGTCAATATCGTGCTAAGTTGTCAACAAATATATTTGTTGCACCGTTTGCAGCAGCTGCACGTTTCTTTTCCTGCTGCTTCAAGCAAGAGGGCATAGCTTGCACCTGCCACTCCAGTATCCTGCAAAACTGTTGTTCAAAGCAGGACGCGCGAATACTCCTCAAGTTTGCTTCATTCAGTTCTGCTTGCATGTCCCTATTCCTACCAGGTCCTTCATCCTTATTGTAAGCATCAGGATCCTTTTTGTTGCCTGTGGTTCGCAGCTTGGTCTTTCTAACCAATCCCTTGGTGTCCCTGACAATTCCTGCCTGGAAGACGATTTGGAAGCCCCACCCTCGGTACTCTCGGCAAGTTAAAAAAAATATCATCATTGACATATTCTGCTTGCTGGCGTCTGCTGGCGTTGACAATCTTAAGAAGAATAATAGAAATAAGGAAAAATGTTGCTAATGCCCTATTCTGAACCTGCCAAAAACAGGCGCCTGCTGTCAGAACTGAAGTACTTAGGTGTTCTCAATTTGTGAGCGCCAAAATGCATGATTACAAGAGGCAGGCACAGCTGTACCTCCCTGTATTGCCATCTCATGAGTTCCTGCAATCTCTGAATAAGAAGAACCCCTGGCTCCCCGAGCATTCTGCCATCTTATGTTCCTGCATACGAGATACCTTGAGCTCTTGGAGAAGTGCAGCACGTGTGCTGCGTATTTGGGATACAGGAGAAGGTAGCTGCACCTTTGTTCGGCCTATAAATATGCCTCACTTCATTGTGCAGCTGCCATCCAAAGACCTCTCAGCAGACAATGGCCGCTGAACCCTTTGTGCTGCAAAGCTGATGGCAGTGTTGCTTGCTCATTACCAATTCCAAATGTGAAGGCACGTCACCAAATGAGAAGGCATGCTATCAAAAATATTTTTGGCAGTGGCACAACAGTGGCACAATAGCCTCTGTGACATTGCACAATTTAATTTGTTCATTTTTGGGATGTGCGTGCAGAAAGGGGTCTGCGAAGGTGCAGAAGACATGCAGCCACAGCCGTTACCATCGCCACCAAACAGAGCAAAAGCCTTCAATGGCCCTCCGCCAGACAGTCATCATTCGCGGCGGTCAAAAGTCAGCTTCAATCTGGTCAACATTCCGGATGAAGAGCACGAAGACACACACCCGCAGCACAATTTCCAAGTTTCTGGAGCTTCAGAGTCTCAGATAGACACGCAATGGGCTGAGACACCATCGCTGACGCGAGCACAGGTCAGCTGGCCTTGCTTTGTTAATGTTGGGTGTACTGATGTTCGTGTGCCTGCCCCAGCCACATCCTGTGTGTGTGTCACCAGAATATGGCCCCAAATCACAAGTACTTCAGTGTTGTCCATTTGTTTGTGAGTGTTGGAGCACATGTGCATCTCATGGTAAATTATTGTCCCCGCAAAGCTGTGCAAATGCTTCCTCACCTAGCAATACATTCTTTAATTGTGTTATAAAAATAGCAAAGCTGCTATGATGGCCATACCATCCCAATCTTATCCCGTTGCAAATAAGGCTTTTGCATATCTACTTACAGCAACAACAATTACACATATATACACACACAGACACACAGACACACACACACACCCATTCACGCACACACTCTCACACATGATGCATGTGCAGATTCTCCGCCTGGTGTGGCGCAGCAAAAACCTACAGCACCCCAGCGTCCTTCCTGTGTTAGGCGTCATGTGGTCCTTGCCCTCTGTGCCACAAAACATGGCTGTGCTGGTGACTGAGTGTCAGGAGCTTGGGGTCCTGTCAAGCGTAAGTGTTGCATTCATTTCCAGGCAGGCGGTGTTCATCTTTTTTTGCATGTCAAGTGTATGGCAGTTTTTGACGGGGGGTGAAGGGCCGGATGCCCTGTTGAGTGAAGTTGCTGCATTTGTGCTTGTATATTGATATGGTTAAAATGTGTGTGTGTGTGTGTGTATGTGTGTATGCATTCTGCTGCCTCCATAATGCTCAAGCTGCCCTTGTGAGTTTATTACTATCTTTGTGATTTGTATCCGCTTTGATCTCCCAGGTAGTCCATCTTAGGGTTCCAACTCATGCGTGCAGTTTTGAACTGTTGTGACTTGATGCAGAACTCATGTGCCAAGACAAAAAGTAGTGTGCGGCAGCTTTTATGAACTCTACTTTCTGTTCTGGAAGAAGGGGTTTGCGGTGATCTATGATCACAGTTGGGTAGGAAGTGTGAGCAATCCTCGGAACTTGACCCAAAAAGCGATTGTCCTCCCCCACCCTGAGCGAGCAAGCCCACCAACAGACCCCATTTCTCTTGCAGTGTTGTGATATCAATAATTCCAACAAAAGTTGTTAGGATGGGAAATTCCCATTCCTCAACACATTGCCTCTTTTCTCCTTTTTGAGCACCCTAGCACACACCAAACCGAGGATTCCGAGAGAGACTTTGTTTTGCAGAGTTGTGCCTCTTAAATCATGGAACAGGATTGCTTAGAAATATGGGAGGGGTGGGGCCGGGGAGGCTCGAATTTTTCCTGTGGCAGACCCCCCAAAAATGGCTAAGTTTGGACCCTCAGCTAGTCCGTAGGCATTCTTGGAACTGCCAAAAATGGCGTGACGATTGATCGTGTTGCGCAGGTCATGGACAACAAGACAATGGAGCTTGATGCGGTCAAGATGCTGGACATCTGTAAGGACCTTGCTCAAGTGCTTGCGTACTTGCATGCTCAGACACAACCGAAGCTCAGACCTGTGCTTCAACCACGGTTGGCTGGGGTGATGCTGAATAAGCATTGCAGGTAGGTGTCCCCAACTTAGTGCTTGCATGTGCACGCATGGACTCGCGTGTATGTGTGTGCGTGTATGTGTGTGCACGCGCGTGTGTGTGTATGTGCGTGTTTGTGCATGCACGCGAGTTTGTGTGTGTTTGTGTGTTTGTGAGGGAGGCTTGGTGAGGGGGCTTAGGTGAGTGGGTGTGGGTGTGAGTACACATGTGGATATGAGCATCACCGTCAATGCATGACAATGAACCGTGGCGTCTTGTGCACCATTAAAAGCAAATTCGTGCTACATGGTGTGCAGGGCCAAGTTGCGGGTCCCCTTCACGTCACTGTTCGATGCCCTCCCCTTGGATCGCTCGGGTTGCATGGACTGCGCCACTACATGCTTAAAAATGGCGCTGGGTGGAGACGCCTCTGCACAGTGAGTACATGCTGAGTGGCACTGCCTCTACACAGTGAGTGTTGAAGTGTTGAAGAACATGATCAGAGCCTCTGTACAGTAGGTGGGGAAAATGGTTGTCCTGGACTCTCATGTGCCCCACTAGTGGTATTGGGAACCTCTTTTTAGAGTCTGCAGGAAATGTGCATGCTTTTTTGAGGCTTTGTTTTCTCTGTGGTGTCATCAGGGGGCGTACTACGTGATGAGGTCCGCAAATTGTGTGTCCTCGGCAGGTTTGTCGTTTTACGCTGTATGCATGTGGCCGCCACTCTGCAGCAATTGCAAAAGTGCTGCTGCAGGAGCTGCAGGAATGGACAGCCAGAAAGGCAGCCCATAAAAAAAGACAAAAGAAATTACGAACAAAGTGAGACAGGAATGACATGGCATTCTTGTTTTTTAAGTAGGCGTGGCTTCTTCCTCAGGCCATGAACAGTTCAAGAGCTGCAATTTCTGTCTGCCATGCCCAGGCCAGTGGTTATAGTTGACATGCTTCAATGGTTGGCATGCATCAATGCTTCAATAGCTGGCATGCACATAGTTGGCACGTAATTGGCATGCATCAATGCTTCAATAGCTGGCATGCACGTAGTTGGCACATAGTTGGCACGTAATTGGCATGCAACAATGCTTGATTTGTTGGCATGCACGTAGTTGGCACATAGTTAGCATACATCGATGCCTCAATTGTTGGCATGCACACGTGTACTCAGTATGCACTACTGCCATACTTACTGCTCTCATTAGCTTACGTGCCTACTTAGCTTGCATTCATGCACAAGGAAGCAAGCCGCCTTGCCCGACGCTTGTTGCCAAATTTCGTAGGCTGGTATCTTGCTTTGTGTGATCATTCTTAGTTTTGTGATGTTTTTTTTAAAGCAACATGCAGGGAGGATGTGCATGTTGTCCATTGCCCGGATGCCTCTTTGCACGCAGGTTGGCTGTGTAGTTGCGCTGTGGTGATGCGCACAGAGCAATGGACAGTGAAAACCTACATCTTTTGCATTGCCTCATTTCCTCAGCAGGAAGATCCCACCCTACGCATCCCGCTTGCCGTCAGAAGGGCGTGTAGGTCCCCATTTGGCAGAGCTAGAGGACGTCCAGCAGTTTGGGCTGGACATTGCCTGCATGCTGTCCTCAAGTGAGTGCACAACACAATGTGGAGTTGGAAGGCGTCCAGCCGTTTGGCCTGGACAGTGCCTGCACGCTGTCCTCCAGTGATTGTTTGATAGACCCTGCCACCTTTAGAGGAATGGTCCAGAATCCCATGTCCTCGCGCATGCATGCTGGGTCAAACCAAACCCTTATTATAGAGGTCAGAGGTTGGTTGCGGGATGTGTCTGTTCCAGCTGTATGCATGTTTTAGGATGCCGCATTTGGGGACGTGTTTTGCTGCCTAGCATCAAGGCCTCAGGCAGCCAGGGATCAGACGCGTTGTATTGGGTAAAGGGCAAGCAAAGCAAAGCTGCCATATTTGGGGACGTGCTTTGCTGCCTAGCATCAAGGCCTCAGGCAGCCAGGGATCAGATGCGTTGTATTGGGTAAAGGGCAAGCAAAGCAAAGCTGCCATATTTGGGGACATGCTTTGCTGCCTAGCATCAAGGCCTCAGGCAGCCAGGGATCGGCTTTGCTGGGCAATTGCACATTTGCAAGTGTGCTCAAGAGGTGCTTGAGAGCAAACCTTGGGAGGTCTTGTTGCCAGTGCAGCAAGTGATCAGCGCAGTCACCACACTCTCTGGCAAAGCCCCTGTCATGATAAGGAGCCCCCATGTTTGTTTTCTTCTGGCAGCTGAAATTATGAAATGAGCTGATGGAATCAGCTGAGATTATGGAAAGGAGCCCATCCGTCTGTTTTCCTCTGGCACCTGTTCACATACTGTCGCCCAGGCCCTTTTTTTCTTGGCTAGGACCATCTAGTCTGCAGCCCCTCTTAAAATTCGGCGATTTCCTTCCGGTTACAGTGCCTGTGAGGATTCCCTGGTTGAGGAAATACCAGCAGGTTCAGTCTACCTGTGTGAAAGATAACCTTGCTGGGCCAAGCACATCCTGCATCCAAGTGCGATGTGCCTCTCAGTTTATTTTCTTGTCAGTGATGTTGCGCTCTCTGTCCAATACAGAGGGGTGAAGTCGCACATGCTGAGTTGTAACAAGGAGGTGGCTCCGGATGCCGCGCCCCTATTTGTGGATTTGTATGTTTTTGGTGCCTTTTCTTCTTGACTTGCCTCAGGAAAGTCAAGCAGAATAATAAGCAGAATAAAATTGGAACGATACAGACATTGCCTCAGGGAATAGGTGTGTGGTGTGGCTGGCAGGGCGCTGGCAGCTTCATTACACACACCACTGGCACTGCAAACCCTGCATGGTCCACACACTCCATCTGGTGTTTGCAGAGTCTGCTGTGGTTGCAACACTACATCCCTGCATTTCCATAACTATGATAGGAGGGTCCGGCTCCCCTAACCCTCCTGTTTCACTTGTGGCACCTTTCCCACTGGTACCTTCTGACGAGCCAGCTTGTTCTTGCAATAATAGAGCGTTCTTTTTGTTGCCTGTCAGGCCAGCTGGCTTCTGTAATCACCAGGGCATGCATCTCTGTTTTCATGCTAATTGTTTAACTTCGAGGCCAGCCGGCTCCTGAGGTTAACAAGGCATGCATTACTCTGTACCTCCATGCCTCTTGGCCCACCGCAAGTTTAGCGGGTTCCTAATGTCAACAAGGCCTGCCCTTTACTTCCATGCCAGCTGGTTAAACACAAGGGCATCACTCGTTCCTTTTTACTTCCTGCAGGCCAGCAGGTTTCCCACATGAGCGCTGCACGCTGCTGTGACTGGCAAAAATCAACGACAAGGGAGCGTGACGCAGCTGAGGGCACGGTCCTTCCCAAAGCTTGCCTGAATTCCCTTGTGGAAGAGCGCGGCAAGGAGATTGCACAGCTTGTGTCACAGTGCTGTGCCCAAGACAGTGCAAAAAGGCCATCCTTTACGCAGGTAGGTGGTCAAGGCGAGGGGAAGCCATGAAAATCGGAGCCCTTTATATGCAGGTGGCCCTGCCACGTCAGAAGGACAGGTTCAGGTTAAGGCTTACAGGGACAGCTACCCATGAAAACGCATAACCGTTAGGGTATCGCAGAAAGAACAAGTGTTTGAAGGACCTGTTATTAGTCCGTGCCTTCCAGCAGGGCAGACTGGCAGCACAGCAAGGGCATGCATGGGTTTAAACATGAGAGCCATTGCAATGAATGTAGAGTGCAACTCAATGCAAATGACAACAGCCTGGGCATTTTTCCTGTGCATTGATGTATAGAACACTCATTCCCTTTCATTCCATGTTACTACTGGTGTATAGAAGACCCAATCCCCTTTGTTCCCTTTTATCTGCCTTGATACCACACATGAACCTGACATCCTCAGAGAGCACTAATTTGCGCGCGCACACACACACACACATACACACACATACATACACACACACTCACAGATCTACGAGCGCTTGGAAGAACTGGGCCCAGAAATGATTAAGCGTGCCCAGGTCGCCCATCGCACCACGCGGAGGTCCCCCTTCAAAACAACGTCCTCCCTGTCGTTGGGCAACAACACGCAACATGCCGCACGGGCAGATGAGCTGCTGTACGAGGTCTTCCCGAGGAAGGTGAGGCAGCAGCAACACCCACCGTGCCAGAAACGTAAAAAAAGCACGCTTGTTCGTGGCGTCGCTTCATCCCAGACAAGCTTGGCATGCATCGGTGACAAAATCATGGCAGCGCACAGCTTGTTAATTGCGTCACATCACTGTCGTCTTTTGAGTGCGCAATGGCCAATCCTACTTGTTAGCGATGTCGCTCCAATGATGTGCTGGAGGTGCACAGGCGAGCAGCAGCACGTCAGGCAGGTTGAGGCTGTATGAGAGCATGCTGTCCTTGTAGCTTGTGTGAAGCTCTTGTGCTATTTTTCATTCTGTGCTTGCATCATTTTGGGGTGATGATGGTGTTGTTGAATTGCAATGAGAGCTACTCATGCTGACTTGCAGAAGCTCTACCTCCAAGCATAGCTTCCAAAAATCGCAAACACAGAATTATGTACTGTGTGACCCAAAGTGTCCAAGGTTGGGGCAACCTATGTCATGAGCAATCTAAAAACCTGTGTGGGGGGGATTGTCCTTCTATAGTGTATTATTGGGTAACAGAGAAATTCAATTGCTGAAGGAAGAGGGTATGTACTGCTCGTTATGATTACTGATATGTACACGTAACACCATTCCTGCAAGGGCATGTATACCTACATGCTGAGCAATTACACCCTGATGATGGCACTTTGCCAAAGGCTGCTGTTGGTGCATAACATCCCCTGTAGAGGCACCTTAATCTTCCACATCAAATGAGATGAGCATTGCCATGGTGGACCCCCCCCTCCCCCCTGACAGTGTTGCTGGGCTTTCTGTGCTTCCTGCCTGTCACGAAAGCGTGTTTGCTTCGCGACCACAGTATGCTGTGCCTGACATCACAAATGTTCAGAGGGATATAGAGGCCGGGGCATGCTGTGTTGCTTGAATAAGTAACTAAACAAAGCAGGGGGCGACCGGATGTAGTTATACTCCTTGAATAATGTATATATATTCCTTGATCTGTTCCTCGACTTGTGTAGGGAGCGGCCCTGCTGCCTGCGCAGTGTTCCTCCTTTTTTTTCCAGGAACAGTGAGGTCTTTAGAAACATTTGGGCCCTGTGTTCCTTGATAATTGCAAGGAGTGACCACATGTAACAATGTTCCCTGGTTAACGTTGAGAATGACCCTGCTGCCTGCGTGGTCTTGTTTCTTTTTACTGGGAACAGGGAGGTGCAGCTTGGCTCAGCTCATAAAGCCACATGAGGTTCTATTGTGTTCCTGGAAAAAGTTCTCCTGACTGAGGCGTTTTAGAAGCTTTTTTCCTGGCCTACTCACCGCGGCTCTCCTCACCCTCTAGTAATGCAACAACCAAGCTGTTATCAACACCCTCAGGGATTAAAACAGTTCAAGTATGTTTTTTTTTTCAGGTTTGCTTTGTGATTGGCACTTCTGGGCCTAGAAAAGGAGGCTCCGGACCTTGGAATGACAAGTTGTTTGTGCACAACGACCCTTTTTTTTGCCTTGTCTGTACAAGGAATCCAAACATGGATGAATTCTGGAGCGACATTCCCTTTTTTTTCAATATTCTGTGCCTGGGTGTTTGTACCTATTTGAAGGGCGAATGAGTAGTTCTGGGGCTGGAAAGGGCTAGTGCTGACTTTGGCCTCCCAGGCCCCCAGCTCAAACCCCCAGAATTACTCATTCTCCTTTCAAGTGGGCGCAAACAAAGGGGTACAAAACTACTTAAGCTTGAACCCCCAGAACTACTCATTTCCTTTCAAACGGGTGCGAAAAAGATGGGTGCAAACCTGCCCATTTCAGGCTTAGTGGCTCATGCTAGGCGTGTAATCCACACACAGCAGCTCTTAGCAGTCCAAGCCAGGCTTGCCAAAGGCAGGGCATCAAGGAAGGAGCAGCCAGCAAAGCAGAATCCTATGGGGCAACCTCTTGGTGACAGCTCGGCTGCTGTTGCACGCATGAGCTCCAGTGTGTGCAGTGATCAAACCTCTTGAGTGAGCTTGTGATTTGCTTCGTATACTTGTTGATGGTGAGAGTGCCGTTCTCAAGGAGTGTTAATGAGCACAGGCACAGTGTATCAGATGCTCGCCAGCAGCAGCAGCAGCAGCAGCAGCAGCAGCGGTGATTTGAGTTGGCTGTTAAAATTAAGAAACTAATGCCAGCAAGATGTTAAATCGAAGTAAATTGCACTGAAAATTCACTTCCAGTTTCCCAAAGAAACTTAAGTCGTAAATACGACCAGTTTTCACCAGCAAACAGTCAATCAAAGTGGATTCAATTGAATAATCAATTCCCAGACCCCCATTAAAAATCGAGTCTAAACTTAATTTACTTTCCAGTAGGGACCATCCATGATTGTGGAGGTGCGGTCCCCTGCAATCTTATGAGTAACATGTGATGCTATGTCATATTGCTGCCACTTACCTGGAATGGAAGTGCCCTAATAGATACGACCTTCTTACGCATGCAGGTTGCTGAGACACTGAAATCTGGGCGTTTTCCGGAGCCAGAGCCATACTCTTGTGTAAGTTGGTGTTGTGGATTGTGCATTTGTTGTGCAACTTCCTGTGCTTGCATCACAATCAAGCTATTTATTGAGAGCTGGATTTTTGTAGAGTCTTCTCTTGATCTTTCATCCCGTTGCTCACTGATGTTGAGCGCATGCTGGTTCAACTGAATGCCTGGCAGGCTCACGTCTTATGGTTGTTTTTATCTGGCTCAACTGACTGTTTGGCAGGTTTATGTCTTCATGTTTTTTCCTTTGTCTGGCTCAACTGAATGCCTGGCAGGTTCATGTTCTTAGGCTTGTTTTTTAGTCCGGCTCGATTGAATGCCTGGCAGGTTCATGTCTTCAGGCTATTGTTTTTAAATCTGGTTCAACTGGATGCATGGCAGCATGTTTTGTTCTGGCTGTCTGCAAAACACCTGATGTGTCGCATTTCTCTCTCGATGCCTTGATATTGCTAAATTAGAAGCATGTCTGCTAGTCTGGCCTTCACATACACACACACTCACAAACACGCATGCTGTAGGTGAGCCTCTTTTTCTCAGACATAGTAGGCTACACCGACACATGCTCAGTGCTGTCTCTGGAGGAGGTGCTAGACATGCTGCACCGACTGTACTCTCGTTTTGATGCCCTTTCTGATGATCTGGTGCGTGTTCTTTTTTCTTTTCCTCTTCGGTGGGTGGGCATGTGCCTTGTACAGCGACTCCCCATTAAATTTACAGCCTCTAAATATTTGGACCCTACTTGTCCAAAAATACTTCAACAGCTATTCAAAGGAGTCTAAGGAGTCCTAAAGATGTGAGTGTTTTATTCAAGCCTTGTTGGATGCAGCACAGAGCCGGTCTTGCCTCAAAGCACAAATTGCTCTAGTATGGTATCTTGGCGAGAGAGGGGGTGAGGCACGCGTCAAAGATTGGCCACGGATGATGGTCACTCCTCATGTGCTCAATTGCTCATAGGCAATCCAGTCTTTATGGTCAGCTTTTGGTTGCAAATGACGGTTTCAATCTTCAGTGGGATTGAGTGCTTTGCGCTTGTTGCAGACCATCTCTGGCTTGAACAGTGTAATAATTTCAATGCGCACATGATATCTCTGGATCAAGCAGTGTGATAAGAGCAACACATGCATGATGCAAGCAACACATTCAATAAGAGCAACACATGCATGTTGCAAGCGTGCCATTCCACTGTACTTGTTACCCTCTGTCCGGGATGTCATCTGTGTACTCCAATGTTTATTCCTCTGTGCACTTTTGCAGGACCTGTTCAAGGTCGGGACAGTTGGTGATGCGTACATGTGTGTGGCCAATGTACGTCACCCCATGCCAGACACACACGCAGCAGCGATGGCTCGCTTTGCCTTTGGTTGTGGGGAGATCGCAAAGAGTGAGCCCATCTCTCCCCGTCGCCCTGAGCTGGGCAACATCCGCATCAGGTACAACGATAGGGTATACCTAAACTTTCATGCTTGATTTTAATGGTGGGTAAGCAATCCCAAAGAGTGGGACCTTCTGCCCTAATCACCCGGAGCTGGGCAACATCCGCATCAGGTAGCACGGCAGGGAACACTCGTAGGTACAGGTGATGATTGAAGGAGTCTTCGAAAAACTAGGGCTTAATTGCAGGTGGCTGTGAAGGAACAAAGGCATTTGTTTTCACTTTAGCATTTAGGCTGCGGGATAAATTGTGCTCACCATGTGCGTTTTGTTGTGCTCCAAAATTTTCACCACAAGTGCCACTTGCGCACGCTCATTTCTTCAGCCTATCCATGCTCCGTTTGTGCCAAACAAGGCAGGCGATATGCGCTGATGTATGTGGTGGTTATACACATTATTATTATTATTATTATTATTATTAACAAAGATCTGGCTTTGACAAACACGCACACAGGATGGGCATCCATGCAGGCCCTGTGATGGGCGCTGTGGTGGGCACCATGAACCGGCGCTTTTGCCTTTTTGGGGATACAGTCAATGTAAGTCTCAGGGTAATGTTGATCAAGCCATGCATCCCTCTTGCAAGCCGTTTTTGCTAGTTGCATACCGTAAATGGTGGGCAATGATGAACCTGCCGCTAATCCCCAGGCTGCCAGCAGAATGGAGTGGCATTCTTATGAACCATGGCATACCATGGATTGTGGGCACCTGATAAATCACAGCATACCATGAATGGTGGGCAATGATGACCTGCTGCTAGTGCCCAAGGCTGCCAGCAGATTGGAGTCCACCAGTACAACGTGATGATGCAAAACAGTGTAGACCACATCCACACACTACACATCTGCATCCATGTGCTGTAACATGCACGCCTACATTGCGCGCAGGTTGCCAGCAGGATGGAATCTACCAGCCTAACGGACCACATCCAGTGCAGTGCGCCCTTCATACGGCTGCTGCAGCAGCAGTGGCCGGAGTGTGCAATGCTCGCGGTGCCTCAGGCAAGTTGGACACCTACATTTGACTGTGTTTGGGGAGTGTGTACGTGTGTGCGGGTGTACCTCACATGAGAGGTGTTTGAATGCGCATTGGGGTTTATGAAGGCACAGAATGGCAGGTCTCTCTCTCTCTCTCTCTCTCTCTCTCTCTCTCTCTCTCTCTCTCTCTCTCTCTCTCTCTCTGTCTGTGTGTGTGTGTGTGTGTGTGTGTGAGGTTGTTTTCAGAGCACCTAGACATGCAAATATCCGTTTTGTGCTGGAAGGAACCCTAATTGCAGCTGAGTAGCAGGGCCTATTGTGCTGCTTGCCGCCCTGGGAGTCAGCTTGTCTATTTGCTGCTATACCTGCAGGGCGCGCGGTCCATCAAAGGCAAAGGCCGCATGCACACCTTCTACCTGTTTCCGGATGAGCAGCACCGGCAGGCGTCTGAGTGCCAAGCTGCGTCCGTGGAAAGTTCAAGCCTACTGTCACCGCCCAAGAGCTCCGGTGCATTAGCAGAAAGGTCATCCCCAGCAGTGTTGGCCAAGTATCTTTCTGCATCCCCTGAAAAATCATGCCCGGTGGCGCTGGTCAAGTGCCGTGCTTCCATGGAGAGCTCAGGCCCCTCGGTAATGGCCAAACGAGCGACTTCTTGCAGTGAGGGATTGGTACTGGAGGGCAGGTCTGGCCAGTTGATGTTGGCTGGGAAGGGGGATCCTAGCAGTCATGGATGTTGGTATGGCTATGAGGGCTGCCTGGAGGTCGCTTCCAGGGGTTTAAGCAGCAATGCTGAGTGAGTGTGTGTGTGTGTGAGCGTGTGTGTGTGTGTGTGTGTGTGAAGTGGAAGGACTGTGCAGCGGCAGCTGAAGCTCAGAGCTTGGAGGCTGTGGCTGTTGGTTACAATATGTTCACCACAAATATTAATAAGGAGGGAAGGTATGCACATCATTCATTGCAACAAGAATGGTTGTGCTGATACACCCCCTATTGCTTAAGCATAGAGCTGTCCAGCTTGCAGGGATAATTGAACTTGCATGTTGATATGCAGGGAGGCGCCTACATGGTGATACGCATGGCGTATACCATAAGCAGGGAGGAGTGATGTGGCGTCATTGTAAAAGTAAATGGTGATAAGTTCCTTTTGTGGCATTGAGGGTGGTTAGAGAATTGCTGTAGCTTCTGCTAATTGTCCATGAAAAACTCATGTTGCGCAGGGTGAAGCTCTCTTGGATACATTTTTTTGCACCTGAGGAAGTGGGGCTTTCCTCACTGTGGGTGTTGCTGCAGCTCCCTGCCGCCTCCACTTTGTACCTTTCTTTCCATGTTGATCCAGGAATTTATTGCACTGAAAGTTTTCCAATTGAACATTATTTTGTATGTCACGAAGAGGTAGCAAACTAGTGCAGTGCAGGCTGTGCTTTTCGTTACAATGTCGATAGAGCGATGGTGAGGAGCATGTGAAAATACACAGCCCCCTCGAGGGTCCCAGGGGCCCACTGACGCTCCTAACAAGACTCCGTGTGTGTGTATGTGTGTGTGTGTGCATGTGTGCATGTGTCTGTGTGTGTCTGAGAGTGTGTTAGCGTGCGCATGTGTGTGATCCTTGAGTGGACGCGGAGCAGTGTTACCCTGCATGACTGTGAGGCAGTATAAGCTTTTCAGCATCTGCGGTACAGGTGTTGGTTGCTGTTGAATGAGCACTTGGAAGCTTAATGCACACTTTGCAGGCTTTTGAAGGAAGGATTTGCAGTGAATGGCCTACAGCCCAGAACTCAGGGGACCGACTGCTTGATGAAAGAGGTCGTGGCCCCGCAATGCATTTTCCTGCTGAAGAAGAGGTTTACTTAGAAAGGCCGCCCAGTGCTCTGGCGACAACTGCTTGATGAAAAAGCACTTGGCCCCTTGATGCGTGTGATGGCTGAAGAAGGGGTTTACAAGTAAGGCTGCAGCCCACCACTCTCAGAGCTCTGGCGACTGACTGCTTGATGAAAGGCACTTGGACTCCTCATGCACTTCCTGGGCAATCAACAAAGGCTCTCTGGTTCAATGCCGATCCATGGTCTCGTGCTGTTTCCCACTGAGAAGCTGGACCATGGCAATGCATTTTAACATTGTCTCATGGTGCTGATGGTCTGATGCTCAGTGAGGCCCAGGTTACATAGTTGCAAGCGTGCCGAGCATGTCTGTTTGATAGTTGGTTGGTTGTCTGCATCTTAAGCAAGCACGACCCAGGGTTTCTTGTGCTTGAAGACGAGAGCGCACGCTGCTGCTCTGTACTTGCAGCTGGTAACTCCCCGATCCAATGATGTGTCATGTGTGCGTGCTCTCTTGCGTTTATTCTTATATTTGCGGTTGCAGGTTGTATAGCCGTGGATTTCGATTTGTAAGTTTGGTATGGTTGCATTGGATGAGCAGTAGGTTTGTGTATGTGCGCGCCTGCACTCAGACTTGTTTGGGTGAAATTGATGCAACATGCAAGTTTAATATTCCTTCATTAGAGTGAGAACTTGGTTCAATGCCTGGTTGCGCATCTCTTGATAAGATCATGCCCCTCAGGAAAAAGGGAGGACTCATTTGGTGCATTGCTGGCGTTGGTTCATGGATTTTTTCAATGCCTAGACAATGTTACATTGAGTGTTTCATAGCCTAGGTCATGGAACATGGTGCATTGCTCAGATTTGCATGTGAAGTGATTGCAGGCAAGTTTACTTTTTTCCTCGTTTCTCGGCCTGTTGTCGTGACTGACGTGTAAAGGTAGTGAGTGCATGCCATGTGCTCTTTGATGTGTTGCACATGTGTACAGGCAATGTTTGTGCAAAATTTTAGTTTCTGTTTTGCATTTTCTGCGTCACAGACCTGCTTTGTTTGAAGCTTGTTGCATCCAGAAATCATTTAAGCCCGCCTTAGAAAGCCACTTACCTCCTTTTTTGTCAAGCTGTGAAAAGTGGCCAAGTAGGGAATAAAGTCTGTCTGCAGACAAAGCAAAATGATGAAACTGTCACAATAAGAACAAAGGGATCTTCATGTTCCAGTCGTTTGGCTGATCAAGGGGGAAGGGGGAAGGGTTACATAGCTGTACCTGCCTGCGGGGGCAGCTTAGCTGAAGCAAAACGTGCCTGCAACCAAACCAGTCCAAACTAAAAAGCAAAATGAGCTAGAAGCTCAGTCACAGTATTTCAGGCAAGCAGACACGAACTTGGCTAATCCTAGGGCATCAGCCTGATTCATGAAGTCTCTAAGGCGTGATGCACTGCTTGGGGGTGCAGAGCTGAACAGATGTTGGAACTGAGTGCGCAGTTATGTTAAATCCTGAGATGGGCAATCCAGGATAACATGCTCTTCGTCTTGTACAGTGTGCCAGTCGCATTTGTTGCAAATTCTAAGCTCGGCTGATCAAGTTGTGGTTGATCTTAGCCTGCCAGGAATGGTTTGTTTATGGTTACCAAGGTTATGATGGTGACCTTCAGGTGAGGTGAGGTAAGGTTACATTCCTATATCCGCCTACAAGGGCAGCTGAGCAGAAACACTAAGACCTGTAACCAGACCTGGCCAAAAAATGCTCAGTCACAATGTATGGACTGGAGAGAAAAGATTAATGGTTGCAAAAATAATAACAATGGGGGGTGACCTTCAGCCAGGTCGTTTGGCTGATCAGCTTGAGATTTACAGATTTAGATTTAGATTTACACAGGGGGATCTTCAGCCAGACTGTTCGGCTGATCGGTCTGTGACTGGTCCTCGCCAGCCAACATAATGTCCATAAGCTCAGAAACAAACGAAAAAAGCTTGTTGTTGTGTTGCAAGAGGAAATCAGAAACATCCTGGACACTGGCTTGTTGTAAAAATGGTTGCTCCATTGAAAGATTTAGATTTAGATGTACACAGGGGGACCTTCAGCCAGACTGTTCGGCTGATCGGTCTGTGACTGGTCCTCGCCAGCCAACATAATGTCCATAAGCTCAGAAACAAACGAAAAAAAGCTTGTTGTTCTGTTGCAAGAGGAAATCAGAAACATCCTGGACACTGGCTTGTTGTAAAAATGGTTGCTCCATTGAAAAATCACCAGAGAAACAGTTGAACAGGTAAGCGTACTTTCTTCTCAAAGCACAAACATCTGCGTCTCTACACACCAAAAGGGCATGAGCCTCATCTTGAATTTCGTCACAAGAACAGCGATCACACAAAAGAGTGTTCCGAGTATCCCAAGCTGCTGTCTCCACCTTCAGTGTGTGTGCCCTAAGTCTGAAACGGCTAACATTTGTCATGACATGTGGAGACAAATCCAAATGCATGTGCCTTGGTAAACGGGCAGGGGCACGCACGTTATGGTAAAAAGGCACTGCAAAAAGAGACTGGTAAGTTGCCAGCTTACTATATGTGTCCCGCGGGTTCACTCCCTCAACATCTCTCCACACTGCCCGCAGCCTGTGTCTGAGGTCATCAGTAAACCTGTCTCACTGTTAGACCTCAGCATGCTATTATACATTTTGACAACAGACCTGAACCTGTAAAACTGAAGCGGCTCATGACCACACTCCCTCAGAACAGCCCAGTTGGTAGTGGTACGCTTCACATTCAGCGTGCTCTTAAGATAACTCATGTGGTGCACTTGCAGATCACTTGCAAAATTCTTGCCTGCTTTAACGTACTCAGTGCCCCACACTTGGCCTGCATTCATTCAAATGTATTCCAGCTGGAACCACATACGTTTTCCCAAGCCACAGAGACACATACGGCCAATTTGCCAGGAAATTCTCACGAACAAATTGACGAACCCGAAAAGCAGGCGCCATGAAGGGGCCAGTTGCATGCTCAGAGGACTTGGCCATGCTCATGCACTTGTGAAACATCATGCCAAGATACTTGAAAGACTCCTTGTGTGCCAGTGGCACCCCCCCAATACGAAACACAGGCAGATCTGACCCAGAGGAATTAAAGTGCACCACTCAGACTTAGCTGTGTTGACGACTAAGTGCTTCCTCTGAGCATACCTATACAAGCGGTTCAGCATGGTCTGCAACACAACAGGATCGTTGGCCATCAGAGTAAGGCCATCAGCATATAACATGTGCGTCACATAGAATTCAGCTGTACCCGTGACAGCACCTTTTACCCCCTCTACAATTTCATCAATGTCATTAATATAGAGAGAAAAGCAGAGGGACAAAGGGCAGCCCTGTTTCACACCTGTGTTAGGGTGCACCTGAGCATTCTTCTCTCCATCCTTCAAATTATTCTCATCAGCATCGTACATGTTTTCAATTATGGACAAGAAAGAAGTGGGCATGCGTGTGCGCTGTAGGTGCTGCCAGAGTGCCTGCCTAGGGATGGTGTCATGTGCTTGCTTGAAGTCAATGAATGCAGTGTGCAGCCGGCTAGATTGCCCAGGCTTGATTGTGCGTGCAGCATGCTGTAGGTGCCTTAAAATGTAGATGGGCTGGAGGGTGTTCCTTCCAGGGTAGAAACCAAATTGTGTGTCTGGAATCTTATTTGAGGCCACACACCTGCCAGTGACAAGAGAACTAATCACATCAGCATATATGCGGTACATTGTGCCACTGACAGCCAGCATGCGGTAGCTGTTAGTTTCGATGAGGGGCCCCTTTCTGTACAAGGGGGTCAGCTTGGCCTTCTTCCAACATCCAGGAATGCAAGCCTTGTCATAGAACAGCTTGAGAAGCCGGGCAATGCATGGCACCAGCACATTCACCCGCTCAGTGCCCTGGCCATTGACCCACGGACGCACCACGGCAGGATATTTGATAATAGGGGCAGCCACACAGTCAAAACCAGGAAAAGTATGCCCATTTATCTTCCCAATCTGCTCAGCTACCAGCCCTTGCATCTCCTCCTCAGAGGGCACAGCAAGTGCATCCGGCTCAGGCATCCATTTATTCTGTGTACGCTGTCTCAAGAGAGCCTCAACGTCACGCCCACGACCCAAAGGAGTAGCCATATCCCTTGCAGATAGAGCCTCACCCCCACGAACCAATTGAGCTGCCTCACGGGCTGAAAGTGCGCTTTTAAGTACTTATCCCATACAGACTGTGCCACAGGTGTGGTCTGAGTCTGCTTAGACCGCCTCAGCATTGCATGCACATCAGGGTCTTTACTGTGAAGCCTCCCTAGGAACACATCCCTCTGTCTCCGCATGTGTGCACGCTCCGACCACCGAACTTGGATCTTGTACTGTCTCTGCACAAACTCACGCGCATGTAGAGGCTGGCCAGTTCTAAGAGCCTCCATAAACACACAACGCTTCCCTCTACAAGCTGCATCAAACCAGGGAGGGCTGTGAGTGCCCCTCCGGCTGGCACACAAAGGCCCCCCTGTGCACTGACTAGCCCAGAAATCCTGGAATTAAGGTTCAAAAAGCACGTGATACTCGCAGTGCAAAGAACAAACTTGTTCATCAGAACAGTTGAGATTTACAGATTTTAAAGAAAGGACCGGCAGCCACACTCTTGGGCTGATAAACCTGGTGCTGGTACATTCCATCACATGCATGTGATGGAAGCAAAAGAGTTACAAGGGTTACAAGGGAGATGGCCTACAGCCCAAGACTCTAGCTGATCGCGACACGAGGTTGCAAGAGAGCGCAGAGAGCAAAAAGAGCAAAGAGAGCAAAGAGAGCAAAGAGGGCGAGCACCGGCGGTGGGTAAGGTCGATCCGAAGGTGAGGAGTCTGGAGAGGAAGTTCAAGAAGGACAAACGTGTGGAATTTGATGCTTTCGTGACGCTCCTCGAGAAGCTGCTGTCATGGAAACCGCGCCGGAAGGATCTGAAGCTAGGCAGCGGACAGCCAAAAGAAAAAAACGGATACACAATCTTTGGCACATGACCTCTATTTGTTAAAAGACCCCAACAAAACCAAGGAGATGAGATGGACCCATGGCAAACAACCCGTGAAACTGTCGGAAATATCGTCCCTATAGGGGCAGAACCATCAACATTCGTGAGATTAAACAGGAATGATTCCAACAGCAATGATGATAATGATAATGATAATAGCGCCCTAAATCTCCCTCTTCCTCCTGATCAGGGCGTTTTGAAATTCCCCGATGCGAGCGAACAAAGGCTAACGTTCATGCAGTTAAATGCTCGTCCTCCTCCTTCTCCTTCTTCTCTTTCTTCTCCTTCTGCACCGGTCGATGATCCGAGTAAAACAGATCCAACATTGATTGTGTCAACCGAGGAGCGCTGCAGCCAAATAAAACGCAAGATCCGGATGCTACTCTCTCAGGTCCCCACAGTTCTCAATCTAATTCGAATGCTTCAAAATTTCTTCCCCTAAAGAAAAGAAAAAGGAAAAACTACGTAGGCAGAGAAAACTCTCCCTACATCAATTAAGGAAAGAGAGACACATTGGCTCAAAGAGCCGTGAGTCTCCCTCACCAGAAGATGAGAGGGGAGTTAATGTGGATCAGGTGGGTTTCTGGCAGCATGCTGCTCCAGGGCACCAGTGTTATGATGAGTGTTTTTATTTTCAATGGCACGTCTGGTAGAGGTAAGTTTGTGCACAAATTGTACAAAATGGGCATGGAGTTTTCTTGCAAGTGTTTCAGATCTCTGTGAGTCAATCCCTAATTTCTTAAATTGATCAAGGGTATGGGCAGTGTAGATAGTCCCACCTACACCCAGGAGGATTGGGTGGATAGTAATCTCTGCACCTTGGGGTTGTTTGCACAGTTCACTGTGTTGTTGCTGTGAGGCTTCTAGCTGGGCACCAGGCCTCGTATCTTCGCAGTATTTGATTTCTATCAAGTGAATATGACGGGCTGGAGTTGTGGTACTCCCCATACTGCGCAGTACCCGGTTTGAGGGTGGAGTGGGTGGTCTGTTTGGGTTAGTTGGGTGAGGAGTGGCCAAGATTGCATCAGGGCGGCTGGAGTTGCGTCTGGATTCCATAGAAACCGTGGGTTTGAAGAGGTTGGAAGGTACAGCACGATTTGAGAATTGCTCAGGGACTTGCAGGTCGTGCTGGGCTAAACGGCTTGTGTTGCCCGCATCCAACTGCACAAGATTGGCCCCATATGAGCCTTCACTGACCAGTTTCAAAATCATCCTGCAAGCAATATTGTGACGCACAGTTACCATGTTACGCATGACAGGACATTGGCAGCCAGATAGGATGTGGAGAGCGCTATCCATGTGATGGCAATCAGGTAGGGGGCATGTCAGGCTAGTGGATCTTTTATATCGGACCGCATGTTTCTGATTGTAGAGGGTGCCTGTGCGGTATTGGAAGACAGTGCGTTTCATTCAAGTTGAGAGACTGGGCATGTTCCAAAAGGCATTGCTAATTTTCTTGCTTACGTGAGGTAGCAAACTCTGGTAGTAAGTAATAGCCTGTCTTCCTGTCAGCATAGCCCAGCTTGTGTTTAGCATGCATATGGGATTTTAAAGCATTTTTAAGGTCTGGGAGGTAGCTCAGACGAGGAGAAGAAGGGTGGGATTGAGATGGCCTAGGATCTGTCTCTTCCCGAGCCAGCCAGATTGTATTGTGGAAGGGGTTTCCTCCTGGGCCGGCGCTAGGGAGACCAGTATCAGTTAGGTTGCCATCTTTGAGGGAGGCCTGGTATTTAGCAACCTGATCTGCGCATTCATTCCCAGCTATTCCAGCATGAGACTTGACCTTGTAGAAAAAGATGTGACCTTGAGAGGCTCGGGCAAGTTTTGAAATCTTCTTCAAAACATCTCCTTGCACGTGATGTCTATGCTTTTCTGGATACAGGATTTGCTTTCTGAGTTGATGAAGTGAGCTAAGGCTGTCTGTGGCAATATGTGTGTAATCGTGAGTGAGTGCAGCAGCAATGGCAGCGAGCTCAGCTCTTCCTATGGTATTGGTAATACCAGTGCCATTAGGCTCAACTAGTTTTTGTGAGTCACTCATAGGATGGTACACACCTGCCCCTATAACTGTCTTGCCGTTCTGGACCTGGCAACTGCCGTCTGTGTAGGCCCAAGACCTCCAGTTTGCGACTTTAAGCTGGAGGTTGGGATGGGACTGACAAGGAGCATTAACAGTAATGTCTGAGGCAGATCTTTGGGGGCGCTTGGAAATCTGTTTCATGTCTAAGGGGAGTTTTTCACATTTCCTTATCCCGAGCATCACTCTATGTCTTACATTTTGGATGGGGTAGTTACTAACCGTTAGTAAACCCTAAACCCTAAACCCTAAACCCTAACGTGACGTTACTGATAATCCATTTGGCCTCTCGGATGGCTTTGGCTAGATCCTGCAGCCAGGTATGGTTCTGAATATTCAAGTGAACTCTTGCAGCCGTATTCCAGACTGCAATAATTTGTAAGTCCCAGGTATGCTGGGGGAGGACAGTTTCCTGGCTGGCCCAGGATTGGGGTTTGTCATAGGTAAGTTTGCTTTTTGGAATGGTCCCGAGCTTGTAGCAAAGGTGTGGGTAGGCATTGAGGAGTTGTGAGTAGGGGTTGGTTATCATATGCCTGCCACTTGCTGGCAGAAGCACGAAGGTGGCTGTAGCCTCTGTGTAAAGGACGGCAGAGTAGATTGCATGCCGTAATGCTAGTTTCATGGCCTTCTCATCATAAATAGGGTGACAGATAGACATCCCAGAAAACCTGGAGGAGAGAGAACTGTAGTGGGCACCAAACAAGATGTCGCGGGGATCAAAGCTCCAGTATTGATGGTACTGAGTGTTATAGTCCAAAGGGGAGGCCATTTTTTCTTGGGTGACATGTGCCCATTTTTGGAAAGCAGAATGGATGTGAGGTGGGAGGGTTCGTGAGAAGGAATCTTTAATCTGTTTGCTTTGGTATTTGTCTTCCAATTTGTTTTTGCGGGCTAGGAGCCCCATTATCTCAGATGCAAAGCTTGCTGGTGGGGGGCAGATGCCATCATGCAGACCTTCTGCTTTGGACCTGTGGAATGCTTTGAAAAGGACATCAAAGCGTTTAGGGGTTATCAAAGAAAAGAAAAGAAGAGTCTACGCCAGCCATGAGGCCGCGTGCATTAAGGAAAGGTTCCCTGACTAGCAAGCTAGAAAGGGTCTCACCAAAGGGCCCTCAAGCCTAGACTAGACTAAGCTAGCCTAGGAGAAAGCCAGAAACAAGAGCTAATGAGGATCCAGAGGATTGGCTGCCATGCTCCTGGACGCCTGGACTCTTCTTCTCCTGCTCTCCTCTGCCACGCGACCAGAAAACCCTCCCCCAGAAGTCCCCTGGAAATGAAGTGCATGTCTGGTGTTAATAAAAGTTGTTAATCTTTGGATAGCATGGCAACTCAGTTTGGAGGCTAATGATTTAGCCTTCTGCCTGGTTAAACCCAAGTTGATAAGAGGTTGAATAGTGTAGTCATTATAAATAGTGCCCACACCAACTACGATGATGTGCAAGGTCACTTCGTTGTTCCTGTTAGGGTTTCTTGAGCTGCGGGTTTTGAGCCTTATTAAAGTATTGGCATGCTGAGTAGTTGCAGCTTCCAAAGTGGATAAAGGGTTGGTATCAGGGCAGAATTTAAATTCAACAAGATGAATGTCCCTATCTTGAGGAGGGATTTTGGTAGGATCAAGGTGGTGAGATCGACCTGGGATAGAGCGCGCAAAGACAGCATCAGGGCGACTCTGGTGTCGGGCAGAGGAGCCAGTACCATCAGGGAAAACCCAATCTGGAATTGTTCGGGAGATATTTTCAGGAACTTCTATTCCCTGCTCCAGGAGTCTCTCATTTCGGCAGGCATCCATAACAATAAGGGACGAGCCAAATCTGCCTTTACTCAGGGCTTTGACACAGAAGCTAAGGCCAACATGATTCCTATTGGTGCGCATTCCATTCATAGTTGGGTTAGGACATCTAAGGGCAATCTGATTGATGCTGTCCATATCACCGCATAATGGACAGCGTGCAGAGGTGTTGGACACCTTAGGGTTTATCATCCCGACACATTTGCCATTTGTGTTAGAAACACAAGCCACTCTTGATTTGTAGATTTCAGGGGATTTCATCGCCACAGTCAAAAATCTTTATGAAAATGCCACCACTCAAGTGAGACTACCCTCAGGGGCTAGCACCAATCAAATCCATGTTGAGAGGGGTACAATTTAAGGTGATACTTTCTCACCCTTCCTCTTTCTCCTCTACATGGAACCCCTCCTGCGCTGGCTACATGTAAAGGGACGGGGCTACAAGCATGGATGTATCCCAGATCAAAACACCACCGATAACCACCTTGCAAACAACCTCAGTAGCACTGCCTTTGCTGATGACCTCCTCTGTCCAACTAACACAATTCAAGACCTGAAAATACAAGCCAGAAAACTCACCCTCTACTCTGACTGGGCCGCACTCATTATTTCTGGCAGCAAAACTAAAGCAACTGGCGTTCTGCACAGCCATTCCAGAAAAAATCACAATGGGGTGACCTCATCTCAACAACTCTACCACAGACTTCAGGGAAAAATAGAAATCCAAGGACAGATGGCCCAGTTTCTCCCATCAAATGAACCTTTCCTCTACTTGGAGTCCAAATGACCATGGATTTAAACTGGAAGCACCAGATTCAACGTATGACACGAAACCTAAAAAATAAATTAGACAACCTTGACTCATCCTATGCATCCCCACGACAAGGTCAAAACATTGTCCGCACTGCCATAATTCCTAGCCTTGCCTACTCTTTTGCAGTAACTCCTTGCACCCCTACTGACCTTATTATCTGGGACGCCATGATAGACAGAATGGTCAAACATGAACACAAACTCTTGAAAAGCACAGCTGCAGCAATGACCCGTAAAGATCCTGATAATTTGGACTAGGACACACTTCAATTTGCGTGGAATACCATAGACGCCTGGCTTTTGCCCCCACCTCCAGCCTTGTGGACCCCTCTGTAAGACACCGCACAATTAGCACCAACCTCCTCACAAAGCAAATTGAGAACCTTAATACTCTATCTAAAACCTACCTCACCAAACGAGAAGGAAAAAATCTACACATAAAACGCCAGCTCAACTATAACATGCGCGCTCGCCAACTGACAAGCATCCATTCCAGCAAGCTCCGTCTCATGAAAAATGGCAATGGTATATTCAAGGAGGAACTAGACCACATTTGTGAAGCCCTCCTCTTGCACAAAACACCTCCACACAACCTCCCTACTCTCATCACCTGCATTATGCACCCCCTGCTAAATATGGGAATCAATGGGCTGCATGAGCTTACATCTTCGCGCAAGACTCACATCATCTCACTTTCTCAGCTTCAGGCTAAACACCCCAAGGTCAGCAACAAATGTAAAATAGCACTTAACAGGCTGGCAGCTCTTGTCAACCTCTCCTCACAACAAGAATTGAACATGTCCTCAATCCAAAAGATCATCGCCTACAAAAGCACTGAAGCGAACACCCTTCCAGTTTACCGTCGTATAACAACACACATGTGAGCAGCCTTACCAATACCGGCATGAATAGAGAACGGCCTACCCACACACAGGTCAACCAACGAGAAAACCCCCCACCCAGCCCCATCTTACCCACTCAAGTAGTGCCACCATCACAGCCTCGCTCCACATCTTACTACACCCATCAACTCACAGGTCGCCGCATCAGATGTACAGGCAATCAAGCTGCACACACAAATTGTCCAGGAACACAACGAGTTGCAAATGCCATGGAATTGCAGTCCCTAGAGGAACCGCTGAGCAAAAGAACTCGCTCCAATTCTACACTCAGCATCACTCCCACAATAGCACTCCACCCCTCTGCACACAGATCCACCGTAGGTCCAGATACTCTTATTCTTGCCACACAAAATACATCTGCAGAAGGGCCACCCAGCAAACGCACACGCTCAGTATTCAGAAATACCCCTTCTTCCATGCCCCACCTCAGCCAGGCTAGCCATACAGATAGAAATTCAAATCCCGATCTGAGCACTGCTCATCATATCCCTACACAGCCCATCTCCCAAAGCACAAACCACCAGCATCCAACAGATCACAATCTAAACCCTCAATTACAAACTGATACTCCACACAGCCTAGATACTCAAATAAACAGACCTAGGAAGAAGAAGCAACAACTGCTCCAAACAGAAAGAGAGATAATCTCCCTAGCCATCCACTCTCTAAGCTCGCCATTTTCCCAAGGACCAAACGTCTGGAACTACAGGAGAAATGCAGCAAGGAAACTCGCCAAGGAAACTACTGCTAGCCATGCTATCAGCTCTATCTTCTATCATGATCTAGATATTTCTCACATAAATGATTGGAGAATTTATGCGGAGAACAAGAAAGAACAATCAAGTCTCACCGTCCACCTCCAAGTGCAATACCACACCCAGTATGCACCCATGATCATTGAACAATGGGCTCTGCCACTGTTTAAACAAGCTGACCTGTTGCCTGAAACTATCTCACCTGCTGCTCGCACTGATGTTGAGTGCGCCTGCTGCCAAATCTGCAATTACCATTATGGCTATGAGCCTGAAACCTCTGAGCCTCCCTTCCCTGATATGTATATCTGTGATGTGTGCCATCGAACATACCATTGGAAATGCATGAAGGAAGTTGGGTGTTACTCAGATAAACAAAGACAAGAGATTGAAACAGCTGACACCTGGGCTTGCCCTGCCTGTGCAATCCTTAGTGATGCCCAACAAATTGAAAGAAAGCGGCTAACTAAAGAAGGACTCAGGAGGGTCACTTGGAATCCCTCTTGGGAATCAGAGGATCTACAAGAGACATGGCCTAAATTTTGAGAGTGTCTGCTTAAGTTTGAAGCGTAACAGAGCGAGCCTAATCTCTCTATACCCACTGCAGATTCTACCCTCTCAAATCTTGAGAGACAGGGATTTGAAGAACCTAATGCAACCAATGTATGGAAGCAGAAACTAGACACAGAACTGCGCAACAAAATCACATTTGATACAAACCCCACTAATCCCCAAGCAGACATAAAACCTACAGGCTCATGCGAATACTGGCTGCGCGAGGTTGACCTCGTGAAGTACACGGACCAGCAATCCCCTCATCCAGCTTCATTACAAACAGGATCTCACAGCCATTCCCCTCCTACTCCACCCCCCCTCATTCTTCCAGAAATCTACAAGGCACACATGGCTTGCATTTATAACACGCAAGGCAAATGCGTCGGTATGATATCCCCTAACCGCTTTCAAATCCTCTATAAGGCTCTTTACAGGGCCAAGCTTGCTGGCATGCACGAGAATATGTCACCTGCCCCAGGCAGCTTTGCCACTGAAATGCAAGGACTTCTTTTCCGCAAATCCATGCTTGAAAGAAAGTACTCTAGCAAAAAGATTAAGGACTTCTTTTCACGAGCCCTCCCAATTCACATCCATACTGCCCTTCAAAAATGGGCCTCGGTAACTCAAGAAAAAATGGCCTCCCCACTTGACCATAACCCGCAATACCAGAACTATTGGAGTGTGGACTTTTGGGACACTCTTTTTGGTGCCATGCATTATCAACACAGAGGCCACTGCTACATTCATGTTCCTTCCGGCTTGGGGGAGGCACATGATAATCCAATCCCTACTCCAAACTTGTCACTGCCTGCCCCCACCTCTGTTACGACCTCGGAACCATCCCACGTGATGAACTCGGCTACAGTGCCCCACAATCCTGGCCTAACCAACAGGTACCACTACCTGAGCATACCTGGGATCTTCGTATCTTAGCTGTTTGGAACATAGCTGGTCGAATACACCTCAACAACCATAATAAAGACTGGCTGCAAGGCCTCGCAGGAGATCGTAAAGAAACCACAGAGTGGAAGCTTAGGAATATCAGCAGCCACCCTGTCCTAAATCCCAGGCATGCTGATATGCCAGGTTTCAGCAAACTGGAACGCCTCCCACTTGACAGACAACACGTTTCCAAACACCTTCAAGGTTCACACATGAGTATCCAAGATATAGACTCAGTGCCCAGCCAATCCAGTTTGATCCTCACCCTCAGAGTTGCTGACTGGAGGACTTGGGCATATACAGATGGAAGCTGCCTTGTCCATAACGGTAGGCAAGAAAATAAAGCAGGCGTCTATTACCCACTTACTGACAACAAGAACTTTGTAGAACCTAACAGTGCTGGTATTACTAATACCATAACTCGAGCTGAATTGGCAGCAATTGCTGCTGCTATCACCAGCAAATACGCAAACATTGCATCAGACAGCCTCACTTCTCTCCATCAAATACGTAAACAAATTCTTTACCCTGAGAAACACTTGAGGCATATCCAAGGAGATATCCTTAAAATGATCTCATCTCTCATTAGCAACTCTCACACCAAACTTCAATTTTACAAAGTTAAGGCCAATGCCGGCATCGCTGGGAATGAATACGCAGATGCTATTGCTACACACCAGGCAAAGCAAGCCAACAACTGTGTGGCAGACACTGAAATCCCCGGTGCGGGTCCTGGAGGAAATCTATTCACACATATTTTTTGGCTAGCCAAGGAAAAAACAAAGTGCATCCCGCAGGTACATGTACAGGTCCCCCTCCTGCTCCCAAGCTCACCTATCTCCCCAACCTCCAAGATGCTCTCAAATCCCACATGCATTCTGAACACAAACTTGGATATGCCAATGCCAAATCAGGATACTACTCTTACTACCAAAACTTATTACCGCATGTAGAAAACAAAATTAGCAACGCATTCAGAAATATGTCAAGTATTTCCACACACATGAAATGTACTATCCTTCAATACCGCACAGGCACCCTCTACAATCAAAAACATGCAGTTCGTTTTAAAAGGTCTACTGACCCAATGTGCCCCCTTCCAGGCTGCCATCAGTTGGACAGTGCTCTCCACATGCTCTCAGGCTGCCAGAATCACATCATCTCCAACATGAAAACTGAACGCCATAACATTGCAGGCAGAATGATTACAAAAGCACTCAGCAAAAGCCCTGTGGGAGCAGGCCTTGTCTACACAGACATAAGGAGTGATTTCATACTTGCACAACACAACTTGCAACTCCCTACTAGGGATGTGTAGTACACATGCCTCAAACAGAACAATACCTGCTTACTTGTTCCCTCGTAACATTCAAGAAAGGGAAAGACTAAATTCAAGTTGACCCGATGCCATTTTGATTACCCCTTGTAATGCCAAGCCTACTTCTCATAGTGTCCCTTCTATTCATTCTCAACACGCTTTGCGCAGGTCCACTAGGAGGACAACCAGAGCTAGCCACGTTAAGCATCCGCATGAATTCACATGGAGTTCGAACTCCATGTGAACGAGCGTCATGTGTATCTCATAGAATTTAAATTCTGTGAAGACACAAGGCCAGAGCATCAATTAAGCGCGGCTAGGCAGCAATATGCTAACCTTTGTAATCTTATTAGCGCTAAAGCTAAAACTATTCACCCAATCCTGGGTGTTGGTGGAACTATTTACACTGAACATACCCTGATGCAATTAAAGAAACTAGGACTGGATCACCAACGTGCCACTAAGCTCGCTATAAAACTCCATGCCCATTCTATTTATTATGCCCATAAACTAGTCTCCACACGCCGCGGTATTGAAAACAAGAGCGCTTACCACAGCCATTTGGTTCTAGAGCCAGGTGCTTCTAATAACCCTCCAGATCAACATTAGTTTTGTCTTTCTTTCTTTTCTCGTGGTGGAGGGGGCTCACGGCTCTTTATGAGCCAATGTGTCTCCTTTTCCTTAATTGATATAGGGAGAGTTACCCTTCCTACGTAGTTTTTCTTTGCTTTTCTCATCAAGGTTTACAAGGGAACATAACCTTCAGCCAGATAGTTTGGCTGCTCAGTGCGTTGAAAGAAATCCATCAATTCAGAGATAAAACGATAATTGCCATTGTCTTGATACTGGAAAAAACGAAATACGTCCTCAGAGCCAGCATGGGAGAAATAGAAAGATCCTTCTTCATTTATCACTATTCTGTGTGCAGAGAAGTCATAGAAAAGATATGCATACTTCCTTCTAAGACAGCACAAAAAGGTGCAAGAGCAAAGAAAAATAGCATGCCTTTCATCTTGTAATATATATATAGATGATTGCTTTTCTTTTCAGGGAGGGTGAGGGTGGGTGGGATAGCTGGTGTGGGGCTTTCAAGTGTTTCATCTGTTAGGAAATGATTGGAGGATGAGATAGAATTGTGTGTGTGTGTGTGTGTGTGTGTGTGTGTGTGTGTGTGTGTGTGTGTGTGTGTGTGTGTGTGTGTGTGTGTGTGTGCGCGCGCGTGTGTGTGTGCGTGCGTGTGTTGTGTGTGAAGCGCAAAAACGCCCATTCGCACATTCAAAAAGGCTCTCGGGTTGAATTTGAGCTCAACATTATGTGTTATAAGAAGTTTAACTTGGCTCGCACATTGCGACTTCCGGTTTGACTGCGAGTATCATCTCCGCAAAGCATCTGAAGCGAAGGGTTGTAAGATACCTGAGGTGTGCAGAGGGCAGCGAAATGGACGATGACGCACCAAATAGAAAAGATCTGCCATCTAATGGTCAAGAAAGCGCGAGGCTTCTCACTTCACCACGGGTGGTGCCCCGAGTCCACTTTTTCAGAGCGTGTACAGGAAGGTATGGTCCAATATGCATGCATCCAAAGGGCTGATAGGGCTTTGTATTTTGAAAAGCTTTGCATATATAGCAGAGCATGTTTGTATTACCCAATTGCAATTCTGCTCGACATTTTCTGTGCAAGCACAGAATGGCAAGCAAGTATTTTTTTGGCATGGGTCCTCTTTCACACACCCATATAAGAAGAGACCCACTGGGCAACGCGGGTCTGTGGCCCCGTGGAGGTGGAGGCCTGCCATCAGCTTTGAGGGTGCTCTGGGGGAATGGGACTGCTCTTTCAGCTGCTGCAGCTTCTGGTCAGCACAGTGTCTTGCAATGCACAGTCTGAGCTAGTCTTCCGAGTTGGCGCAGTCATCGGGATGGTTAACCAATGCGCAGGTATGAGAGGTGCTTCCAGCTTGTGCATGCATGAGGCAACCAGTTACAAATAGCCTGCTCGCACCATGGATCTATCTGCTTGCAAAATTTGATCTGTACGCATCAGGCAACAGATGCATCTGCTGGGGAACCCTGGCATTCCAGATTTATTGTTGACTTGAAGATGCTATTTTTGAAAAGGTTGGATATCTTGAGTGACCATTGTTTTAATTTTTAAAGCATGCACGCTTGTACGTGAAGAAAGTATATTGAAAGGTTTGTACAAGTTTGGGGAAAGAGAGGGCTGCTGGCAGATAATTGACCTCAGTCTGCACTAGCAGCACAGTCTAGACAGATCTGTGGGCAGTTGAGAGTTTGTTGGGGGTAACATATGCAGCAGTCCATCTCCCGCCTCAAGTTAGTGGAGGCGGGTAAGGTGCCGCAGCGCGCAGAGTCAAATTACAGGCCAACAAGCAACACAAAAGCCATCGGTCGTGTCGTCTCAATGCCTGGCTGACTGACTCTGCTGCAGCCCGCAGAGGGTTGCCATGGTGGAAGGGAGAAATATGTCCCCAACAGTGTAGGGGGCTTGAGACTGGCATGCATTAGGCCCCCGGTCACATGGAGCAGGATCAGGGTTCTGACTCACCAAAAATTTCAAATATTTATTTCTGTCAGTTCATCAGTCACTGAGTGGGTCCGCCGCACCTTGCTGGCCAAGTTCTAGTCAGAGGCCATAAATGTACCAGAACCTTGAGCACCCTCCTTAAACAGGACCTGATTTAAATCCCTGATTCGGATCCCTGATCTAGACCCGTGCGAGCAGGGTCTTATGGAAAGACCTACAGTCAACACTGATACTAGCCGCAAGTCCCATGGGAAACATGATAATGAATAACAATTAATGAAATATAGTAACACATACACATATACATACATATATACATACATATGTACATACATACATACACACACATACACACATACATACATACACGTGTGTGTGTACGTGTGTGTGTGCGCGCGCGTGTGTGTATGTATGTGTGTGTGTGTGTGTGTGTGTGTGTGTGTGTGTTAAAGAGTCAATGGGGGGAGCAGAAAAACTAGGCAGTTCATCTGTCCTGCATGAAAATCTTCTGACATGTTTCAAACATAATAGTAGGCCATGTTTCACATAAATAAAATCATGTGCACAGCCTGACAAGCTGGAAAGGATTTGTAATTTGCACTGGGTAGGTGGCACAGGCTAGGCATCTCTGGGAGAGATTTCTAAGTCTCAGCAAGTGCTGCTCTTGGTGGGAACAAATGAAATTTTAAAAAGGGAAGGGGGAATGTCTCACTCAGTCTGTACTTGTAGAAGAGCCTGCAGTCAAAACACAAGACTGCTGAGGAGGCGTGTTATTGCAATCATGGACAGGCAGGTGCCTGTGCCTTTCTTGCTGCATTTAGTAAGTCGCCTATCTCTTCAATGGGTAAATGAGTCCCAGTATTTAGGGTAAATGTGATATCATGCGGCGAATAAAACACCATTTTGTAAAAGTTGGCTTGATTGTCAGCCTTAGATTGCGTATGTTGGGTTTTAATATTTCATGAATGGTTGGTCAAGTTGTTGTACGAGTACTTTCGGAATGTGAGGCAAACGCACACACACACAGAGCTCACGTCCTGAACCTTTCTTTTGATTCATAGTGCTGATTAGAACTTTGCAGCTGCACTCCTGCAGAGGTGAGATGCACGAGCACAGGAGCAGCTCAAAGGCAATAACAATGCCAAACCCTATCTCGATTACCTTGCCTGTGCTTTGGCAGGTGCCTGGCTTCAAAGGGGTGCATCTGCTTCAAGGCAGAGATGCTGCGCCCTCCAATCTAAGCCTTGCACTTTGCTTCACTTGTGTCTTGTCTGATTTGCACAAATGCAATATCTGTTTGTACAGGCACGTGCACTTGGTTTGCTTCTGGATTCTTAACTCAGAGCTCTGAGATGAGCTGCAAGTGTGAAATACAAAAATGGAGTGGCATTGAGTTTGTGGTCAAGCAACATTGCGTATTAGTCACCCATTTCATTACGCGGACATGTCAAATCCTACCAGTATTGCATTTCATGGGAATACTTGCTTCTCTCACTTCTTGAAACAAAACATGTTTTGATCCCTCACCAATCCCTTCCATGCAGAAATCAACGATGCACACAATGGCTACCAGCTGTTTTCAAACATGCTCGACAACCCTGCCACATCCCTTTTCGTCACGGATGCAGCAGGCATGGAGTACCGCATCCGCTTCAATTACACACGGTCAGTACTGCGTGATGTCAATTGTAGATGTATGGCTGTGCTTGTGAGCTGGTTTGCGCTTCAAGGCCAGATCAGAGATTAATTTGAGGCCAACAAACAACACTCCGTCAAAAATGCTTTTTTCCCTCATGACATGAGCCTTACGCAACACCAAATTCACTGAGCTCAGATGATGGTTTTGCACATGATAGTTTCTCGTAAGGTTAACTTTGCATTTACTTTCCTCCCCCATACCCTTGCAGACTAACCAGGATGGATCAATTTTGTAATGAATTCCAGAGGACAGCAAAATTTAGCTAAACCCCGCAGTTGGCAAATATTGCTGTTTGCTTGTAATGTACAGTACAATAATTAATTTTATTTATTTACAAATTATACAAGTTTTGACAAGTTGAACAGTAGCCACAAAGTTAGACTGATAGGCTTGGTATCGGTACTATCAAGCACACGGACGTACAAGCAAAACGTAGCTGGTCACATTCATATAAGTGTTCCAGGCCAACTTTTATATTGATCAATGAAGCGTATTCTGGCATTGATTTGGTGTTATGGTCTGATCAGAGGCAGTGTCAAGCGGCAAAAGTCAATGTTCTGCATCGTTTACATGTTCTGCACCACAAGCGACAAGCCACTATTTTGCACCATGCACGTGTTCTGCATGACGTGCGGCATGTCATTGTCCTGCACAGGTTAATCGGCTGCATTGCATGAGCAAAGATTGGCTGGGCTTAAGCTTGCACATGCGCCCGTTCTACCTATTGCAAACAACAACAGCAGAATTGCATTGGATCAGTGTGCTGTGCAGACTTGAACTTGCAGGTACAATGATGATTGTGAGGGCGAAAAGCACAACTCGCTGATCCAGACCCTGGTCAGTGATGACAAAGTTCACTTTCTGTTTGGCTCCACGCCCGTGTTTGCAGAGCAGGAATCGGTAAGTAAACATTTAGAGCCATTTTGGGCGCTATAGGTCCTTACAAGACAGCCAGTATGGAATGATTTATGTTGTGAAGGCAGTTGTCTAGTTCCTGCGTATTTTTCACTTGTCGTTTGGACTGCACATTCCTCCTCCCATGTTCAGTCTTTGCTTCCTGGATTTAGGTGCTTGCCAACAACGTGCAGCGTCTGCTGTACCACTGCTGTGTGGGACCCGACCCAATCTATGAGTTGGTAAGCATATGGTGTATGGAACTCGCTTTGCACTGATAACTGTAGCTTGCTGTTTGCTACTGCTGCTGACAGAAAAGCCAGAACTGGTTTCGGTACCTCATTAAAACTGCACTGAGAGTAGGAGGCTTCAGAAAGCATAACTTTTGGGTCAATCCTTTTAAAAAGCATATTTGTAATTCTTTTAAAAAGTATATATTCATATTCCTGAGATCAAGAGCTATCGGTTGGTATATATATGGGTCCAATCGGTGGAGGTGGGGCGTGGTGGGTGGTTAAGGGGGGTTTTGACTTTTTGGGACGCCCCCTCTAGAATGTTTCTGGGACATCTCTACGGAAATCTAAATATATAATCGGATTCCTGAGCTTAAGAACTGTCGATTGGCACCCTCTTAGTGCAAATTGGGTAAAAGGAGGGGTTTGTGTGCATGGCTGGGAGTCAGTGCCATGCGCGCAAGGGTGTGGGTAGCAAGGGTGTAAATGCAAAGGTGCAGCAAACCAATCCAAACTTCCAGGATAGTGACAACATACAATGCGTTGTTGCTTGGAGAAGAAAGGAGGGCAGTTTGTGGACATACAAGCCAGTTGTGGGTGCCTGGAAGGGCAGGTATGTATGGGCGTCCGCTGCTCAGTTTTTGCCCCATAACTTTGCCGCGGATCAGTTTTTCATTGTGCTGAGTATGCAGATGGATGGAAAATTGGAAAAGGAGCAGATTGGTACCCATTTTGTTTGGATTAGGGCATTGGAAAGGGGGTTTTGGGGGTGATGGGTGGGTCAGGGGGGTCCCACCCAAAAATCTAGCATGGCGTCCACCATTTGTTGTTTACCTTCCTGCTGAGAGACTGTTATTATCTTTATTTGAAGCTAGGCACATGAGTTTGTACCGTTGGAAAGTTTCAAAAACGTCCTTTTCCAGTGTGTCATTCATCAAGCTTGTATCGAACTGTTGCAAGGCTGCCTCACACTACTCTTCTTTGCCGCATACTTTGACAGAGACTTTGCCACAGCTGAAGTGCTCCAATTGCGCTAGCAAGCAAGGCTCCTATGAAGCCTACCTTCCTTGCGTATGGGCATCTCACAGCTGGCAAAAATATTGATCTCTTTGATTGGATTTCTAGCGCAAGGTCACTGGGGTGCACTTTCATGTCACCTACACGATGTGTTTTTCAATGCTGAAGAGTCCTACAAACTTGATCGAATCTCTTCTTTTGTACCCGATTATTTGTGCTTACTCAACCGTTGCAAATCATAATTTGCTTGCAACTTTTCACCATCCATCCACCACCTGCCCAAGGCCCTCTTCTGATTTCTTGGTCGTTTTGGCTCAATCAAGGCTCTCCCTGCAAGGCTGCCTCACGCTCTTCTTTCTCTGGTGCTGCAGGACATGAAGTTCATCTTTGGCATCCAGACCTCCAATACAAAGTACTCGCAGGGCGCCACAAAGAGCATGGCATTGGCAGGTAATCAAAAGGATGGTGGGATGGTTCCCACAAACCCAGAGTCGGCTCATACGCTCCAACAATGTTGGCCCTGGCAGGTATTTGTGTTTGCAAGGGAGGGGTGGGCAGCTTGTATGCTAAATTTATACACAAACTTGGAATGTCCCAGTGGTTGGTCAGAAACAAAACTTCAGCCACTCATTTTTGAGGAAATTCAGCACAGAGGGTGCCAAAAAGTTCAATTTTCGACTTCCTTCTTTCCTTTGTTTGAATATCCAGGATATTAGCAACTATATGGGGGTTACAAAGACTAAATGTTGGGATTGGAAAATGGTCCCAGGGTGGAGCTCTGGGCTTATTTAGGGTGATTTGAGGCCAGGAGAGTGATGTGGGGTCCACTCCATATTTCATCATTACTGGTAAATGTAATGTTTTATAAAACCAATGGATAGCATGGTTAGATTCGAGAAAGAAACACGAGAAAGAACTTGTCCTTCATGCAGGCCAGTTGACCCTCTCTGGGAATGTTTAGAACCAGATGCATTGATAGCTCTTCCTTGTTTTGGGTAAAAATAGTGATCGGTCCCAGGGGAAGAATTTTGTAGTTTGAAAATGTATGACATGTTTCAAAATTTAAATTGTTGACCCTTTCTGCGTATTATGGCAAGGCGGGGAGCCAATGTCCTTTTCGTGCGAAAGCGCGGATGCAAAATTTTCACTTTCACTTTGAATTTTCCATTTTGGAGTTGCGCGGACCTGAGCAATAGGCAACTTCCGGCAACTCCAAATCCAGCTCCGAGCAACTCCAAATGGAAAATGGAAATTGAAAGTGGAAATTTTGCATCCGCACTTTCATCGCGAAAAGGACATTGGCTCCCCCCACGGCCATATCGTAGGAACTTTTCAATTTTGCGAATAATTGAATAAATAATTAAATAATTACGAGGCCCTCTCGCGAACTGGAAAATTCGAAAAAATAAAGTTGAGGGGGACCTCGCGAAATCCTAATAAGTATTTTAACGTAAAATAGAGGCCCAACCTGGCAGGGACAAAGGTCTTTATATGGTTTTCAGAGGCCCTGCACTGAGGAGGATGGCCCCGTGCTCAGTATCAAGCAAATCACAAGAGGTGCAATTGCACCTCTGCAAGCAGGGATGCAGCAGTAGCAGCAGCAGCAGCAGGACCTGGACCTGGACATGGAGCTCAGGCTAACCAATAGCCAATGCCTGAAAGTCAGGCCGTGCGTCCAGCAACGCGCCCTGCACCTGCCCCTAAGCGACAAGTGGAGGTCTAGTGCAAGCACTCATGATGCTGCTTGCATGATGCTGCTTGCTGGCAAGCGCCAACAGAGCCAGAAAGTTAGCAAGCTTGTCCAGCTGTCATAGCAGCCCATAGCAGCAAAGGCAGAGCAGCAGGCTTGGGTGCGTGAGGGAGTAGGTTGGAGTGATGGAAGTAGGTTGGCACTGATGGAAGTAGGTTGGCACTGATTGTGGCAGCAAGTTTAAGGGGGACTTGGGGAGGTTCAGCAATGACAGTAAAGATGTGTGCAGGCCTGGATTGATTTGCTGATGGACTTCACTTGTTAATCCTGTGGATTGCTGCCAAATAGCGTTGAAAACAGTGAAAGTTCGTAAAAAAATAATTATATGGAGGGCCTCGCGAAGTGGTAAAGTTCGCAAAGAAAATTATTAATTAATTATAATTTTTTTTTTGGAGCTCGCGAAAATCTAGGGTCGCGAAATCAAAGGGTTCCTACGGTAGGTCAAAAAGCAAAGCTCGACAAGGGTGGGAGCCTCTCCTACAAACAGAGTGGGCAGCAACGTGATCTTCAGTACAGTTTGAACAGGTCGCCTCCAAATGTGTATACATATCTGCAGCATCTTGCCAGATGTGTGGCGTAAACCGCGTGGTTAAATGGGACACCTAAATAATAAGTTCCCTGTGACCTAAGTAGGGGGCGTACTATGCTGGAATGGACGATAGGCGCAGTAACCAGCGACAGATGTGCCATTAAGCAGCAAGACACAAAAGGTTATGCAACTCTGTGTTTGTGTGTGTATTTTTGTGAGAGAGAGATATAGAGAGATTTTGACTGAGCAAGTTAGCAGGGTCTTGTGCAAGGGCTACAGCTTCAAGGCAGGAATCTAAATGCCAACTCCGCAGTAAGCAAGCTGCTCTATGGAGGATGGACTTCTTCTTCTGAAAGTGGGTCCCAAGATCAGCACTCACTTGGGGAAGTGAGCCTTCCAGTTTTGTCTAGCACAAAAAAATATTATTACTCTCAACATGATTGCACCAGGGAAGTTCAAACCGTCTGGTAACCGGAAGTTTTGTAAAGAATTGGAAGGCCGGTCCGGTCAAACCGGAAGTTTCCGTGGACCCAATCCGGCAGGACCGGAACGTTTTATTTTTGTGTTTCGGGGACTATTTAGAAGCAAAGACACACACAAGCCTAGATCGTCAGCAGCCATGCCTTCTCCCGAAGAAGAAAGGGAGGAGGAAGAGGGAGAGGGAGGGACAGAGGCTCCATGGCCAACCTGCCAGAGCCCCCCCCCCCCCCGCCATCACAGCCTCCGCTCACCCTGTGTAAGTCATGATTTGCTGGCAGCCCTTACCATTGAGCATGGAATGGGGTGGACTACCTGCCGTGAAGGCCACACATTTCATCTCATGCAGGGCTACAGCAGGGGCCTCCCAAGGCCACGCAGAGGCCAGGTCTCACCCCTTCTCCTCAGCCAGACTCCCACCCCCCCTCTCAGCCAGCAGTTTATACTCCCCCAGAGGCCTGGTCTGCCGAGTGGATGGAGCAGCAACCATCCTAACCGTGAGTTCAAGGTCGTTTTGCAGGACCTGCTCCAATCTGATTACAGGCCCGAGGGTGTGAGGGATGCGCTCAGGGACAACCTCTTTTGGGACAACCTCGTGTGGCCCGAGGGAGCTGGCCCCAACCCTGTCCCCCTCAGGATCGTTGAGCCCTTGCAGTCCTCGATCTCCGCGCCTGCCCCTGCTCCCGCTTCCGCACCCCATACCTCGGTGTCCCCCAGCAGCGACTTGACTAGAGGAAACATGGTTTGGTTCTCAAAGGTGGAGCAAAAACACTCATCACACTCGTGAACCCGGCTTTGTTTCTCTTGGAGACTGAAACAGGAAACCTTAATAGTGGTTCCGGTGGGACAGGAGAGATTATGAATGCCCCTCCGGTAGGGCAAGAAACATCACAGACCCCCCTGAATTTCCTTGGATTGTGCCAATCTCTGGATCATCCTTGTCCTTCTTTTGTTACAAGCTTGCAGGATGGCAAGCTCACATGATGTTCCTCAGCCTCTCCAAATGCCCTAATTTCTGCCATTTGCTTGTACAAAAGTGTCTCTACAGGGCATGAACATGCAGGGAGATTGACTCGCAGACATTTCGTGTCTGAAAAATAGTCTTGTATCATCATCACCATCATTATCATCATTATCATCAGTTACTTTTGATGATGTCGCGCATTGAACGCAACGTCAATCACCTGATCACCAGCGATCAGCCTTTAAGAGCAAAATAACGCAAACTAAGCCTATACATTAAAAAAATGCCCAGGTAATTTTGCATCCTTAGCAACAGTGTCAAAGGATTTGTTGAATGGTACTCAGAATGGGACTGCCAGTCAAATAAATTCGGTAGTGCGTTGGTATGCAGCAATCCAGGTGCTCTGAGCAACTTGCTTGCTGTGCAGCAATTCAGGGGCTCTGAGATATGTGTATTGCTTTGCCAAACGCCGCCAACCAGTAAGAGAGCAGAAGCAGGTAATGGTGGTGGCAATGCTTGCATTTGATCTTCGTGTCTGCATCTGCAATAGCCATCATTTTGTGTAAACTCCAGTGCAAGCTGTGCAATGTAATTGCCAGCCAACCCAAGCTTCGAAAAGCTGCATGCAGTATTTGAAGCCCAGAATATCTAAAGAGTCTCCAGTAGCTGCGAGAGGATGGCTCACAGGTGCAGCAGTGACAGCTCCAATCAGCAAGTACTGACTCTTATAATGATAGCTTGATGGAGCTGAAAGATATTTTGATGGTGGGAGCGGCCGTGGGAAAGGGGCAGATATCATGCCAGACCAAGTGTCCCCGCCTTGCAGGTCATGCTTTCAGGCCTTTCCATACTGTGTGATCCATTCGTCACTATGAACATCAACTATCCAGTCATTCAAGTAACTTCAAAATGGGCAGTGTTCCATCGAGAGCACCCGCAGAGGCTCTCCCCAAATGGGCAACAAGGCTCTGAAAAGGCTCAAAGAGCCATACTGGCAAAATGCATTTGGTAGCCCCTTTCTGCTAATGCACACACATGGATGATTGGCTTAGGCAATTGCCTGAATCCTTACTCTCAGGACAGGCCCGCTGTGCACAGGGGGTTGCACGCGCCATTTTGGCTGGAGTAAACTCTTCGTTTATTTCACAGGGAAAAGCTGTATAGAGCCTGCCAATGCTTTCCAGCACCATCGCAGACCCTATCCACCCCAGTCTACAGAGTTTGTAACCAACAGCAGCTGGACATGCTATGGTTGCTCTTTTCCCATACCCCTGTATATAGCCATGTGCATCTAGGTGAAAAGGAATGCGCTAGGGATGCAAACACTCACTCCCAAAGTGATCCAATCATACTCCTAGAATCAATCTAAAGTGTTAAACCAGATTAAAAAGACAGCATGTGGAGGAATAGAGCAGCCTGACTGATATGCACCAGGTTGCTTGCCTCACATACGCCTGTATATAGCCAGGTGCACCAAGGTGAAGGGATGTGCTCTAGAAATGCACACACTCACTCCCAAAGTGCTCCAATCATACTCCTGGA
>OU611755.1:667986-837986 GCA_914767535.2 Dunaliella primolecta | reverse complement strand
AAAGCGGCACCAGGCTGTGTCAGCACTGAGCAACCACAAGGCAGCAGCAGGAGAATCCGAAATTGTTACTCAAATCAGTTGATGGATTATAATCAGTAGAAGCACTGCAAGAAGCGTGGACTAGGCAGCAGCCATGAGATGGCAGGCGGAGTTGCTTGATGGATTCATGGGCAGAAGCACTGCAAAAAGCATTGCAGTGATGCGGCCTGCCTGGAGTTGGCAGTAGCCACAAGGTGGCAGGAGGAGTTGCTTGGTGGATTCATGGACAGAAGGACAGAAGCACTACAAACAAGTGTTAACAATGCTGGGGCTGGCTTGGGTTATGCAGCAGCCACAAGGTGGCAGGAGGAGCTGCTTGTGTCTGCTATAGGCCCTAACCTGGCAGCTCTGCAGCTTGAGGGCGGTAGTACTGTGTTTGCACTCAGTAGAATGGCGGATGTGTTTGTTTGCACATTGCAATGGGGAGGCCTGTTTGGACTAGGCAGCAGCGTCACCATAGCGGGGTCTTTGCTTCATTGCGTAGAATACCTGCAAGAAAGGCTGGCCATCATGGGCAGCTTGATGGCGTACCATATGGCGTACCATATGCATGCAACAGCAGGCCATCATGGGCAGCTTGATGGCGTACCACATGCATGCAACATGCACAGATGCGCATGGCTCCTTGTTGCCAAACAGTGTACATTGATAGTGATGGGGTGTCAGCTCAAGGCTGGAGCATCCTCAGGGACACCAAAATGAAGGACTTGAGGAACGTAAGCTAACTTCTTAGCTACTGCAGCCCTTCACCACAGGGACACCAAAATGAAGGACTTGAGGAATGTAAGCTAACTTCTTAGCTACTGCAGCCCTTCACCACAGGGACACCAAAATGAAGGACTTGAGGAACGTAAGCTAACTTCTTAGCTACTGCAGCCCTTCACCACAGCCTTGCTGAGGGAAGTTTGAGCACAGCACAGCACAGAGGCAAGCATGCATACCCTATGGCAATTGATACAGCCCTTTACCACATCCTGTTCTCGTGCTTTCTTGAGGACAGCATGGCGCAGATGCATGGAGACATGCAAGGAGTGTGTTCGCACCACACACAGGAAATCACTGTCACCTGTAGCTCACAAATTAGGGTGCTCACAAATCAAACTGGGTTATCTTTCTTTGCACGCTACTCCATGCCTGTTTCACAGCATTCCTGGTGCACTTCTACTTTCAACTGCGGTAGGGATGTATGCTGAGTGCTGGCAGCCAGTTTCGATTGCTTTTCCTGGTTCCCATGCAGCAGCTGTGCAGGCAGCTGTGCCTGGAGATGTGGCCGAACATCTAACCGTGAAACCCAACGTTTGTTTGCAGGCAACTTTGCCCTTTCAAGTGGCAAACAAAGCACTGGTTATGCCCAAGCCCCCAACAGTGAAGGAAGAGGAACATGATACAGAGATGATAGGTGATCTGCATAAGGTGAGTGGCTGTCAAAGTTTAACAAGGCATTGCTCATGCCCAAGCTCCCAATAGTAAAGGAAGAGGAACATGCTTCAGAGGTGATAGGTGATCTGCATAAGGTGAGTGGCTGTGAGAGGATTGTAGGCGGCCATGGAGGCTCATGAATGAGTCTTGTGTCTGATGTTGTTCCAAATGGTCGCGAGTATCAGCCAGTGATACATACCCTGTATTGTAATCCTGTCTATCAGCTGACCCAGTGATGTTGCATGAGTTGGAATCGCCAACGTTGCAGTTTGGACTATCCACAATGCTGCTAATTAATCTGAAGGATTGGGTGTTTGCTTTTCTTCATCCTTCTTCTGTGCATGAGCAGCCGTGTCCATATCTTTGCATGCTCACACTGCATGTGATTTCATGATCACACACACATACAAATACACAAACACAAACATGAGTGCTTCTGAAAATCCCGTCACAGGATGTATTCATTACAGTCGTGGTGATCGTGGTGGGCTCCGTCCTCATTCTTTGCATCGCTTCCCTCCTCTTCTTGTGGAGGGGCAGAGAGCATTCAAAGCTGCTGGAGTTCATGCTTGTGATCTCGCCAGATGATCTGCTCATCATCAACCCACCCGTGGTGAGCACCTGGTATCTGACAAAGAAAAAGCAAAAGACTGTGCCGGACAAAAAGGCTGTGTGCATTGAGGAAACATTCCTCAACTAGCAAGCTGGTAAGGGTCTCACCAAAGCACCTAGCATCTGCCAAAGATGTTGCCAGGTGGCAAGGGTCTCACCAAAGCACCTAGCGTCTGTCAAAGATGTTGCCAGGTATCAAAGATGTTGCCAGGTGGCAAGGGTCTCACCAAAGCACCTAGCATCTGCCAATGATGTTGCCAGGTATCAAGTTAGTTGCTCTTCAAGCCTTCTCATTTAATAATAAGCTATCAATGATCAGTGCATGTGGTTGTATCTTTCCTCATTAGGAACTAGGACAGCTTACATTGGGCAGCTCTTTTGCCGCTGATTTTTGCATGCTACCCCTGCACTTCCAACAGCAGCAATACTGTACGTGCAAAAGGTGATTGCTTGTGTTGTATTCCAACCTGCAGCGCCTGTGCGTTGGCTCATATGAGTGCGGCAAAGCCATGCACCGCAACACCCTTTTGGTCTTGGAGCTACTGAGTCTCTGAGTCTCTGTCACTTGCCACTCTTTGATCATTTGTCTCTGCACACCTTACCTGCAGCGCTTGTGCGATGGTTCTTATGAGTGCGGCAAAGCCATGCACCGCAACACCCTGGTGGCCTTGGAGCCGCTGACAGAGGTGAAGCAAAAGGAGATGGAGCTGAACGCCAAGCTCAGGTACGGACAGAGGATGTTGCCGTGAAACGTTTTCTCCCCATGTAGCCCTCAGAGCTTTTTTTCTTTGCAACCATGCATTACCTGCGTGGCCCAAAGACAGGTTTGTCTTGCTGTGCATATAACAAAAAGGACACTGTAGCTCCATTGAGACCCCATAAGGGATATCATTTAGAAGGTTTCTTGCAAGTAAATGAGCATTGAAGCCAGTTCAGGCCAGTTATATTTTGATAAGTGCAATCCAGTTAAGGCCATGTCACTAAAATCCTTCATGCCTTCTCCCCTGCTCCACTCACTGCTGCTGGCACCAGTTTCTTGCTGCTTTCTTCATTGCTGCTGCTACTGCTGCTGATGTGCTGCCTCACAATGTGGCAGGGTGCGCACCCATGTCCTCTCTTTGCCTTAGGTGTCCAGAACCATCAGTTTTTGCAACAATGCGCAAGTGCGCACCCTAGAACACACATTTATGTGACGTACAAACGGTCATTGTGCAATGCAAATATTATACTTTGTGAAGTAATATTCAGTTTGGACAAGAAAGTATTAACTATGTTGTCCATTTAGAACCATCAGGTCCTATATTATCAGCTATCAATCAAGCAGTTGGACAAGTTCTGAATTTGCATAAAATGAGGGCAATGGGCCCAGAGACAAGCAACACCCCTGCCAAATGTGGGCCTCAGCAAGCTACTCTTTAGAAAAAAAACTGCTGAACATCTGTGGTCAGCAAGCTATCCGTTGGCAAATCTGGGCCTCAGCAAGCTACCCGTTAACTTTGCTGGTCACCAGTGACAGTCGGACACGTGAAAGGGTAGCAGGGTTTGGGGTACCTGGGGCGCTTGGCAGGGGGGTAAGGATGTCACCTGGTTTTTGAAGGAAAGAAAGTAAAGCATTAATTCAGATTTGAATCAATAGTCGGTGCTAACCAAAATGCTTCCCTTTGTTTTGCTTGCAACTAGTAAAAACAACTTGTGACAAAGAACGTCTGTGGAGCTAGTGCACATAACGTTTTAAGTTTGAACAACTGAACTACCTGGGATCCTTTAAAAGTGTCCATGTGTCCACCCCCAAGGCAACAGCCCTTTTTTGTTAAATCATCTTTTCATTTTATTCATCTAGAAGTTTTATGCGTTTCTGCTCTTGCACTGCAAACTCCTTTGCTCTGCAAACTCATCGCACTCGTTTTGATCAGGGCAAAAGCTCCCTGTCTCCACGCACAGCTCAGCTACCCTGCCTGTAAACCTTCTGCAGTCATAGTTTGCACCTCGAACTTCTCTGAGGAAAGCAAGCAGGATCTGCCCCACACGCCGACGCCCCTGAAAATCTCAAGAAACAGACGTGCCATCCTGGCCTTTCTTGATGATAAAAGCGGAAGGAGGGTGCTAATGAGCCCATTGAGGATTACCAGCATCAGAAAAAGGAATGCTACTAAGGGACCTTCATTGAGCCCCCAGTGAATGTACCTAAGCGCAGAGAATAGCGATGTGTGTATGTTTATCAAATGGACTGTCAGCGCTTGATATGATTATTTTCTGACTTCCATTCCCTTGCAGAGGGGCAGTGTGCACGGCGCCTCATCTGCCTCTTGAAACCTGCCACATTGCGATGAGGGGGAGTTAAGGCAATGAGAGCATTCAGAAACGAGTGATATACATTGTGATCTAGCTATACAGCGCTATTTTGCACTGTAGCTTTGGCCCATAAAGCCAATACGCAGATCCCGACTCCTGACTTGCCTTTGTAGGAGACGCACTGCAAATGTGTCCCTGTAATGCTTAACGTAAGCTTCTTTCTGAATTTCCTTTTTTGTTTGCACCTTCTTAGAAGTACCTCCACTAGCTCTGATGGCACTGTGCTTGAAACTGTGTCTGCATATGCAGCAAACAGCTCAAGCGCTCATCCACGCACGCACATCCATCTTCAGCCTCGGATGTGAAGAGCATGGAGTCCGTTTTGAACATCCATGAAAATGGGGTGCGTTGGCAGTGTGCCAGAGTCTGCTTCATCCTTTGTTGTGTTGATCACCGTCTTGATGAGCTCCAATAAGTATATTTTGCTGCTCTCTTCAGGGTTGCTGTAAATTATGTTCCTTCAATAAGTGCATTTTGCTGCAGTCCTTAGAGCAGTTGCGTATTTCTGTTCCTGCTGCCTTGAGCAGAATGTCCATAGCCTGCACCTGTCTCTTTAACGTCCTGCAACACTTAATTCAAGCATTTGCATGCGCTGAAATGCTCTCTACCCCGCAGACATGTTCCTGTCCCAACCAGAGACGTGACCCTTCTCATAAAACAGCGTACATATCTTCCTGTGTTCTCGCAGCTTGACACCTCCAACCAATCTCTGCATGTTCCCCGCACTGCCTACCCGGAAGACGATTTAGAAGCCCCAACCTGTACGATCCAGACAAGCTCAGACAAGGTGCTTTTAAATTGATACATGCATCTAAATTGATACGTGTGCATCTCCATTGCTGTGCTTCATGTTTGCAGCCGGGTGAAGCCTGTAGCAGCTACCTTTCCTGATGCATATCAAAATTTTATTCCCATTCAATAGATGACGAAACTAAATGGCCTTGGAACGTAAGCTCGGTGGCGCATCAGCCAATTTGACTGTGCCCCTGGTCTGCTTATTCATGATTAAAATGTACGCAGAGAGGAGTTTGTGAGAGTATCAAGGATCTGCAGCTACAGCCATTGCCATCATCATCAAGCAAAGCAGGAGCCTTAAACTGTCCTCCGCCAGACAGCCACCATTCACGGCGGTCAAAGGTCAGCTTCAACCTGGCCAACATTTCTGACAAAGAGCCCAAAGAAACGCACCTACAGCACCCTCTTCCTGGGACTTCAGATTCTCAGATAGAGCTGCAATGGGCTGAGACACCATCGCTGACGCGAGCACAGGTCAGCTGAGCTTGCTTTGTCAATGTTAGTTTGTACTGATGTTTGTGTGCCTGCCCCAGCCACATCCTGTGTATGTGTGTTGTTGTTGTTGTTGCTGCTGCTGCTGCTGCTGCTGCTGCTGTGTTTTGTACCCAGAATATGAGCCCAGATCACAAGTTAATTTCAGTATTATTCTCGACTTGTTTGTCTATGGGATGTGTTTGAGCACTATCATGTCATAGCAAACTTTTGTCTTCACAAAGTTGTACCAAAGTATCCTCACCTAGCAACATTATCTTCAATCCTCCTATGGAAATAGCAAAGCTGCTATGATGGCCGTACCATTCAATCCCGTCACAAATAAGGCTTTTGCATGTCTACTTACAGCGACAATATTTACACACACACGCACACGCACACATAAACACGCAGACACAGACACACACATATACACACACCCATTCACACACACACACACACTCTCACACATGATGCATGTGCAGATTCTCCGCCTGGTGTGGCGCAGCAAAAATCTACAGCACCCCAGCGTCCTCCCTGTGATAGGCGTCATGTGGTCCTTGCCCTCTGTGCCACCGAATATGGCTGTGCTGGTGACTGAGTGTCAAGAGCTTGGGGTCCTCTCAAGCGTGAGTGCAGCATTCATTTCCAGGCAGATGGTGTTCATCTTTTTTTGCATTTCAAGTGTTCAATGATCCCTGCTCTTTACGCCACAAGGTAGTGCTTGTGACGGAGGATGAAGTGCCCTGCAGACTGCAAATGCTGCAGTTGCGCCTGTAGATTGATCTGGTGTTGTTGTACATGTGTGTATGCGTGTGTGCGAGTCCTGCTGCCTTCGCAATGCTGGAGCTACTTTCATGAGTTCATTCCTATCCATGTGGTATCTGCCTTTGTACCTAGGTGAAGGAGAAAGCTATAGAAAAGCAAGCACACTTTCACAGAGTAAGCAACACCTTTCTTAAAGCCTTTGAAAATTTGGTATTGAGTTTAGAAAAAAGCAGGTGCGTTTCCAGGGCGGTTGAAAAGATATGCACTGCCCTGTGCAGCACACACCCTCCAGCATTGGTTAAGTGTACTGGGTGCAGGAGAAGGCTGTAGGTAAGAAAGCAAGCATAACAGAGTATCCGCCTTTGTCTCAGAGAAGCTCCCACAAGCAGTAGTCAATGGACTATAGCAGTCATTCATTTAATTCGTGAATATAGCTACATGGATTAGCGACATAGCTGCATGGAGCATGGATTAATCTTTCTTTTCATACCAACATGAATGGCGGAACAAATGCTTGCTCTCTGCAGGTCATGGACAACAAAACAATGGAGCTAGATGCAGTCAAGTTGCTGGACATCTGTAAGGACTTGGCTCAAGCGCTTGCATACTTGCATGCTCAAACGCATCCTAGGCTGAGAACCGTACTTCAACCAAGGTTGGCTGGGGTGATGCTGAACAAGCATTGCAGGTAGGTGTCCCTGACTTAGTGCGTGTGGTTTGTGTGTGTGTGTGTGTGTGTGTGTGTGTGTATGTGTGCGTGTGCAGCACGCACGTTTGTCTTGCCATGAGCATCATTGTTGCTTAGCCATGGGTACATAAGTTGTCCCAATTTCCCAAATAGGCTCACCAAGCCTAGAAGAAGCTTGGCCTGTGTCGATAGGGCCTCGTTGAGAGATAATATTTAGACAAATGCTTTTCACAGGATGCTCTCCATCCAATCCGATGTTTTTCAGGCCGTTCCTTAAAAACTTCAATACTTAAATGGAATGGCTGTACTGCAAGCCAGGACATCCTGTTCTTACCATCTCAGACCCCTCTTGTCACTACACCGTCTCTGCCATCACTACTATTTGTTGTCCTTCATGAGCAGCTGCAAGCTCGCCTCCAGGTCATCCTCAGTCAGCAGTCTACTTGCTGTTGCAACGCATGCAGAGCCAAACCAAAAACTGGACCAAAAGAGAAATGACAAAATAGGACCAGGCAAAGATGGTGCTTGGTGTGCATTGGTCCCCAGCCAAGGGTGCTTGCGCTATTGTGAGACAATAGACATGTAGCGTAACCGTAGCCGTAGCAGCTTTGACATGGCATGCCGAATGGCCTTCCCACTTTTGCAACCTTTTTTGGCTGATTCGTTAGGATTTTATTGCAAACACTCATGACCTCAGGGAAGGGTTTGTTGCCCACCACACTGGAAAAAAAGCGCTACTGTTGTAGCATAGCCGTATTAAGGCCGTAGCGCACAACCCTTCCCGAGCTCCCCAGTTGCGCTCAATGGCATATGCAGTAGAGTGCATGCCCAGCAGGCTCGCAGCAAATCCAGCTTGCATTGCAGCTTGCATGGCAGCTTGCACACCACCTGAGTCGCGGAGACAGCCACGAGCGCACACGTGCACTGCCTCAACCATGCCTTTTCTTTGGCAACCTGCCTGGTCATACCCAACAAACGTAACCACATGGCGATGGTAACCCCCATTGGCAGGGTCATTGGCAAGCTGCTTGGTAGCGCAAGTGCATGCACTGCCACCACCATGCCTTTTCCTTGGCAACCTGCTTCACTTCAAACACACAGCATTGTCTGGTCATACCCATCAAGAGTATCCAAGAGGTGATGATAACCCTCATTGGCAGAGTTATTGGCAAGCTGCTTGGTAGCGCATTTACATGCACTGCCACGACCATGCCTTTTCCTTGGCAAGCTGCGTCACTTCAAACACACAGCATGAGCTTGCATCAGAGCACCACCTTACTGCTTCTAACCCGCTTTTCTTACCCAAATCTGCTCCTCAGGCTCTGTATTGATTAATCATCCCCAAAATACTTTACTCATCCCAAAAATACTTCCCTGGACATTGTTCGTTGATTCTTTTGATCTTTTGATCTTTTTAGGAATTTATAACTGTATTGAGCTTTTGGGAAAACTTCTTACGACTTTCACTTTCTCACGAGGGTGAGGCCCGTCCGCCAAGTAGCCTCCCCGAGCCTCGCCCAGCCTTGTCCTTGGCAAGGCTCAGCTAGGTGGCTATCCAATCTTACTATTGCTACATAACTACACAGCTTGGTGTTGTACACATCAAAAAAACAAAACCATGCAAAATGGGTGTGCAGGGCCAAGCTGCGCGTCCCCTTCACATCACTGCTCGATGCTCTGCGCCTAGATCAGTCGGATTGCATGGAGTGTGCTACTGCATGCTTCAGATTGGTGGTGGGCGGCCCAGCCTCTGCACAGTGAGTACATGCTGGGTAGCACAGTAAGCACTGACTAGCACTGTTTATATACGATAAATGCAAATTGGTAATGTTTTTGCTCTACAATTAAAAAAAGAAGGTGACCTGGACACCCATGTGCCCTGTCAGAGGTGCTGGCAAACCTGCTCTGGAACTTAAGGCGCATGCCTTCTTCACCACACATGTCTGATGTTTGCTCTGCTTAGATACCAAATGGTGCTGCTGGGGCTGCAGGAATGTCTTTTCATCCCTATCCAAAGATATTTGTTTCTTTCTAGCTCTTGAGGCCAGAGACAGTTAGAATTGTACTTCATGTATGCCACATATCAGGTCAATATTTATTTGACACAGTCTTAATCTGTCAGGTTGCATTATCAATTTAGTACGACGCACAAACGTTTTGCATAGCCTCAATGTCTCTGTGCATGCAGGTTGGCGTGTGCATTTGTGCAATTGACATGTCGTGCATTGCCTCCTTGTCTCCGCAGGAGGGTCCCTCCCCAAGCATCTCGCTTGTCTCCACAGGAGTGTGCAGGTCCCCAGTTGGCGGAGCTGGAGGATGTCCAGCAGTTTGGCCTGGACATTGCCTGCTTGCTTTCCTCTAGTGAGTGTGAAACAACGCAGTCACATTGGGAAAAATGGGTTCTGAACTCCATTTCCTCATATTCATGCATGCTATGCACTCACGCTTTGTTGCAACGTGGTGCAACCCTCCATGGTTCACTCCTGCTGCATGCAAATTTTCAAGCAACATGTGTGACGACACGCTTTACTGCCAAGCATCAGTTCCTCAGGCAGCCAGGGATCAGGGGCGTCTTATTGGATAGAAGACCGAGCTGCTACATTAGAAGTACGAGCTGCCTCATTAGAGGGTACATTTTGCTGTCCAGCATTAGGGTCTTAAATAGAGCTCAAAGTCTCTGCAAGCATCTGTGGGCGGAGCTGGTGAGGTGCTGTTTTAGTGCTGCAAGGGGTGAGGAGCGATGTTGATGGGGGTAAAAGGAAAAAGCTGCTCAGCACGCCTGCAATATAGTGGTGGAGGGTCAAGCTGTTGGGCAAAGCAATCTTCTCAAAAAGCGGTATTAAGAGGCAAGGAGCTTCTGCCCAAAGCCATCCAGACAAAAGCCCCTCTTGTAAAAGCCCTTCTGAAAGCAATGCCGAAGAGGTATAACAGATTCTGCTGACAAGGGACGCAACAGGGTCGAAACCAGCCTGAAGGTCAGATGGTTTTCCTGCTAGGCCACCTGGTTTCCACAACCTGAGTCTCAATTGACGCGTGCCTGTGGTTTTCCTATCCCTTTTTTCTTTCATAAATGTACTATGCGTTGCCTATGGGGAGGTGAAGGTATGTCATGCAGAGTACCCGTGATGTCCACGTTAAACTGTGTAATTGTATGTATCTTATTGGACTGCGTGCATTCTCCAGGGCAATGAGCGTGGGCTGTCAGAGGCTTGATTGGCAAGTACCATTGGTACTCCTTAGCCTGCATGGTCCGCTTAGTCCATCAGGTCTTTGCGGTGCATGGTGTAGCTCTTGACCATACCTCCAAACGTATGGTAGGCAGGCCTGACATCTCCGATTCTTCAGTGCCCTTTGTGGCGACTCCCCTGCCTTCTATTTTGTGTGTGTGTCTGTTTTGTCAGATGAAGATCCATCTGGCCTTTTTTAATGTATTTTTTCAGGTGACAATCCATCAGGCCTTCCTTTTTCTGTGTGTTTAATCATGTGACAACCATCAGAAGCTCCCCAAAAATAAAGCATGGACTTGCCAACATTGCTTGTGCCGACTGATTCCCGCAATTGAAGACCTTTTTTGTCTTTTGGGCCAGCTGGTTCGTCAAGGGAACATAGCAATCATCTTACTATTTCCATGCCTGCTAGTCATTTATAATTATGGCGGTATTGCTCATGGTAACCTGCAGGCCAGCTATTCTCCCGCATGAGCGGTGCACGCTGTGACTCGCAGAAATCCTTAACATGCAAGCACAAAGAGCTTCTGACTGAAGGCTCAGTACTGCCAAAAGCCTGCCAGGCTTCTCTCGAGGAAGAGCATGGGGAAGAGCTTTCGCAGCTTGTGTTGCAGTGCTGTGCACATGACAGTTCAAAACGACCATCCTTTACGCAGGTGGGTGGTCAAGGCATTGTTGAATCAATCTATACGGATCCCTTTCCTTACCTTCAAGCACAACTGGCAACTGAGCAAGGGCCTGGATGGACTTCAGGAATGAGAATCATTGCGATGGATGAATTTTACAACCTGAAGCCAAGGATGATGCCCAAGCTTCAAACACATGCATTTCTGTCTCACCTCATGGATCACATTCAAGTCCCTCATTGCACGCACGCAGACGCAAACACACACACACAGACACGCACGCACGCACGCATGCACGCGATCACGCACGCACACACACACACACACACACACATGCACAGATCTACAAGCGCTTGGAAGAGCTGGGCCCGGAAATGATCAAGCGCGCACAGGTTTCCCACCGCACCTCACAGAGGTTACCCTTCTGCAACGCGTCCTCAGTAGGCCCCAATCGGCGCCATTCCGCGCGGGCAGATGATCTGCTCTACGAGGTATTCCCAAAGAAGGTGAGCAGCTATTACATCTCAATGGGGTGTTGAGGCTTTAAAAGAGCACAGCCTACTGATGATGCAATATCAATGGCGTGCTGTGGGCGTCTCAAGCAACAGCAGGATGGGCATATATCTCCCTTGAGGCTGTTTTAATGCCTGCTGCTTGCTTCCTGCTGTTTATGTGCTGTGCTCTTGTGCAACATGGTTCTAATTGGTTGCTAAATCATTCCATCTAAGTCTGCACACGCTGTACCTCAATATAAAGGTTTCCCTCGTCATGCTTCAAAACCCTTTGCAATATTCAGCCATGGTCTTCTAAGTGGCCAGCTTCATTTCCTGACAAACCATCGGGAAGAACCACCTGTCTCCCTAACTTTGTAGTTATATTAAGGGATGAAACGGGGGCGAGCAGGTGGGGACTGTTGGGAAGACCATAAGGCAAGATTCCCCTTCCTTGGTCATTATACTGTTGCCGCTGGTGATCAAGCAATGCAAAACAGCTGCCAGTTGAAATCACCATAAAACATTCCTAAAGAAGACTTGAGCAAAACACATTTATAGGAAGGCTTAAGCAAAATAACGTGATTTTGATGAGGAGAGTCACTGTCCTTGCTTACCACAGCGAAAGGACGTCACTGCGCAAGGACAACACTTGCTGCCCCGTGCAATGAGGGCATGCATGCAGAATGAGTATCTATTTGAAGGTTGTGTGGTTGTGTGTGTGTGTGTGTGTGTGTGTGGCTGTATGGTGTGTCTCATGGGACAGCAAGGTTTGAGTTCAGTAGCGCCCCCTCCTTGCGCCCAACCTCAGCTTGCTGCGGCTCCATGGCATGCTATTTAGGGAACCTTAATGCATGTGGCAGTTTCATGAAGTCTTTTCCTTTACAAGGTCAGTTGAATGGCCTGGGGATGAGGAGATTACATGGCTGCTACACCCACAGGTTTAGAAAGAGATGGTCTAGCTCTTGACAACCAGTCATTGGCACAAATCATACTTATCCGACTATTCTGCATGCACTTGTGAGCAGATGAAATACGCAAGGACAGTGCATTTTAGCTTCAAACGTTAAATCTCTCATGCAATTCCAGTGATTAAAGTGCCCAAATGAATTCTTAACCCGCACATGCAGGTAGCTGAGGCACTTAAATCAGGGCACTTTCCGGAGCCAGAGCCATACTCTTGTGAAAGTTGATGTGTGGAAATCATTTTTTGTGTGTACTGTTACCTTGGAAGCTTCTGCCTTGTGCCCCGTTATGTTGGAGTGCTGGCTTGTTGGAGTGCTGTTGGGTCTCTGATTGATGTTTCCTTTGATCACATGCTGGCTCAACTGGATACCAAGATTTCTCAATTGCGGTGTCACTAAGGTTTCCTGATGCTCAAAATTTCCTTTTAAGGCTGAAGTTGTAAGCGCCTGAGGATGTATGCTTTTCTGGTGCGCATGCGCGCACGCACACACGCGCACACACACACACACACACACACACACACACACACACACACACACACGCCACGCGCGCATGTATACACACACATACACGTGTACACACACACACGTTTTCTGCAGGTGAGCCTCTTCTTTTCTGACATAGTGGGCTACACTGAAATCTGCTCCTCGTTGTCCTTGGAGGAGGTGCTGGACATGCTGCATCGACTGTACTCCCGGTTCGATGCCCTCTCTGAAAGCCTGGTGAGTTCTTCTTCTTCTCCATCTGGATAGTTCAAGCTTCTTCCTTAAGTGGTCTTTCAATCAACAGACTTTGAAGTGATGTGTATCTCCTCCCTTACAGCCACATTCCTCAACAGCTATTCCATAGACGCTTGAAACTTCCAGTTGGATACATCAGCGCCCGGGCCTTGATAGCTGCAGCAAAGAGCTAGCGATTCACTGAAGAGCATGATGCTCTGGTATGTCATGTTGGCAAGTGCACACATCAATGGCTTGACTGCAGATAGTCATTCCTCACTCACTTGCGTAGTTGCATTCAAGCACTTCAGGCTCTTTGCATTTAGCTTGTGGTTGCAAGTAGCAATTGGAAAGTATTTTGAATTGCACTTCTTTCAACCCACCACTGACTTGAACACTAAAATTTGCAACATGCAGTGCTCACCCCACTAAATCCCTCAATCCTGCTCCAATATTTTTTGTCTTAATGAACCCTCTCTTTTTCTTTGTTTATTGTTGTGTCTACGCAGGACCTGTTCAAAGTTGGGACAGTTGGTGATGCGTACATGTGTGTGGCAAATGTGCGTCACCCCATGCCAGACACACACGCGGCAGCGATGGCTCGCTTTGCCTTTGGATGTGCGGAGATCGCAAGGAGCGAGCCTGTCTGCCCAAATCATCCTGAGCGGGGCAACATCAGCATCAGGTAGAAAGGCAGGTTTCATTTGAAGGTACAAGTGTTATCATGAGTTAATGTGTGTATTGCTCTTCTACAAAGGCGGAAGGTTACACACATACAACACACGCGCGCGCGCACACACACACACACACACACACACACACACACACACACAAGCACACGCGCGCACAAACACAAATACATGTACACACACAAACACACACACACATACACACACACTGGACAGGATGGGCATCCATGCAGGCCCTGTAATGGGCGCTGTGGTGGGCACAATGAACCGGCGCTTTTGCCTTTTTGGGGATACAGTCAATGTAAGTCCCAGGTCGATGCTGACCATGTTCATCCCTCTAGTAAGCCCCGTTTTGCACGTTGTTTTGGCAGTTCTGCTCTGAAGCATTCGTTCATAGGCAAAAGGTGTGATTGGATACTGCGTGCATTCGCAGCCTGCCCGCTTGGTTTTGAAGTAGGAAAGCCTTGAACGCCGTACATTAAAAATCTGCTGTGCTTTTTAACCCCTTACCCAGGAATCCACAAGTCTGATGACCTTTATCAAGTGGATACTTTAGTTAGTAACGTCCTTAACTTCCAGATTTGGTGGTCAAAAAGTAGGGTTCACGCCAGGGCTATGGAGGTGTACAGGCCCAAAGCTGGGATATCTTAAATTTGGTGCAATAGACAGCTATTGTTTGGGGGGAGGAGTTGGCCACCTCTACTAAAATCGAGATTTTAAGAGGGGACCATCCAAACCGGACGTGAACCTCTGGATTAGATTCTGTCAGCCTGATGGATCACATCCAGCATAGAAAACATCCACAGACTTCATGCATGAGCGATCTTCCATGCACGCATACCATGCGCACAGGTCGCTAGCAGAATGGAGTGGCATTCTTATGGGTCGTGGCATACCATGGATTGTGGGCATCTGATAAATCACAGCATACCGTGAATGGTGGGCAATGATGACCTGCTGCTAGTGCCCAGACTGCCAGCAGATTGAAGTCCACCAGTGCAGCGTGTTGAAGCAAAACAGTGTAGACCACATCCACACACTACACATCTGCAGCCATGTGCTGTAACGCGCACGCCTACATTGCGCGCAGGTTGCCAACAGGATGGAATCTACCAGCCTTACAGACCATATCCAGTGCAGCGCACCCTTCATGCAGCTGCTGCAGCAGCAATGGCCGGAGTGCGCAAAGCTCGCAGTGCCTCAGGTTAGTTGGGCACCTACATTTGACTGTGTTTGGGGAGTGTGTACGTGTGTGCTGGTGTACCTCACATGAGAGGTATTTGAACGTGCATTTGAGTTTATGAAGGCACAGACTGGCTGGTCTCTCTCTCTCTCTCTCTCTCTCTCTCTCTCTCTCTCTCTCTCTCTCTCTCTCTCTCTCTCTCTCTCTCTCTCTCTCTCTCTCTCTCTCTCTCGGGTTTGCCTAGCAGTAGTCCTCTGTTTCCAGTTGCGTGCTTTAATTTGTACTGCAAGTGAAGGGTGACCAGATAGCTTGACATCCCCATAGCTGTCAGTGGTTAGCAAAATACTTTAGACTCGCATTGGGCATTCGCCTGTCGTGCATGCAGGGCGCGCGCTCCATCAAAGGCAAGGACAGCATGCACACATACTACCTGTTTCCAGTTGAGCAGCAGGTGGTATCTGAGTGCCGCGCTGCATCCAAAGAAAAGTCAGGCCCATTGCTACTATCCAAGTGTCAGAAAGGGTCAAGCCCAATGGTAGTGGCCAAGTGCCGCGCTGCATCCATGGAGAGGTCAAGCCTTGTTTTAACATCCGAAGGGGAGTCTCCTAGGAGCCCTAGCATTGAGGGCGAGGGGGGATGCAAGTTCAGCTATTGGGACAGCTTGGAGATCAGCTCCAGGGGTTATAGCACCTGAGAGAGTATATGTGCATGTGTGTGTGTGTTTGTGTGTCCTGAGTGGAGGCTGCATAATGATGTGTTGCTAATAGACTGAAAGAGCTTTCCAGCTCTCGTGGCAGAGCAGGGTTTTTAATTAATAAGCATTTGGCCATAGATACACTCCTTTGGGTTACAAAGGGTTGACAAGGCTTGCAGCACTGATGGGCTACACAAGGGTGTGCAGGGAAAGGCCTGGAGCCCGGTACTCTGGCGAATGATCCTGCCCCTTCATGCATGTCCTGGGTATAGAAAAGGTCAAAAAGGTAGGCCTCAGGGGGTTTGAAGCCTCTTTGGATAGTTGCTGTTCAGAGGCCCTCTTAGTTTGATGCTGTCTCCCAGTTTCATACAGAACCATGGCACTTTATTTTGATAGTATCTTATAAACCATGGTGCTACTACATTTGAGTTTGCCAAGACATAAACCGGATTTCTTATGCACTCAGAGGAGAATGCCATGGGAGAAGTCTCAATGCTACCTTATCCATGCAAATGATGACCCCCTTTTCCGCTTGTGGTTTATTTGTGCATACCCTCTTGCACTCTTTGTGCACTAAAGATCATAAATGCTTTCTTCATTTGCTCTTCTCTTTCTTTGTGTGTGCTCTGACTTATCAGGGTCCAGTTGTGCGAATTGTGAAAATTTGCTTATTGAATAAGATTTGAAATGACTGTGCTGCCCTCTCTTGCTTCTTCTTACTCTTGCTTAATGCGTACCCCTGAATATACAGCCTGCGGGAAGATTGTTTTGTTGCTTTGCATGTATTTTAAGGTGGATAGATGTTGATGCCGACGAAAAGAATGGTACACAAGAGCGTCTCATTGCCTAGGTTGAACAAAGTCTTGCATTGCAAACATTATTGTTTTGACAAGAAAAACATGCTTTTGTGCTCTCTTTTGGTGTTTTTTCTTTTGTCATTCATAAGTGACATACATATGTGGGAGGACTGTATGGCTTCTGGGCTTGCATCAGACCTGGTGCACACTGCAGGATGCTACGGGGACGTCATGCATCCTTTCCTTAATGCTCACGGCCAGATTTACAGATTTAAAGAAAGGACCGGCAGCCACACTGTTGGGCTGATAGGTCTGGTGCTAGTACTTTCCAGCACGCTTAAAACGGACGGTACAAAAAAAAAACTGAAGAAAGCGGGTAGGTCCACAGGACGCAAAACATTTGTTTAGAAGAAAAAAAGGAGGGGGGTGCAAAGGAAACAATGCTCAAAAGCAATATGGAAAGTCACTAGCTTACACTCTGGAGAGTCTGAGTAACACCATCTACAGATTTACAGGTTTAAATGGAGGGACCTCCAGTCAGACTGTTCGGCTGATCAGCCTGCGGCTGGTCCATGTCAGCCCATAGCAAATCCAAAAGCTCAGACATGAATTATAAAAGCTTCTTGTTGTGTCGCAAGAGAAAATTAGATACAGCCTGGACACTAAGTTGTTGCCGCAATAAAGGTGAAAAATCACCAGATGGAGTCCAAAACAGCTTGGAGTATTTTCGTCTTAAAGCACACAGCCCCTCGAACCTACACATGAAAAGGACATGGACCTCATCTTGAATCTGCCCGCATGAGCATTGATCGTACACATGTGTACGATCCTTCCTTTCTGTTTCTGTACAGGAAAAGTCCCATCCTCCCAAGACGCATTTTCCACATCCAAAGTGTAAGCTCTCAAACTGAATTTGCTAACATGGTTTTACGTTGGTAACCTGCGTTGTATACAGCCCGAATCTGGCTGATTGGTTGCTGGTATAACATTATCAACCAGCTTTCACGAGGTTAACAAGCAAACAAGTTTCTACAAGGTTTTGAATCTGCTAACATTTTGCATGACATGTTGAGACAAATCTAGATGAATGTACCCTTGCAGCCGGATAGGCTTGCGCACATCGTGGTCAAAAGGCAAAGCAAAGAGTGCTTGATATGTCGCCATTTTGTCATTTGTTGTTCGCGGTCCACTCCCTCAACAACAATATATGCACCACGCAATCTGTGCCTCAAATCATCAGAGAAATCCTGAATTGAAATAGGCTTGCCTGCTTCATCGCTTTTACAAAAGAATCACAGTGCCGCAATCCTGGAAAGCCATCCAGGATCATCCGATGATTTGAGCAGTCCAGCATGAGGGGGCCTTGGAGTGCAAGTGCAAATCTGCCTTCAGAACTTTCCTCAGCGTCTCACAATTAGAATTGAGCAAATCATTGCACATCTTTATAGCGGACTTAAAGCAGTAGAACTGCAATGGCCCAATCAATTTAGGTTGATAAGGAGAGTTTCCTCTGCCCACACAGTTGTTCCTTTCTTTTTCTTTTTCTTTTTGCAATGGCACATGCCCATATTCTCTTAAAACGGCCCAGTTCGTGGCTGCATGCTTCATACCTAATGCGCACTTACAATTCACTTAAAATTCCTGGCCTTCCTTTATATACTCTGCGCCCCACACTTGGCTTGCATACTTGCCAGCTGGGACCAAATATGCTTGTCCCGACCACACCAGATGAGTTAGACCACAGGCCACTGTCTGGACAGTAATCCGTCCAATGTGTGCAGGATACGACCCAAGCACAGCCTTATGATTGAAGCAGCAGTTCCTTGATACACATCACTTCAAGTGACTTAGTAAGCAACGGCCACGGTCAGAAATGGCATGCACAGTCCTTTCCTTCTCCTATTGCAATGCAATGTGTAATACAAGCTCTAGCCTGTGATGATAAGGGGGGGGGGTGCGAGAAAGCGGAAACTTGGGTTTTGCCCCATGCACGCGGCCTTTGGCCTGCGTAGACTTTTCTTTTCTTTCATGCGTGGGTACGCATTGCATGTGTGCATGTTTGCCGTTGCGTGCATGCTTGCATGTATTGCGTGCATGCACGCATGTGTGTGTATGAGCAAGGCATATGCAGAAGCATGCATGCACAGGAAACAATGCTCTGTCAAGGACTAGAAGTCCACGGAGATTGTCATGCAATCAACACCCAAAATGACTGTCAGCTTTTTTTGCTAACAGTGAATACCTTGACGTCCATACGGAACAGAGCGGCCATTACCATAACCATCACCATCCATTACCATCCATCAGCGCAGTCCTGCGACAAATCCACATTCGTCGCAGTCAAGGTATCGTGGACACAACACCTGCTGGACACAACACCTTCTAAAACAAGCATATAATAGGGTGTCAAAAACCTGGAAACGATCTTTGCTGTCGTAGGAATGTGCAAGCAACACAGAGTAAGGGGTAGCTAATCCTTCGTGAATATCAGACCTTTGTTTGGTTGCTAGCAACCAAAGAAAAACAGCCCCCCAAAACAAATTAAAACTGTTTGGTTTACCTTCAAAAGTCCTATTGAAGGTGGCATGCAGTGGTTGCTTTGCAGATAGCAGGCAGGTGCTTGCACCATAAGGTGCGCGGTGAAGGGGCAGCATACCCTTATGCTTGACACACACAAGTCCTTTTGTTCTATTGATATGAATTCATACTGACTGAGCAACAAGGTCATGGTGCAAGCGACAGATTCCTGGAGTGGGAAAACATTTTCTTGCAGGGGCCAGAGGGGTCGCAGCCTTGGCAGGTCAGCTTCCAGTGTGCTGCATGCGGCTACTTTTCCTGCTGCAGCTGCTAGTCAGCGCTGTCCGCCAGTCATGCAGTTCGCAGTCTGAGCTGGTCTTCAGAGTTGGGGCAGTCATCGGTATGGTTGACCAATGTGCAGGTGGGGCATGCTTGCCTGATTGGCATGTTGACGCTAGCACCTCTGGCAAACTTCAGTGTGCATGAGCAAGTGCACTTCACACACAGCATGGAAGGCAGTGACTCCCAAATGTGATCTCATGTGTGTGTGTGTGTGTGTGTGTGTGTGTGTGTGTGTGTGTGTGTGTGTGTGTGTGTGTGTGTGTGTTGTGTGTGAGTGTGTGTGTGTGAGGCTTCACCCAGACTTGTTTTCCTATCGATTCACAGCGGCTCCCAAATCTGATCACAGCATGCTTCACATAAATTTGTTTTTATTCGATTTCAACCATACATGTCAACACCGTACTGAGACGTACTCATTACGCACCCTTTTGAAAATAATTAGTTTTTCACATACGCATCACATATGCACCCCTGACAGAAGTTATTATTTTCATATACGCGTGTTTACGCAGTGCCATTAGGGCCTTAGCCCCTACAAATCAACCAGCAACCTGATCTTCAGTGTGTTTTGAGTAGCAACCATACGTTCTCACTCAGAAATAAGATCCTTAGTTGGTGTCTAGCCCAATCCAAAAGGTACTATCCTAAGATTGTACTCTAAGCCCTCTTACTCCCCTCCACCCTCAATTCTGCCATTCCCCTCCTCGCTCTCTTCATCACTGCTGACACCCCCCCCCTCAAATTCACTCTCACTGCCATCCTCCTCACTGCTGCCAACCCCCTCTCACTGCTGTCCTCATCAGCGCTGGCGTTCCCTTCCTCCCTTGCTTGTGTGTGCGCGCTTGCTTGCACGCTTGCTTGCACCCCTGCCCTAAGCGCTCTTGCCTTCACTGTGTTGCTCACTCACCGCTGCGTTGCTCACTCATTACTGCGCTGCTCACTCATTGCTTAAAATATTTATTTTTCACTTATTTGCACACATTCGCACCGCCTCAAATAATTATTTTTCCACCAGCTGCAATTCTTATGCACAGCCCCATAAAGTTATTTTTGCGTAATGACACATTCTCTCTACGGTACACTAATGAGGAAATACCGGAAAGGGGCACTGACCCCATGATTGCCAGGGCATAAATTTGTATCTTTGTTGGTTGGAGTACACAAAAAAGTTTCCCCCGTGCAGGTGTTGGGGTGCTGCCTGTCTGATACATTCACTTGCTGTTCTTCCATGCCATTTGGCAACCAAGTCTCAACAGCATGGCAAAGAAAATTGGCAACCAAATGTAATGCTGGAAATCTTAAAACAAGGCATGCATTCACCAAGGAGCCGGTTAACCCGTGACTAATATTATATGCATCCATACATCTATCCATGGCATGCCTTTTTAAGCCTGAAAGCTCTAGCCGCTTGAAATCCATGTTTTCATGCCTAGGATTGGCCAACTCCATGCATATATGTGTGCCGGTGTATGGGGTCCACCAACCTGGAGGTTCGAGGTTCAAATTTTAGGTCGGAATGCACACGGCCGAACGGCAAGCGTCCTTCTTTCTTTCTTTTCTGTGTGCCATATAATTCACATTTTCCCTGCCAAACAGCATATGTATAAATATATAACATATATACCGTAGGTCCACGACCAGTTCGAATGGTCCCCTTCTGAAAATAAATAAAAAAAATTCGAATTTAGTTCAAATAGAGGTCCCAAAATTAATATTTTTATTCAAATGTGGTTTGAAAGGCTTCTGGCTGGCATTAATTTCTTAATTCGAATGCCCAATTCGAATCCCTGCTGCTGCTGTTGCTGCCTCTGCTGTTGATGGTAATGCTGATGGAAGCTTTGCTGCCGGACTGTTGCTGCTGCTGGAGGGGACTGGAGCAGCTCTGTTCAGGGGTGGAGTTACACAAGAGAGGGAGCCACAGGAAGGGAATGTGCACCCACAGGGAATGTGCACTCAAAACAAACACAGGATGCGCGCACACACTTCACAAAAGCTTGTCTATATCATCAGAGTGTCATTAGACACTGGAGCCCATGCATGCAACATCAACCGAGCTCACCTGGGGGACGTCCCACTGGGTCTTTCTGCTTTGCTGGCTACCCTTCTTGGATGCCTGGGCCATGGCAAGCTTGTTTTGGGTCGCTAAGAGCTGCTGGGTGGGGGATACAGGCTTAAGCCACCTAGCTAGGGGGTTTGAGCTTGAGCTGGGGGCCTGGGAGGCCATTTTCCGCACAAGCCCTTTTGAGCCCCAAAATTAATTTCCAATTTAAATGGGGTTCGAACGCCCTGGCAATAATCAATAAAAAAAATTTTGAATTTTGGCTCCAGAATTATTTAATTTTCGAACTGGTCGTGGACCTACGGTATAACATGTACATACTTGTATATGTGTACTTTATACGTATGTGTACATTAGGCCAACCGTACTCGTGTCACACTCATGATGCTGCTCTTTCAGAGCTTCACTGTGCACATGCTGTCACGTTTGAAGGCTAAGGGCCTCACGGCATTTCTTTTGTTGGGACAGCACTGCCAAGCTGCATACCCTTCTTGCACCAGGATTTTTTTGTGGAGGTGGCCTGTGTGCCTATGCAAGCAACAGGAGTAGAACATCGCCTTCGCTATACCGCTACCAAGTTGTTCTGGCATAGGATGGCAAGAGTTTTTTGCAGGGCGTCATCACATGCAAACATCAGTTTGCGACAAATGTAATCTCCACAAGCTCCGTGGAGTGGATTTACAGCCACATTGGGATGCCTGCCCGAAAGCAGAGCTCCTTCCCAATTAAGGTGCTAAGCATGCCATGCATTTACTTGCGCCATTGTGGATCTGTAGGCACAGAGACCATTGTGGATCCATGGGCACACTGTGTTGCCACTACACTGCCAGACATGCGCAGAAAAGTTGCAAAGAACCCAGGAAATGGGAAGAAATACTTTTGGGGAAGCGTGTTGGTTCGGTGCTGAGGACAGTGTAATTTGTTGTAGTGTAATTGGGGCTCATGGGGAAGTGCCTGCGATGCTGGCACGCAACTAAAGATGCTGAACATTAAGTAATCAAACTGCAGAAGGCTCAGGGAAGGGCACGGTGGCAGTGCATGGGGGGCTGCTTGAGTTGTTTGTGCCTGCTGTGTATGCATTTTACATCATGTGCCAGTGGGTACGAGTGTTCGGCTTTGGGGCCAGCTTTGTACCTAGCATTACGCTTGCGCGGCTCTGGTGCGCACAAGAAAAATGGATGATGCAACAATAAAACAAACCTTGACTACGACTTACAGGCTAGTGGCAATGAAATTTTTGAAGTGGGGATACCTGGTCTTGATAAATTGGTCTATAAGCTCTTTAAGATCTGGCTAAAGAATTTTGGATTTAATGGACCCTTCTGTGGAAAGCAATTTCAAACTATGCCTCCCATCTGCGCTCTCTCCACAAATTGTTTTAGCTCTTCTAGCCTCAAGGAGCCTCTTTGTCGACTAAGACACCCTTATTACCCAAGGCTACATATATTTCAGCCTGCTTTACCGGGCAGTCCTCACCACTTTGCACTGGGTTGGTGGCATAGCATAAGCCCTGTTTCACTTTTTAGTGCAGACTCTACAGCAATACTCTCTCAGGCCCTCCAACAGAGAGGAATCAGCCTGGTTGGTTTTTATTAAGATAGGGGCTTTTTCAGGTTCCTTATGAATTCTTGTAAATGTGGTATTCTTGACTTGTTTGCCATCTTTAGCGTGGGTTAATGATGCCCATCATTGCATGTCACAGATGTACTTGCTTCTCTCCCTCTTCCTAACCATATGTATGATGATCCCCTGCGTGCAGAAATCAACGATGCACACAATGGCTACCAGCTGTTTGCAAACATGCTTGACAACCCTGACACATCCCTGTTTATCAAGGATCAGACGGGCACAAAGCACCGCATCCGCTTCAATTACACGCGGTCAGTGCTGTGCATTAGCTTTATATAGGCTTTGGCTGTCTTGATTGGCCTTTGCTTGTGCTCCTCCAGGCCAGGGATCAGAGACAGCATGCAGTGACTGACACAAGCGACCAAATCCCTTGTCGATAATGCTTGTGTCTCCTGGATGTGTGCAGACTACTTGTACTAAGCTAAGGAGGCTAGCAGTATTGCTAGCAGAATTGTTTCCTCCTGCCACGTGGTGTATGTAAAAACACTTTTGGGCCATTTGCAGAATGAGAGCCAAACTCCTGTTTGCAAGCGCAAGCTCACATTGCAAGGTCATGGGCACCTTTGCTCCTGTTCTTACATGTTAGATGCATCTGCATCTGTACCTAGTAATCTTAATGCATTCTTTTTCTTGTTAGCACAAGCTCAACACAAAGATTAAGGGGCCTGCTTGCTGTGCCAGCGTTCAAAAATGCAAACTGGACCAAGGGAAAAAGGCACGAAGAGATTACTGGCGTACTGATGATAATGTTAGGGCCACAAGTTGAAGGGCAAGAAGTGCGGTACATTTGGGTGCGGATTTTGCAGACTGCGTAACATGGCAAGGTTTTGTCAGACCGCTTGAGGGTGTGCAGTACAAGGGGGCGTCCGGCCTGATATTGCGCATAAGGGCAAGCTCTTGTTATGCATACCAAATCAGGCAAAACGATTGAGAAGAGAGCTGCTGGGATGATATATTTTTCTGTTAAAGATAATTACAGGATGAAGGCATGAGCCCAATCAGCTTTCCTATTTTTAACACCCAGGTATGACGACAACTGCGAGAGCGAAAAGCACAATGCGCTGATCCAGACCCTGATCAATGAAGACAAAGTTCACTTCCTGTTTGGCTCCACGCCTGTGTTTGCTGAGCAGGAATCGGTAAGTAAAGATTTACAGCCTTTTGAGCAGCCTACAGGTGCTTTCTGGACAGCCGGCATGGAGTGAACTTCATTATGCAGGCGCAACTGTTTCTAGTCCCTGCATCTCTTCAAATGCACCTGTTGAGCAGCATGTTAATCCTCCCACATGCTGTTCTTTGCCTGTGAACAGGTGCTTGCCAACGACGCGCAGCGCCTGCTGTACCACTGCTGTGTGGGCCCTGACCCAATCTATGAAATGGTAAACATATATAGCTTTTGCTTTCCCCTGTCAGGGTTTGCTGTTTTTCTGCCGCTGCTGCTGTTGCTCATGCGCAAAAACGAGGACAACATGTGAGTTGGTAGCATATTCAAGTTTTCCTGGAAGGCTTGAGCGTAGGGTCATGTATGGTAGCAATGAATACAGGCTGGTGTAGCTTAGTGGCTGTCCTCAGTGGAGCTAATGAATTGTTCTCGATGGAGCTTGAATGTCCCTTCCACAGTGAGGCTAGATAAGCTTCAAGAATGTCCCTGTGGAATTGTGGCTTGGACTCCCCCCACCCCCCTCGCAGTAACCAAGAGTCTTGCTAACTGAAAGCTAAGTTTGAAGTTCCCTAACTGTGCAAGCGAGCAAGTCTCTCCTTGAAGCTTGCCTATTCCAGCCTTGTGCAAGGGCATCACACTGCTCATCACAGGGTATTAAAAGGGAATTACAAGGAGGCTTTTATAGCTCTCCATGAAGCCAGCCTGTTCCTTCCTTGGGCAAGGGCATCTCACTGCTGACAACAAAGTGGTCCAACGCCAACTGAATCTTGCAGTATAAGATCGTTTGGGTCATCTTCATGCAGACCCCACAAAATATGATTCCAAATGCTCTCTTTTACAAACCCCACCAACCTGCCTTTTTTTCCTTTGTTTTCTTCCTAGAGTGATGCTGCAGCTTATAATTTTGTTACCTTTCTCGCCCATTGATCCATCACCAATCCAAGGGCTCTCATTGAGCATGTTCTGTAAGTGAGGCTTTCCATTTAAGGCTTACTCACACTGCCCTTCTTCTTTTCTTGGAATGCTGCAGGACATGAAGTACATCTACGGTATCCAGGTCTCCAACACAAAATATTCACAGGGCGCTGCAAAAAGCATGGCACTGGCAGGTAATTCAGAGGGTGGCGGCATGATGTCCATGAACTCAGGTCCTTCTCGAGAAGGTTTAAGAGTGTTGTTTTAGCTGTGCAAGTTAGAAATGAGCTCGATCCCTCCACATGGGCTTGGATTGTCCCAAGCCAGACGCGTCTGAAGGTCTTCGTTGTTGCTGGTCTTAGTTGTTGTTGGTCTGAATGGTGGTTGGTCTGAATGGTGGTCTGAATTGTTGTTTTCCTGAATGGTGTGCTTAGTTGTTGTTGTTGTTAATCTGGATGGTGATTGGTATCATGCAGGATGCTGGAGCAGACAACGTACTTCATGTTAGACGTTTTGCTTGTAGGGGTTGGTTGGTCAGCTCCCCTGGGCTCTCATGGGGTAAAATCTAGTAGGAGCCCAGGTGTGAGAACTCATGGCTAGAGGTTGCCAATTCCACACTTCTCCTCCAAATCTTATGCAAATCCAATGCTGGACATTCTGTTACAGCAGACTGTTTGATATGTGTTTGTGTTTATGTGTGTGTGTGTAATGTAAAATGAGCGTAAAAAATGGAACTGGCCAACCCCTAGAGCCATAGCCAACCATCAATGCAACGCATTCAGATACCAGGGTCATTTTGATATATTGTATGTGGTGAAATATGTGTAATTGCAAAGGATGTAAAGGAGTGCATGCATGTGTGTATGTGTGTATGTGTGTGGGGGGTGTCAAACAAGTCAGCAAGATAGAATGCTGAGCATTTGGAGCCAAATGTCACCATGACTAGGCTGTTCTACAGTTTACAGGTCTCCAGATCTAAAACCCATTGAGCCATTGGTGGGTTATTTATTTATTGCTCCCTTGATGACCTTGTTACTTTTAAAACTAAATCACGGCTGCTGCTTTCTAGGCAAAAGCATACTAGGCGAAGAAAGGTCGAAATTTTTCAAGCAAGCTCTTTAAGCAAGGGGCAGCGTGGCTGATGGCGATGATTCATGATTGAACACTGGTCAGTCAATGTTATTGGATCAGAGGGGCGTGATCAAAGAGTAAATGTAAGCAAATGTATCCCTATAACTTTTCATGTCCTGCTGGAGCCATCAGGGGGCACAGTCTGTTGATGTGGGGCTCTGTCCATTGAACTCTGTCCATTGAGTGATCAAAGATAAATATGAGCAAGTGTATCCCTATAACTTTCCGCGTCCTGCTGGAGCCATCTGAGGGCACAATCTGTTGATGTGGGGCTCTGTCCATTGAACTCTCTTCGATGCGGGGCTCTGCCCATTGAACTCTCTTCGATGCGGGGCTCTGCCCATTGAACTCCCTTCAATGCGGGCTCTGTCCATTGAACTCTCTTCAATGAGCTGTACATGCGGCTTTTGGAAAAGGTGCCCACATGCAGTGGAGTACAGAGCGTTTTTAAAGGTTCCAGGTGGGCCTAAAGCCTTCAGGGAAGGTGTCCAACTGGATGTGCAGGCTGCCCTAAGCCTTAAAACTAAGGGGTTTGTAATATGGTTGCGTTTTGACATGTCGGAATTCGCAGCACCCCAGGCGCATTAGGTGGGTGTTGAATGTCCTTGAGTTTGGAGGGGGGGGATCCAATGCATAGCAGAGGTTCTGTCACAAAATTGGATAGCAAATGTCACCAAAAAAAGGCTTCACTCCCTGTCCCACTGCCAGGCGATAAAGTGTAAATTAGATTCTGCATTTTTTCTTTGCTTTCAGCATCACTAAGCCAACCCTTTATCATTGGTAAACCATATTGTGCAACTGATTAAATGCATGCGATGTAGCATTTCAAGTGCATGTGTGTGTGTGTGTGCACGCTCGCTCGCTCGCTCGCATGCGTGCGTGCATGCATGCATGCATGCGCATAAACGCATATATGTGTGTGGTGCGTGCATGTGTATGCATGCTCATGCACGCATGTTTAGTAAGGGCATGCTTGCCACGGGCCCACAGAGGAGTGTGATTAAGATGGGCCTCACTCATTGGGAGGCAGCCAGCCTGTTTTTGCTCAACAGCAGAGGGGTGGGATGCTGCTCAGCATGCTCCCTCTGCTCCTCCTCTTCCCGGGTGTTTGTGGCTCACCCTGCCTGCAATGCCTCTACCCTTAACCATGCGCCCAAAGCTGATCCAGGATGTTTCCGATGTGACCCTGCAAGTTTCCGGTTTGCACAATATTGAATGATTTATTCCGGGCGTCGCGCAGGCTGTACTTCATTGTCCACTTGTGCATTTGGCAATGAGGGTATGAGAGAAATGCATGCTGCAGGGTTCAAATGCCTACAAATTTGAGGCCTGAGCATGCAGAATAATTCGGAAAGGCATCACATGAGTGTGACCTGTGCCACCAGATGGCTGGGAGAGAAGGCATGGACAATGCAGGGTTGCAAGTCCTTCCTCCTTGCGACAATTCGATGCCTTCAACCTGTAGAAGTAAGATAGTCGACACGGAGGTTGTCTCATTTGCCAGTCTGACAAAATAAGTTTGCTTACTGTTTGACCAATGTTATGGGGTCAGGCAGATTGTTTGAATGTGTGTTTGCCTGAAAGCGCGAGGGAGGAAGGGGGCGCTATCTGGCCCCCAACCTTCCCTCCCGCCTCTCACCCTTGCCCTCATTGCACAATTGGTGACGGGGTAAGTTGGGGAAAGACAAGGGTCTGCCAGTGGGGTATCAGGGGGCAGTCAGGGGGTTTTGTGAGGGGGTGTCAGGGGGGTGTCAGCTGGTCCCTTTGTTGCAGAAGGCCTACAGTTCTATGAACAGCCGGTTGTAAGTTGGGCAGCAGCTCGAAAAAGCTTTGTTTTTTAAACAGTATATAGCTCTCAAATGCTACATCCTTGGTCAACACCATTGGTGAAGACTGGAGATGGTGGGAGTCCAGACTGCAACAGGTGTTGCAAACATGGCTGAATGTTTGCAGTTGCCACTGGCACGCTGCATGCATGTATCTGATATTATAATAATTATTATATTGTGTAAATATTATAATAATTATTATATTGTGTAAATATATATATATGATCGTTTTTGGCTGAATCCGGCATCGTGTTTGTGCTTTTAGATTCAAATGTGCACTGTTCCGGTGGCACATTTCTGGGAGCGTCATTCACATTCAAAACTTGCAAACCCTTGTTTTGTTACAAAGATAGAACTTCTGCATCTTTGAAGTTGGCAGAATTTGATCATTCCAAAAGCGTTGCACATAAATAAGGTGCGGGATATTGTAGTAATATTACTGTATTAACCCCCCAAATTCATGAATTTTCCCCTGGTTACATAGGTGGTGAGGTTTTGCAACATCAGGAATGGCTGGTCGTGTTCCTGCGAGATCATTCTAAGCAAAACAAGCGACAGAGAAGAATGTGAGGTTTGTTGGCATTTGCAATAGTCTTCTCAATCAACCTTGAAAGGAAAATAAATACCTAAACTAGGTTGGCAAGACTCAGAAGCCAACAGCTGAGCAATCCGATCCATCTGAGACAAACATGCACAGCCCACCAAGAAAGGGTGCTTAAACAATTTCCCCCTCTTCATCATCAGCTCCATCAAGCTCCTCCATCTCATCATCCTCAGGAGGGCTGTTGCAGGAGCTGCTATGCTGTTTGGTTGTCTGTGGGGGGTTCACAGTGCTGACAAGCGTGCTGCAGCCCTTGCACTTGAGCATACACGGCTGCAGCTCCTCCTTCTTGGTGATAATGATGATGATGTCATACCGCTTCTTTACCTCCTCCAGCTGGCCAGGCTTGTCCAGCAGCTGCTTGAGCTCCTTAGGTTTGTACTTGCCTGTCCGAAACTTCAGGCACACCACCCCATCGCTTTCTTTCTCTGCACAAAGGTTTTTCAGCATGATTAATTTCTGTGCCTCGGGAGAGGCGCGAGCCAAAATTTTGCGGACCCGAAAATGTAATATTATACCGAGGATTGTGTAATATTACTGTAATAATATTATCACATTGGCATCCCGCACCTTACACATAAGTTTGGCCTGGCCCTATCCCAGGCAGAATTTGTATAGAAGGTCCAGGATTGAAGGAGGTCAGGCTTTTCACATGCTTTTGCAGTAGAGCCAGTGAAGCCAAGCACACTGGCGAGCCCCCTCTGCCGTTGAATGAAGATGAAAACCTTCTAAACCAGGAGGACAGAGACAAGTATTTTTCTGGAAGGGGCGTGCAAAACTTGGGATGTAACCCCATGCCCCCCACCCCCCCCCCTTCCAGTGCCCCTATCTGGACAACAAGGGTACCAAACTGCTCTCTTCTAAATTCTCCACCCATCTGCTTGCCCATTGCACCCGGAAAAAAATGAGATGCAGCAGATTAATGAGGCAACAACTAAGCTGCAGATGCACATGTATACCTGTCCTGACAGGCACCCGCAACTGGGTTTGCAAGTCCACAAACGGTCATTCTGACTCCACCATGTGGTTACACACAATGCATTATCACTGTCCTGGGTGGTTTGATCCTATTTAGTCCACCTTTGCCTGCAAAATCCCCACAGCCCACATCCATGCTCATGTGGCACTGACTCGTATGCATCCCCCCCAAACACACACACACACTCCCTTTCATTTAATTTGCACCAACATGGTGCCGATCGACAAGGCCTGAGCCCAGGAATCCGATAAGATAATTGAATTCTGTAAAAATGGCTCATCAAGATTCTGGAGGGGGTCCCAAACAGACAAGTCCCCACCCCACAGCCCTCCTTGAAAGGACCTGTATGTTAACCAATCGAAAACTCTTGAGCTCAGAATTCTGAGGAGATGGCTCTTAATGGGATTGACACGTGCTGTCCAAAATTTTCATGTTCTCTGCCCTCCTGCCCAAATGGTTCAGACTTCCCTTGCTTTTTCTGGGCTGGTTTGACACCTGCAGGGGGTGTCACAAAAGTGTTTGTCTTCTACCTTGAAGACAATATTTTCACGTCCACCACTTGCAAGGTGAGTTTATAGCCGCCATGCTTTGCATATGAATATGTCCAGGAGGCTTTTGAATTTGCCGTATTTTGAAATCCATGCTTTCACATGCAAACACATTTGTTGGGAGCAAGACCCTACTGTTACGACATCTTTGCGTTTGAACATGCCCAGAAAGCTTTGAAAGTTAAAAGTGCTGTGCCGTTCATGCTTTTGCATGCAAAAACGTGGAGCAAGGGCTCTGATGTCACGGCTTGCCAATATTTTCTGTCCCTAATCCAAGGTTCTATAGGCTGTGACGCAACTGATACCTGAGGACTGCTGTGCAAGTGGTGGCATGCCAATGATGCCATTACTATGTCTGGTGTTGCGGACAGCTCCTGGATAGGAAAAGATGCACTTTTTTTCCCCGAGAAGTGCCTGTGCAAAACCTGGAACTAGCAGAAAGAACCTCCCTCCTGGTTTCTGTGCATCCGAACACAACAAGGTGCATGTGCTGTTGCATGTGCATTGCTTAAAGTCTTCCTCTTCACTGCTTGCTTCATTGCTTCTGCACAGCCGCTCCTTGCTTTCCATTCCTCATTGCATCCGCTCTCTACTTTCTTTCCACTGCTCCTTCTTTTCCCTTCCTCCCCTTGGCCTTCAGACTGCTGTGGACGTGTCAATAAACAAAAGCTGCAGCAGCATCATTTTGTGTGTCGCTTTTTTAAAGCTCCGACTACATCACTGTCTAACTGTTTTTGTTGCTGCTTCAGAGTGCGATAGAGTACTCAACTGACGTGCTGCACGAGCTGAAGACGGGGTATAACATCACGAAAGTCATCAAGTACACCAGCGCTGATGCAGCAGCAGACCCTCGCTTTTATGCCGGCCTTGTGGACCAGGCCATGAGCATTGGGGCAGATGCCATTCTTGGGTGTGACTTCAAGGTGGGCCACGCTCTTGTTGCACAGCGATTACCCGTTTGTAATGTGTGCGTGTGTGTGTTGTGTGTTGTGTGTGTATGCGTGTTTGTGGTTGTGTGTGTGAAGCTGAACACAATCAGCCTCCCTGCCAAAGCAATCGCTTGAGTTTCTAGCTAGAGAAGGCTTGCACACATGTAAGTCCATGAAATAGTAGGTGTAGAAATTTCATAAGGGGTTGATTCTTCCTCTAAATGCAATGCCCCACGATGGGTTCCGTAACTGCTTTTGTCACACACACACATGCACGCGCACACACACACACACACACACACACACACACACACACACACACACACATAGGAACCAGGCTTTCAAGTAGCAAAGGCAGTGGCTGACCGTGATTACTACCTGAAAGCCCTGTGGCTGACCGTGGCCCCTGCGTTCGAAGATTTTGCCGACACCCTAGGACCGGATGCATCTGAGCATGTGCTGACGCCAGTACAGTGGCACCCTGCCACCAAGTTTGCGGATCCCTATTTTGGAACGGCAACAGATTACAGCGAGAGATACAACAGAGCATACGGCCTTATACCATCGTATGTGCAATCCTTCCTACCCTGTTTTTTGCTTAATGCTTGCATGTTGAGCCCATTCTGTTGCATGCTGGGGGTTGGGTGGGTTTAGGGCTTGGGTTAGGTTTTAGCTTGCTTGTGTGTTGAGTCCCTTCTGTTGCATGCTGGGGGTATGGTGCTGCAGCAGAGCTACACAGGCGAGGTGGCACACAACTTCTCCAATTCTTGTGGTTCATACATCTTGGAATCTGTGTCAGGATGTGCGTGGCTTGAGACCAGCACATGTACCTCTGCAGGTATCAACTTGCTCGCCTGAATCTGACCCCGATTCTCCCCACTTCCCTATTGCAAAGCAACTGTACCATGAATCATGGTCCATGATTTCAAGCAAGCGTCTCCTGAATCAGCCTTTGCACATCCTTGCACTCACGTTATTTTGCTAGGCGGGTGCTTTCTAAAGGGGAGGGGGGAAAAGTGTCTGCCAGATCTCTACATTTTCCTTTGTTGAGCACTCGGTTCGCGTGCCTTTTGTGCATGCCATTCTGTTTACAACAAAACAACAGTGTTAATTTTGCATAGATATGTGTCAGCTGGTGCATCGGCTGTGAGCTGCAGCCTCGCGTATGCCAATTCTATTGTTGCATAAGACATGTGTCAGCTGGTGCATCGGTTGCGGGCTACAGCATCTCAATGGCTGTACATGATGCTTTCAGATGCTGCATCTTTGGCTGCTGAGCACTTTGTTGACGTGTGTCTTTTTGTGCATGCCACTCTGTTGTTTTTGCGTAGGTATGTGTCAGCCGGTGCATCGGCTGCAGGCTACAGCCTCACGATGGCCATCCAGGACGCATTCAGACGCTGCACCTTCCCAGAGCAAGGCGTGGATGCTGACAGCCTGCTCTTTACAGCCGGCTTGCTGCAGTGTGAACAGGTGGTGGGCGAGAGAGGCACAGGCTATGAGCGAGTCATGCGCTCCCTGGTCAAGCAGCAGATCAACACGTTTTTCGGGGAGATCGCGCTCAACTCCTTCCGGCGGAATGTGGCCTTGAGTCCGATCACGGCGCAGGTGCGGTGTGTGTGTGTTTCAGGGAAATTCAATTATCCGGAGACTGGAGAGGTAGTGATGTCTGGCAGAGAGGAAGCGAGAGAAAAACTCATGGCAGGCCAACCAGAGAACACATAGTGAATTTTACCGTGTTTTTGCCTGAGACTCTGAGGTCCAGGGTTCATTGCCTGTTGTTTCCTGGACGTTTGCTGACATGACTCCGAGCAGACCAGACATGCATGAAGAGGCCCTGGATTTCCCTGGTGTGTGTGCATGTGTGTGAGAGTGTGCACGCTTATGCAAGCCTAGACGCATTACGTGTACAAACATTTATTGCAAAGATGATCATTCCCCTCAATATGTTTGTTTTGTTTGGTTGCCTCTGCAGATCCAATCAGGCGTCCTCCAGGTAATTGCTAGGGTCCAGGATATTGGATGAGGGTTTAGGGTTAGAGTTGATGGTTTACCTTCGATTGGCCACCACACCCAAAATGTCCCAGTTGCTTGAATTCACTGTTGCCCCGAGCACAGTGTGCTTTGGCTGCCAATAATGTCCCAATTTCTGTTCCGATCAGTTCATGACCTGGTATTAGGGCAGCTTTTTGTCCCAGCAGAGACAACGAGAAGTGCGAGGGCTGTGCTGGTCAGCAAGCAAGCCTGCCAGTGAGCTGAGCCCTTGGCTTATGGGATGTGTGTGTGTGTGTGTGTGTGTGTGTGTGTGTGTGTGTGTGTGTGTGTGTGTGTGTGTGTGTGTGCGCGTGTGTGTGTGTATGCGCGTGCGCGCGCGTGTGTGTGTGTGTGTGTGTGTGTGTGTGTGTGTGTGTGTGTGTGCGCGTGCGTATCTGTCGTCTTGGCCTCATCCTGGCATCTTTGTCGCTTAAGGACAGTGGTATTGTGTGTTTGGACTCAGCAGAATGGGGGGCCTATTTGTTTGAGCGTCTGTCAATAAGGAGGCCTGTTTGGACTGGGCAGCAGCCGTATCGTAGCCAGGGCTTTCGCTTGATTGTTTGGACTGGGCAGCAGCGGTAACGTAGCCAGGGCTTTCGCTTGATTGTGCAAATCTGCACAGCTCTGCAATAAAGGCAGGTCAGAGATTGTGTACACGGTATGACACGTAACATGGATGGATGCGCATGGCTCCTTGATGCCAAGGATCTTCAATGCCAGTGAAGATAGATAGAGTGTCAGCCCAGGGATGGGGCGTCCTGAGGAACACTAGAAAACAAGAATGCACGAGAGTATGCGGACTTCCCTGAGGCAGCAGGCCTCCACCACATCTTGGCCCAGTGCTCTCTTGAGTGCAGCATGGCACAGATGCATGCAAACGTGCCTTTGGTAAGTGTACTCACACCGCACGCATGACATCACTGGCACTCTTCAGCTCAATGTCAAGTTGCTGCAGCACAGGCCAGAGTTTCCTCCTTCCATGCCATGCCTCGGCTCTGCTTCTCCGCACCTGCTTTCCAGCACTTCCGCCATTCTCAGTTCTGTCCATCAGCACCATTCTCAGCACCTCTGCCTCTCAGTGTCCCGGTGCACTTGCTGAGCTCAAACTGAGCTGCTGTGGGGAAACCAGCTGTGAGCGCTGGCAGGTTTTTGTAACGTTTTGCCTGCTTCGTAGCGTTTCTGGTGCACTTGTATTTAAGCTGCATCGGGGATGTAAGCTGAGCGCTGGCAGGCACTTTGCTTGCATTGTCTGCTTCTCAGCATACATGGTACACTTGCAATCTGAGCTGCTGTGGACAAATCAGCTGTGAGCGCCGGCAGGCATTTTGATTGCTTGCCTTGCTTAACATGCAACAGCTTTGCAGGCAGCTGTGCCTTGAGATGTGGTTGTGGATCAAGTTGTGGAAACATGCGACATGTTACACTGACTTTTCAGGCGACTTTACCCATTGAAGTGGCCAACAAAGCATTGGTCATGCCAAAGCCCCCACCAAAGGATGAGGATAGTGGCGCTGAGAAAATCGGAACCCTGCATAAGGTAGAGGCAACAAGAGCAATTTTAATTGATCAGTAAGATAAGTGAGTTGTAAGTCTGCTGGTGTCTCAAACAGAAGTTGGAAGTCCTGGTCCCAAGGTATATATGACCTGGTAATGAAAACCCTGGAGTTCCACCAGCTAATTCAGTGCTGGGGTATGAGGTTAGAACCACCGCCATTGCAACAGGTTCATCCCATGTGCATCTGCTGACCTCCAGCCTCCGTATTTGCAGCGGCTCTAGAAGCCCCACACATACACTGCAGCCCTGCTTTTTGCAGGCTTCCTTTTTTGCAGCCTGCTTTTGCTGTATCCTGCTTTTTTGCAACCTGCTTCTTTTTCAGCTGGCTTCCAAGGCTCCTTGCCAAGAAAGAGGCTAGAGGTAGACAGGTGTAGGGGGTTTAGTGTGTTATCTTCATTAAAAAAAACAATTTTAAGGGCAGTCCTTGTTGTACACAGGCATGCTGACGCTGTACAACACTTCACACATACACACACATGTGCATGATACTTGTTTTGAATTTGGTACTGACGCAGGACGCTTTCATTACAGTTGTGGTGGTGGTGGTGGGCTCCTTCCTCATCCTTTGCCTTGCTGTCCTCCTCACCCTGGGGAGGAGCAGACAGCAGTCAAGGATGCTGGAACGCATGCTTGTGATCTCACCCGACGATCTGCTCATCATCAACCACCCTGTGGTGAGTGGCGGGTGCCTGCCAAAGAGGGCGCACCAGGCCCCTTCTCAATTGCATGGTGGGATGCATCTAGGATGGCGTGTCTGCAGAAAATGTGCAATTTGTCAGGAACAGAGGAAGTGAAGAAGAGCCTACAAGGAAATGTAAACGAACCTCAGGTTAGTGTGTACAAGTGTACAAAGGTGTCAGGGGTGTATGCCTGAGGTGGATTTTTGTGCGTATGGAATTATGAATAGGGATATGGAAGTTATATTGATGCATAGGAATCAGCAACAGTGCGGATGGAGCGGCTTTGGTGTAGAGAATGCAGTGATGAATATGGTGGTAACATCCTGCTCCTAGTCCTCCTTGTACTAAACCCTTTACCTTAAATCCAGCCCAAGGATCTTTCATAAGCAGTTCAGTGGGAGCAGCTCTCTTCCATTAGAAGCTAGGGAGGTAGCTTACCTTGGGTTGCTTTTTTTGCCGCTGGTCACAATAACGTATAGGACTTATATCATCCGCAAAAATATTGCTTTTGAGGGGTGCAGAATGACTGTGGCCCACACTGTGGGCACCTAAGAACATTTTTGAGCACGCAGGAAAATGCGTGATAATTCATTTGGGTATTTTGAAGGTTATTTGGATATGATTGAGTACAAAGGCCCTGAACTGTCAGAGGGGGTCAGGCAGTTGGGTATGGGAAGCTCCCTGAGACCCATTCCCAATAAAGAGGAGCGACAGCAGCAGCAGCAGCAGCAGAGGGGCTCTTTGAAGCATCTTTCCTAAGATTGTAAGGGATAGCGTACCTGCAGGTTTTTACATGGAGAAGCAGTATGCAGCCTATACACACAATGCTGATTACACAGCCTTTAAGTATCAGGGCAAATAAGGGCAGATTTCCCTTGCGAAATGTGTGTATAACTCACAAATTGATACTGGAGGGTTGTAGGATTAAGGCGGGATTCATCAAATGAATGTTTTTCTAAGGGGTGCAGAATGATCAGTAGGGATGCTGCCCCTGTGCCTCCTTCCAACAGCAGCAAAATTGTATCTGTAATGTGTGCCTTGCTTGTTTAAACTTCCAACTTGCAGCGCTTGTGTGATAGCTCATATGAGTGCGGCAAAGCCATGCACCGCAACACCCTTGTGGCCTTGGAGCTACTGAGTCTCTGTCACTAGCCACTCTTTGATCATTTGTCTGCACTCCTTACCTGCAGCGTCTGTGCGATGGCTCATATGAGTGCGGCAAAGCCATGCATCGCAACACCCTGGTGGCCTTGGAGCCGCTGACGGAGGTGAAGCAAAAGGAGATGGAGTTGAACACCAAGCTTGGGTAAGGACATCTTACCTTGGAAATTGATTAGTTGTTGGCTTGGAGCATCTTCTATGTCAGCTGTAAGTTAGGTCAGCTAAGAATCTTTGCATCCATTCCCTACAACACCTGATTTTGAGATGTGTGGTTTGCTTCTATGCCCGTCTGAGCTTGTTCCGAGGGATGCACAGAGTGTGTGTCCAGAAGTCAGGCAAAATTCCGTAAGAAAGGGGTCCTCAGAGAGTTGCCCCCCGGCTTTGCTAACCAGCAACGATGCTTCAGCACTTGCATGGAGGAGTGTGGGTGGCAAAGCCAGATGTCTAAAAATCCACTCAATTAAGCTGACCAGGCCAATGAGCTTGATGGACTGCAGGTGTGACATTCCGTCCAAAACAATTTACAATTTGTAATATACCTTGGGCTCAATGTTCCCCTGTGTGGAGGGCTGTTGCAGCAATTTTTGAAATCAAGCCTTGAGGCTTTTGGGGAAAGACTGAGCCCGAGTGAAGTGAAGAGAAGAGAGGAAAAGGAATGGAAAGCTTTGCGACAAACAGACTGGCAGTGTGTCCCATTGACATCCACGATCAGTCTTGCATTACTAACTGACAACTTGACAGGGCACCCCTGGGGTATTTTCTGCCCCTCTTTCTCAGGTTGTGGCCAAACACTGTGTGTTCCTGCTTTCCATTGTTGGAGCAATATTGCCAAGCATGTGCGCTCGCGCTGCAAGTATTCGCAACCAAGCCTTGCCCCTTCATATTTCCTGTGGGTAGCGTTTGACCAAAGACCTACCCAGGAGAGTAAATAGTGGGCGTTTCTGGTTCAGAGCATATTTTTTGGCCTCCACGAATGGCCTTCAATTCTTCAACCCCTGCCCTTACCTCGCCCCAAAGGCACCCACCTTACTTTCATGATGCAAAAGTGCCATGCAGGTCCGTTCTAACTCCTGCAAAATAAAAGCAAAATCATTCTGCTTCCATTTGAGTGGCAAGAACTCCGCAAACAGCTAGACTGTCTGACTGACTTGACTTCAAGCATCAAGATAATTGCTTCTTTGTTATTACATGTTTGGCAAACCTGTGAAGCTTGGCCCAGGTGTGAGCTGATTCAGCTGTGTTTTTTCCTTTTTGGAGTGGGGTCAAGAATGGATGGACTCCGTAAAAGCAAGCCTTCTCTTCGTTTCATCCCTCTCTTCTAAGTAGTAGCTCTGACACCAGCACCTCAGCGTTGCTTTTCATGATTCAAAAGCATTCTTCTGTCCTCGCAATGCGTCTACAGCAGCTCTGACACACTGTTTGAAGGTAGAAACTTCCTTTTGTCATGCCTGCAAACGCAGTGTATCGCTTAAGAGCTTCTCCATACATGGACTTACATCTTCGGTCGCAATTGCAAAGGATTCAGACTTTCCAGCAGGATACAAAGGAAGCATGGTGAGCAGGCAAAGTACCAACATCTGCAGCTTGCTTTGTTGTGTGTATCAACATCTAGGTCAGTGCATGTAAATAATGCACTTTCCACATTCATTGCTTAGCTTGACTTCTTTTGCCCTAGGTCATGAGTTAATTGCTGGCAGCTGTCACTTGCACATTCGGTGACACTTGTTTTGAGCAGGGTTCTGCACACATCCTCTGATCGTCTGCAAATATCCTCATCTGAGCAGGAATCCGCACATGGCATCTGAGTGTGTGCATGCACTTCCATTTGGGGTATGCATCGGCACCCTGATATGCATATGCTCTTCCATGCTCCTTTGTCCCTGTTTCACCAGCTCCCTCCAACACTAGGATAGGAACACTAGGGCTAGGAAGCTGACGATTTTTATGACAACTTGTATTATCTTTCGCGTGCGGTTGCAGCATGATCTCTCCAGCCAACCACTTGGTGTCCTCCACAATGCGGACCCCGCACATGATTTGGAAGCACCTTCAATCATAATCCAGGCATGTTGGAAGAGGGGCGCGCTTGTGTCTGCATAACGGCTATGATTATAGCATGGATCTAGCCACTCATGAATTATGACATGTGCCTTGTTACTGACACATCCGCACAAACACAGTGTTAATGCCTCTGGTCTTGTTAGGGTTATTAGGGTTTAAGAGGGTTATTGAAAGGGTTATTAAGGCTTCCCTTATACAATCATATCAGGTTGTTACAGGCTTCTGGTCTACCTAGGCATGCATACATGTTCCAGGCTTCTGGTCTTCCTTATACAATCACATCAGGTTGTTACAGGCTTCTTGTTGTCATAGGCATGCATACATGTTCCAGGCTTCCGGTCTTCCTTATACAATCACATCAGGTTTATACAGGCTTCTGGTCTACCTGGGCATGCTTACCTCATGCAATGCGTGGGCGTGATACAAGGTTATAGAAGGGAAGGCAGCTATACCCTGCAATGGCATCTTCAGAGTCCCACCGTCTCCTTTCTTTCCCTTGAGAGTCATTGCAGTTTCTGACTTCAGAGTCATTGCTGTCTCTGAATAAACCACCAGAATGATGATGCTAATCATGATGATGGTGATGGTGATAAGCTGAAAACGATGATATTGGTGATCATGACGATAATAAGAAAAAGGAGAGGAAGGATCAAAACCCAGTAATTGACAGGGAGGCACATCCCTCCCTGCAATGCCATTTTCAGAGTCCACGCATTTTTGAAATGAGAATGGGCCTGGATCCTAAAGCATGTTGTTGCATGAGAATCTTGCATGCTGGACACCTCCTGCTTATAAGAAGGTGTAGCGCGGATGCTGCAAATTGAAGACGTTGAAAAAGGCACAGAAACAGAAGCAACGTCGTCCCGGTTGTGACTACCCCACTTTGGGTACGCAGGTGCTGCCCAAAAGCCACTCAGCAGACGTTGGCAGCAAACCCCTAAATGTTAGATAGAGAGCTGAAAGAAAGAAAAGCTTGCCGGACATGCTTTTTTCAATACACCTTTGGCAAACGACTTTTGAGAGGTCTGAAGGCACTCAAAATGTATGCTTACTTGCACTGCAGCCATTGCAAGGGTGCCAGTGACCTTCCCTGTTTGCATGTGGTGTGTGTTTGCGTGTGTGTGTGTGTGTGTGTGTGCAGAGCGCAGGCAATGGGGTGATTGAGGACCTGCAGCCACAGCCATCAATATCAGCAGCAAACGGAGCAGGGGCCTCGAATGGCCGCCCACGGGTCGGCTTCCATACGCCACCAAGGGTCACCTTCGATCTGGCGAACGAACATAGCGAAGAGCTTGTAGAAGCCTTCCAGCACCCGCTGCCACTGTCCACTTCAAACGCCCAGATGTACCCACAAGGGGCTGTGGCGCCACAGGCGCCACAGCTGACGCGAGCCCAGGTCAGCTGAGCTTCATGTATGAAGTAATGTGTGGGTGTGTTTGGGTTTCAACAGACCGATGGTTTTGATGGGTTCAATGGTAAGGTTCCTTACAGCACTCGCTGCCACTGTCCCCTTCAAATGCTCCAGAGATGTACCCACAAGGGGCTGTGGCGCCACAGGCGTTGCAGTTGATGCGAGCCCACATCAGCTGAGTTTTGCAGATGAAGTAGGGTGTGGATTCTGATGGTTCTTGTCTGTAAGGGGCTGTGGAACCGCAGCTGACGCAAGCCCACATCCGATGAGCTCCATGTATGAAGTAGAGTGTTGAGTTTGATGGCTCTTGTGTGCTAGCCTGAAACAGGCTGTGGCCCAACAGCTGACGCGAGCCCAGGTCAGCTCACTTTGTTTTTTCCTGGCCTTTCTGCCTTTTGACGCTCTTTGCAGCCCAGGCATTTGTGTGTGTGTGTATGTGTGTGTGCGTCACCCTGACGCAAGCCCAAATCACATGTTCTGCTCCCGTTCGTTTCTTTTGTCTCAATGAAGACTGTGGCAGTGCTAGATGTGTCAAAGTGTGTCTGTACTGTGTTTAGTAAAGCTGCATTTTGTGTTTAGTAAAGCTGCACCTCTTGTCTCGCCACCCATGCTCACATCTATGATGCCTGTGATCTGGGCAAGGGGAAACACAGGCAAAGCTGCTGGAGCCCTCTCATGCCCATTGCAACCTAATTCCATTGTATTTGGGGCTTTTGCATGTGTTGCTTGTAGTGCCATTCACACACACACACACACACACACACACGCTTGCTTGTGCAGATCCTCCGCCTGGTGTGGCGCAGCAAATGCCTGCAGCACCCCAGCGTCCTCCCTGTGTCCGGCATCATTTGGTCCCTTCCCTCTGTGCCGCAAGACATGGCAGTGCTGGTGACGGAGTGTGAGGAGCTTGGGGTCCTGACAAGCGTGAGTGCTGTTCCCCTCAAGTGCATGCCAGGCATTGTGTGCTTTTACTTAAAGATCATTCGATTTTTACAAGTCTGGTCTAAGGCTTTTCTCTGTGTTGTTTTAAACATGCCTTGACCACCATAAGGAGCTGATTGGCGTATTTGAAATGTTTTGATTGTGAGCATGGCTGCTGCATCTGATTGCGCTACGCAGGTCATGGACAACAAGACAATGGAGCTGGATGCAGTCAAGATGCTGGACATCTGTAAAGACTTGGCTCAAGCGCTAGCGTATCTGCACGCTCAGGTGGGGATCTGATTCTGAAACACGCACTCACACTCTCTCTCTCTCTCTCTCTCTCTCTCTCTCTCTCTCTCTCTCTCTCTCTCTCTCTCTCTCTCTCTCTCTCTCTCTCTCTCTCTCTCTCTCTCTCTCTCTCTCTCTCTCTCTCTCCTCTCTTTTCATCTCTTGCGCATGCGCGTGCGCCTGTCCCCAATACTTGGTTAGAATTTCTTGCAGCACTCAGCTTTAGTCTTGTGTGACCAGCAGCCATTCTGAAACACAAACGCAGTTGGTGCTTTCCATAATATATAGATAAATTAATAAGATTAAGAATATGCTAGTATGTAGCTTTGACCTTCTTTCATAAGCAGCCCTGTCAAAAGCCAACACCCTCTTGGTTTGTGTAGCTTCGCCCTTTTGTTACCAGCCGCAATAAGCCCTTGGTACTTGGCAATAGAATATGAACATTTCCCTCACCATTTCCATTCATGATACGGACAGTTGCTTTATTGCCGACCTCCCTGCTGCCATTTGCAGACGCATCCTAGACTGAGACCTGTGCTTCAACCACGGTTTGCTGGGGTGATGCTGAACAAGCACTGCAGGTGTGTCACTGACTTGTGTGTGTGTGTGTGTGTGTGTGTGTGGTGTTTGTGTGCGCATGCACGCGCATGTGTGTGCGCGTGAATGGAGTTGTTACTGAGACTATATTGCTAGGTACCTTGGCATCGTGCACATCACTGACAAACAAATCGCGCAAAATGGTGTGCAGGGCCAAGCTGCGGGTGCCCTTCACATCACTGTTAGATGCTTTGGCTCTTGATCGCTCGGACTGCACAGGCTTTGCGGCTGACTGCTTCAAAAGCATCTCTGTACAGTAAGTGAGGAAAATGGTGCTCGGGCCTCTCTTTTGCCCCACCAGTGTCGCAGATGATTGCTCTCCTATAAATGACTGCTCTCCTATAAATGACTCTCCTGTAGGCCACCTGAAAGGCACATTTTTGTCGTGGCTGTTGCGGTGCTGCTCTTTCAAATGAAGGTGTAGGGGCAAATGCAAAAGCACTGCCCTCCCTGTCGGATGGGGCTTTGCGCGCTCCTACATCTTGCACACCATAGAAAGTAGGGTTCAGATTACCGTGCGTCATTAGAGCATGCTCACTCGTTATACTTCATCGCTTGGCATGCTGCTCACTCATCATGCTTACTGATCATTGTTCTCTGCGTAGCATGCACTAATCATGTTGCATTGCTTGACATGCTGCTCACTCATCATGCTGCATTGCTTGACAGGCTGCTCACTCATCATGCTTCATTGCATGGCACGATTCACTGATCACACTGCACTGCTCAGCATGCTCTCACCCACGCTTACTGATCATCGTTCTCTGCATAGCATGCACTGACCATGCTGCATTCATGGCATGATGCACTGATCATGCTACACTGCTCAGCATGCTCTCACAGACATGCTTACTGATCATTGTTCTCTGCATAGCATGCACTGACCATGCTGCATTGCTTGACATGCTGCTCACTCATCATGCTTCATAGCATGGCATGCTCTCACCCGCATGCTCACTGATCATTGTTCTCTGCATAGCATCCTCTGACCGTGCTGCATTGCTTGACATGCTGCTCACTGACCATGCTGCATTGCATGGCATGATGTACTGATCATGCTGCACTGCTCAGCATGCTCTCACCCACATGCTCACTGATTAAGGTCAATTACAAGAAAGCCAGGCAACCACACCTCCTGCTTGGCCATGTGGGAAACTGCTGCTGTTTTGGTTGTGATGTTGTGCAGTCTTTACAGGTCATCTTTACAAGGCAATACACAGGAATCTTACACGCTGTGCTGTCTCTGCAGGGTTCCTCCGCGAGCACTCCGCTCGTCCTCACAAGCACCAGCAAGAGTAAGCTCCCGCTGGGAGGAGGAACTGGAAGACGTCCAGCAATTTGGCCTGGACGTTGCCTGCATACTTTCCCGCAGTGGGTGTTTTACTAATTCTGACCAGCTCATCCACTCCTAGATCCCATCTGCTTGTGCATGCCTTTTGGTGCGCTTTTATAGGCTTGCTGCATCTCTGTGCGTCCTCCATGAAGCACTCTTAAACCAGAGTGCCTGACATCAGGGCTGCCTGGCTGTTTCCTGGGCAAGCCGGGTCTATTTAAGTTTGAGGGTCCTTTGATGAGATCCTTGCTGGCTTGCAGGTTGGGCAACCTCTTTTTAGTCACACGGCCTTTTGGCTTGTGCAGGCTTTCCTTATTCTTTCCTCGACACATGCTGCCAGCTTGCAAGTGTGAAGGAGGGCAACAGCCGCACGTGTTTCTGCGAGAAGTCCAGCTGGTTTTCCACGATGCCCAAGCTCAAGTTCCTATTATTATTTCTAGGCCAGCATGTTTTTAATTGGAGCAGCACAGCTTTGTCTTATTTCCAGGCTTTGAACATGAATGGCACACACTTCATCTTACGTCCAGGCCACCTAGTATCCCAGATGAGTATCAATCCTGAAGAGTTGGCACAGGACTCTGTGCTGTCCCAAGCTGCGATGGATTGCCTGGAGGAAGAGTACGGGGACGAGCTTGCACAGCTTGTATTGCAGTGCTGTGCGCAAGACAGCTCAAAGCGGCCGTCCTTCACAGAGGTGGGTGGTATGGGCATGGTGGATTTGTAAAAGGCGGCGTCCCTTCCAAAACTACGCCTTGTGGTTGAAAATGGCAGAAAGAAAGGGCCTGGCTTTACAATCATCATGAGGTTCACTCCAAGGGGCATATCACCTTTTTAATCCGAATGTGAATGCTGAGGAAGCCTGCACAACTTTTGTAGGTATCAACGTGTGTAGCACATCTTTATTTCCTTTTTCCTATCTTATATTATATGAGCGAATCTACCTCTCTAAGAGCGCGCGTGCGTGCTCTCACACACACACACACACACACACAATCACACACTCACACACTCAAACACAGATTCAACGGCGCTTAGAAGAGCTGGGCCCGGAAATGATCAAGCGCGCGCAGATGGCTCACCGCGTACACCGGACGCTGACTACTCTGTCTATGAGCAGCGGCCGTCTTGGGGCTGCGAGAGCTGACGAACTGCTATATGAGGTCTTCCCAGAAAAGGCGAGCACCAGTAGCATCTTGAGCTAGGTTGTGCAAGGTCTCAGATTGGAAGTGATGTCACATTGCTTTGGATTAATAGGGGGGCAGAAGCATGTTGTAAAGTTTGCCATATTTAGGCGTTCTTGCAGCAGGCGGCAATCTTTCTGTGCAGCTTTTTTGCGGCTTCCCATTCCCATTACGTGACAATAGAGTTTTTTACCTGGTAGTGGGGGCAGGGATGGAGTGCAGCGCATGCCATACACCTCAAAGTCCTCAAATTTCAAACAAGAAGAAAAGGATTTCCAGTTGCTTCCCCCCCCCCCCCCCTGCCAATTTTTTACAAAGCCCCTTTGAAAGCTTGTAGTTGGTGGCATGAAACTTCTCAAAGCCCTCCTATTTGATTGTGTGAAAGAGATGACAGTTAATTATGCACATAAACACTCTTGAATAATGAAATCCTGTTTGCTGTCCACTTGTCAATTACAGAAGCGCCTCAATGGATGCGACCTTCTCTTAACATGCAGGTTGCTGAGTCGCTGAAGTCTGGGCGTTTACCAGACCCAGAACCGTACCCTTGTGTAAGTTGATGGTTCTGCCCAGTGGTTCTATTGCACTTCATTACACAACATCCTGTGCTTGTTTTTTGCATAGAGTCATCGAGAGCTGGAATGTTGTGGAACCCATCTCTTTTTTATGCTCACGTGCCACTGTCGTTGAGTGCATGCATGTTTCATGTTTTAAATACCTTGTAGCATGGTTTCCCTTGACTGTATTCATAATTTTCAGTACTGTATTCTATCCGTGATAGGGTTTTGTCTTCAAATTGCCATTCTGAAGCAAAAAGCTATATAATGTGCATGGGAACGTGCATGTCTGCTGTGACACACACGCGTGCGCATGCACGCGTGCGCGCGCGCGCGCGCGCGCGCACACACACACACACACACACACACACACACACACACACACACACACACACACACACACACACTGCAGGTGAGCCTATTCTTTTCTGACATAGTGGGCTACACCGACATCTGCACAGTATTATCTTTGGAGGAGGTGCTGAACATGCTGCACCGACTATACTCCCGGTTTGATGCCCTTTCTGAGGATCTGGTGAGTGGACACCTACCTCCTATAGCAGTTCTATTTCAGTTGCATCGTGAGGTGTGTGAGGAATGAGTTATTACACAACAAACTCAACAACTTGCCAGGCAAAAGGGAAGAAAAGGAAATAACGAGGGTGTACCTCAGGCTTAGATCAAAGCCTGATGCAGGTTGAAGAGAGGAAGAAAAAATGCGAAAAGATGGAGAAGAGAATCCAGGAAACAGGTCAAAAGGAGTTTACGCATTTCATTTCCTGCAGCCTCCAAGTACCCGAGTTCATATGCAGAATGCATAGAACTCAGTGGTTCTCCAAAGGGTTTTGCATTTATTATCTTGTAGGACTACCTCATAGGCCAGCGGGTCGGTTCCTAATCTTTGTTTGCTGGAACGCGGAAATTTTTAAGGGGAAGCTTCAGGAAAGGAGAGAGAGAGAGAGAGAGAGAGAGAGAGAGAGAGAGAGAGAGAGAGAGAGAGAGAGAGAGAGAAGAGAGGAGAGAGGGGGGGGGGAGCACACTGTTGTTAAAGGCGGGGGGGGGGGTGATGCGAGCCTTTAAGGTTGGCTGGGAAATTTCATGCACGGTTTTCCTGGCTGCGTTTGACGTGGGTTACTTTACCTGTTCGGCAGACCTACAGGTGGCTGTATGTGACCTTGTAGGCCAACCCTTCCCGTTTAAGCAAAACCCAGTGGAAGCTAAACAATTTGGGTTCCATGCACAGATGGGACGTGTGTACTTCCTCTTAATTTTGCATCTCTATCAAGCAAGTCCTCTTCAGGCGAACAGGCCTCTGTGCGGACAAAAGGTGTAGAGCCAGCTCGTGTCCCTTCTGTGCAAACTTGTGTGCATACAGGCTTCTGTGCGCACAACAAGTGTGGTGCCAGCTTGTGTCCCTTCTGTGCAATTTTTTGTGCATGAAGGCTTCTGTGCGGACAATGAGTGTAGAGCCAGCTTTTGCCCCATCTGTGCTAACTTGTGCATACAAATCTGTGCAGACAACTTGTCTATAAAGCCAGCCTGATCTTGTTCTGTGCAGGCATGTGCTTACAGTAACCTGTGCAGACATGTGCAGCCAGCCTGTCCATACAAGCGCAGACCTATGTAAAACCATATATGACCCAAGTATGCAGGCACACATGCACAGCCAGCTTGTGCCCATTTTCCTAATTCTTATCCCCCTTGCTACCTAAATGATTGTTCCTCAGCGCTTTCCTGAGCTGGACCTGTTTTATAAGTTGTGACTGTTAGCAACACAAAAAGGTGAAGGGACAGACGACAGCTTGGCGAAGATCCTACTTGTGGCTTTCTGATTTTCTTTGCGGCCATAGATGAGAGTATGATGAGCAACACATGTGTGCTGCAGCCATTGATGAGAGTGTAGTAAGCAATACATGTGTGCTGCAGCCATTGATGAGAGTGTAGTAAGCAACACATGTGTGCTGCAGCCATTGATGAGAGTGTAATAAGCAACGCATGTGTTTGCCGACCGGCATCAGACACCCTCTCTGCTCCCCCCCCCCCCAATCACTTCCTCCTCTTTGTTTCTGTGTGCCTCTGCGCAGGACCTGTTCAAGGTCGGGACAGTTGGTGATGCATACATGTGCGTGGCCAATGTGCGTTGCCCTTTGCCAGACACCCACGCAGCAGCAATGGCACAATTTGCGTTTGGGTGTGGGGCGATCGCAAAGAGTGAACCCGTCTGCCTTAGTCGCCCTGAGCTGGGCAACATCCGCATCAGGTACAATGACAGGGTACACAAAAATTTGCATTTTTGATTTTATCGGTGAGTAAGCAGTCCCTTAGAGTGGGCCCCCCTGCCCTAATCGCCCGGGGCTGGGCTACATCCGCATCAGGTAGCACGGCAGGGTACATACAAATTTGCATGCACTTTTGGGGGGATGAGAAAGCAATCGCAAAGAGTGAGCCCCCCTGCCCTAAGTGCCTCGGGCTGAGCAATATCTGCATCAGGTAAAATGGCAGGGTAGGTGACGATTGCATCAGGTCAGAGCAACAGGGTGCATTTTCGGTTCAAACTGAATGGGTGCTACCTGTGCACGCATTTCGCTGACTTTTGTGCTTCTACAGATGTGCTATGCAAGATGGGTGCCACGCGCTAACACATGCATTGATCACAATGCTGTAATATGAGCGCTGCTGTGCTAAATCGTACAAACAAACATGAACATGCGCACGCGCGCGCACGTGAGCACGCACACTCACTTGCATGAGAACACACACACGCGCACACACACACACATACATACACACACACGCACGCACGCACGCGCGCGCACACACACACACACACACACACACACACACACACACACACACACACACACACACACACACACACACACACGGACAGGATGGGCATCCATGCAGGCCCTGTGATGGGCGCTGTGGTGGGCACCATGAACCGGCGCTTTTGCCTGTTTGGTGATACAGTCAATGTAAGTCCTTGAACAATTCTTTCAATATGAGTCGTTCAAACTGCCCCTCTTTTCTCAAGCTTTCTCTGCACAATGCAGTCTATTTGTGTCCTGATTACCCCCCTTTTTCCCAAGTTCTCCTGCAGTTGTGGCAACTTTTATTTTAAATAAGAGCCCAGGACTATTCCTAGCAGCTCTCAGCAGATCGGACATCAGAACACCATTCCTAGCTGATGAGGCTGACCTCATATGTCCTGATAATCACATGTACTTGTGGTCTTTGATCTTTAAGAATGGTGATCTTGTTTTCCATTTTGGAGCCCACAGTGATTATTTTAAGGCAAAACCGGACCAAAACTACTCCATTGCAGCATACCATGCAGAAATGGCTGCGACCTTTCATTGACTTTGCCCACATTACAACGTGGCCTTAGGTCGATGGGTGTCAGGGTCCTTTCAGCATTTGATGGAGGTGTACAAGCATGATCTAAACGATGCACCCAGGAGTGTGCTCAACGTGGATGCCCCATCCCTTTACTGCTTCATTTCGCTTAAGAAAGTGTGGCTTTTCCATAAGGCTGATCTGTTGACAGATGGTGATTAGATCGAGCTGCTTGCTGTTCTAGGGTCCAAGGCTGGCAGCGCAGCTCTGTTGGGGGTTGACACAATGCACAGCCGCCTTTGAATGCGGGTCACAAATGTACAGCCACAGGTCAGCTGGCCAGTCGTCAGTATATATGTGTGGTGAATACACATCACTTGGTGGCTGCAAGCAAAAAAAGGGAGATGGATATAGGCACGTCCTTCTAAGAAACTGCCACGACTTTCTACATAGATCAGAATGAACTCAAGCGTTTGAAGATTTGTCAAGTACCAAAGACAAGAGGTACCAGTGTACAATACATCACTTTCTCAAGAACCACGGCATACCAAGAAAGGCAGGCAATGGACATTTCTTACATGCCTTATGCACCACGCCAAACCATGAATGGCGGGCATCTGATAAATCACAGCATACTGTGAATGTTGGGCAAGGTGAACCTGCCGCTAGTGCCCAGGCTGCCAGCAGAATGGAGTGGCATTCTTAGGAATCATGGCATACCATGGATTGTGGGCATCTGATAAATCGCAGCATACCGTGAATGGTGGGCAATGATGACCTGCTGCTAGTGCCCAGACTGCCAGCAGATTGGAGTCCACCAGTGCAGCGTGTTGAAGCAAAACAGTGTAGACCACATCCACACACTACACATCTGCAGCCATGTGCTGTAACGTGCACGCCTACATTGCGCGCAGGTTGCCAGTAGGATGGAGTCTACCAGCCTTACAGACCATATCCAGTGCACCAAGTCCTTCATGCGGCTGCTGCAGCAGCAGTGGCCGGAGTGCGCAATGCTTGCGGTGCCTCAGGCAAGTTGGGCACTACACTAACCTGTATCTTGGAAGCACGTGTGTGTGTTTGCGTGCGTGCGCATGTCTGATGGTGTGGGTGTGGGTGTGGGAGCGTTTGTGTGGCTGTGGTGTGGTTGGGAGATGTGCAGGCGCAAGCATATGCTCGAGTGTGAGGTTTGCACAAGTGTCATGCATGTGAACGCACATATGTATGCATGCATGCATGCATGCATGTATGTATGTATGTATGTATGTATGTATGTGTGTATGTATGTATGTATGTATGTATGTATGTATGTATGTTTGTATGTATGTATGTATGTATCTATGCACGTATGTATGTATCTATGCACGTATGTATGTATGTATGTATGTATGTATGTATGTATGTATGTATGTATGTATGTATGTATGTATGTATCTATGCACGTATGTATGTATGTATGTATGTATGTATGTATGTATGTATGTATGTATGTATGTATGTATGTATGTGAGCCACGGCATGGAGAGACAGAATCATGTTTCGGCTTGTGCCCATCGTTCCATGTATTTTCCAAACGCCGTGCCATTGAATGTAACAATGTGTACAGACGCGGTGTACCGTTGGACTTCTTTTGCATAAGCTTTGTCATTCAACCTTGCAAAGCAGTTGCGTTGCATACGCTTTGTCATTCAACCTTGCATAGCATTTGCGTTGCATACGCTTTGTCATTCAACTTTGCGAAGGAGTTGCATGTGCCCGCACCTTGTCTTTGATTTAAGGCAACAGCTACATGCACGCCATACACCCTGCTTGCAAGCAGAAGCAACGGGATGTGTGTGTGTGAGTGTGTGTGTGAATCCTGAGAATGAACTATGTAAAGCTTTGTACAAAAACAATGCGTGCAGGGCGCACGCCCCATCAAAGGCAAAGGCCGCATGTATACCTACTACCTGTTCCCGGACGAGCAGCAGCAACAGGCGTCTGAGTGCCGCGCTGTGTCCGTGGGGAGGTCAGGCCGACTGACCAGTGGGGGGACCCCCAGGACTCATAGCACTGAGGGAGACAGGGGGTGCAGGGAAGACAGCTTGGGGGTCAGCTCCAGGCACTGCAGCAGCACGGCCAGCTGCACATGAGTGTGGGTCTAGGTTGGTGTGGGTGTATGGGGCCGTGACTTTGGCTTTGGCTTAAGCAACGGATTGGGCTATGGCATTGGCTTTGACTTTGGCTTTGGCTGTGCTCAAATGAGAGGCGCTGTTCAATTGTTCGGGAGAGGTACTGATCAAAAAGAGGCGCTCTCAAGTGAGAGGCGTTGTTGTCAATGATCGGGGGGAGGCACAGATCGATGAGAGGGCCGCCGTTCAATGGTTGGGGAGGTTTCGTGTTGCTTGTGGGAACTTGTGGTTGCTTGTGGGAACTTTCGCGGTTCACGAAGGTGCGGCCGCCGTTCAATGGTTCAGGAGGCTTCATGTTGCTTGTGGGAACTTTCACGGTTCACGAGGGTGCGGCAAGTGAAGGTCTCTGCACATGCTGAGCAAATGTAGGAGAATGCGCAAGCTCAAGTGACTGGATGTTTTGGCCTGGGAGGATGTTAAGGTCCCTGCACGTGCTGAGCAGCGAATTTGGGCGAGTGCACAAGCTCTAGTGACTAGACGTGTTGGCCTCAGAGCTTTAGGCTGCAGGTTGGAGAGCAAGGGATCCATGGTCCTGACTCTGGCACACTTTTCCTCACCATAATTTTGCGCAACACTTAATGGATTCCACATGTCAAGGGTTTCAAGGGTTACAAGGGGAGTTGGCCTACAGCCCGCTTAATGGATTCCACATGTAAATAAGCTCACACAAGGGCCTTTGTACAAACACTGCCCAACTGGCAGGTGTGTTATATGTTTGCAAGTGATGGGGTGCATTTGATGATTGCAAGTGATGGGGGTCTTGAGTCCGAGTACATAAACATCGTAACGCTAACTCTTTTGACAGTGAAGAACCTACAATTTCCCCATTGCAAACTCCAATCTGGAATGACGCCAGGTAAAGTTCTGGCGGCTTTCATTTTGCAGCAGGGAAGGTGGTGCCTGTGGGGCGTTGCGGCAGCAACCTGCTTCAACAAGCGTTTGCCACCTTCTCATGTTGACTCATAAAATTGCCACCTTCAAGGTGTGGTTGTGCCTGGGGAGCGGTGCATCAGCGACCTACCACCTCAGAAGAGACTCACCCCATTTTAATGCAAGAAAGGCTCGCCCCATTTTGATGCAAGAAAGGTTGTTGTGTTGTGCCTAGTAAGACAGGGGGCTTCTTGTTTTCCTGTGGGCTGTGTGTCTCATTTCTATGCCGGCAGTGCAATGGCTGGAGCATGCATCCATGCATCCACACGGCACGCAGTTGAATGCTTCCACAGAAGGCAAAAGCTCTGTAGGAGCGTGTGCAGGCGCGTGCATGCATGCGATTGTGTTTTTTGGGGGGGGGGAGTAGGTGTACTATTGTGGTGTGTGTGTGTATGTGTGTGTGTGATCGATAAGAGGAAGTTCAGTTTATCAGTGACACTGCTGCATGTCATGCTGTTCATTGAGTTGTGTGACAAAGCAGGGTTGCTGATGTTTGAGCAGTCAGCCTTGTCTTCTGAGAGCACCCATCCAGAGGGCAGGGCGTGATGAGGGTCTCTCAAGGTACTGGAGGACAGAACTCTGTGGCCCATCTGCGACACCCTTCTGGCTGGTGCAACTCCACATTCCAATAATGGGACTATCACTAATACGCTCTTGCGTACGCGTGTGCACTTGCGCGTATGTATGCCTTTGCTCGTAGTTGTTAGGGTTGTGTGATAGTGTGTGTGCTCTTGTTGCATGAGTTGGGAAATCAATTTAGGGTCAATGCGTGTGGCTCTTGCCTAGCGCATGCCCCTCAAGATAAAAGAAAAGCTTTTTTTGGAGCACTGCCTAAACAGGTGTAAGAGGTGCACCAGCATGTGCTTCACTTCCAAGGTCCTTTTGTGTTTTCTTTTGACAACCATCTCTTGTCTTGTTTATCTCAAAGATAAGTTACAGAATTTAGTGTGTGTGCACGCCAGGCACACTGCAATTTGAGCTTTTTCTGTCAGGTTTTCTTTGTCAACAGTTTTTAACCGTCCTCATGAAACCTGTGCGTACCTTAGTCATGACTGCTGCTGCAGCGTGTTTGTGCGCTCAGTTGCCTCTGCGTGTACCTTTGAAGTAGGCTTTCGTCATGCCTTTTTTTGCATCAATTGTGCATCAGTTATGAAGCTTATCCAGACCAAGAATCCTGTAAATATATGTGATTAACCTCCACTGGCTGTGCCTTGAATGAGAAAGAAAGGTAAGGAAATTTACGAGCAGCAGAGTCACTTCCTACATTGATAAAGGGAAAGCCTTGGAGAATGGAAGCTGTGAGATGTAGCCAAGCAAGAAATGAGGCAAAAGCCTACGCTGGACACCAACCAGCATGCATTGAGGAAAGATCCAACAGTCAGTATGACACGAACAGTTGAGTCCCACCAACTATAGGCAAGCCAGGAGCAACCAGCCTTATGTGGATCCAGCGGGTAACCAGACACCTGTCCAGGCGTGCGCTTCGCCCTCCTGTAAGGTTAAAAGGAGGCCTCCAATCAAAACGACTGACTGCTAGCCTGTTCATATAAAAGAAGAAGCTCATGTGAGAAAGAAATAAGCCAGTTATTGTCCTAAGGGTTTACAAGGGTTTACAATGGTGGCCTACAGCCCGAGACTCTGGCTGATGGCAGCTGGTGAAACAAGCTCAACCAGTATCAAAAATTGAGACCAAGTCTGACACAAATCTAAGAAGTCTGTATGAGTCTTGGTTTAGGAAAGCATTGATCTCAGAATCAGTGATAGTATGATGGCAAGCCAAGAATGGAATAAAGTCAGTGTTTGAGGGCGGAGCAAACACACGCAAAGTCTTAAACATCTCCTCAAAAAGGTCCTTGTATCTCGTGCGTAGCTCACGCACCTCAGTAAATTTGCAAAAGAAAAGCACATGTTTTTCATCCTGGACAGTTATTGTCCTAAATATTGCAGGAAGACACACACAAAGACTGTACATGGTAAATGGCAGGCAGGTGAGGAGCCATCTGAGGAGAAGGGTGGGAGAGAGGGAGGAGAGGGCCAGAGAACAAGAAAAGAAAATTCTAAACCAGCAAAAGGGTGCGTGCATTAAAGAAAGGTTCAGAGAACAAGGAAGCATACTTGAGCCGATCCTCGACTTGCTGAAAAGAGGCGATCTTGTTTCTTGCAGACAGACAAGGCTGGGACACGCCTGTATGATCCAGTATCCAATTACAAGCCGATCGTCACTGCTGTCACTCTGTTGGAGATTATGGCCAGCCAACTTTTACTGGATACAATAGGCAACATGATAGCAGGCCTGACCACTTCCTTCTCAGTAATGAGCTCTTTCCTCTTTTACTTGGCACTAATATCAGTTCTCCTCTGGGTATGGAGTCCATATTATGGACCACTCTGCGCTCTCAGTTTTTCTTGGTGCTTCTAACAGGTCTACCTCGCACATTGACAAGCGCAAGTACCCTACTACAACCTCCATAATTATATATCCTGGTCAACCTGAGGTATAGTATTTACATTGGCGCCCTGATAGAGCTACCACTTTGCTGAACATTTTGCAAACAACCAGGAGAAGCACCACAAATTCTGCAACCATCTAAACTAACGACGTTGATCAAGTATACAACACTTTGAAAACTTTGATCGTACAGACAGCATGTCATCCATATGTTGGCACGAAGGAAAGAAAAGAAAAACTATGTAGGCAGAAGAAACTCTAGAGTTTCCTGGAAGATCTCCCATCGATTAAGGAAAAGGAGACACATCTAACAACCAATTTTAATGAATAACCTGCAGCTGCAGTGATGTGACGCAGGCTGGCGCAACACATAGTAGTTCTTGTAATTCAGGTTGGGTTGCACTCACGGACGTGGATGGCTGACGATTCACCTTAGCCCTTTTGTACTATGAGAGGCGGAGCGAGGCAGAGACAGAGAGCGTCAAGGTGTTACGTAGTAGTAAGTAAGTATGTACAACAAGTGGCAGCAACACTCACCACCAGGGCCAGGGCAAAAGCTGAAGCTTAGGGTCAAGGCAAATAAAACAGCAATTTATAATACAGAAACCTCAAATGAACCCTAGTTCTACTTCTGGAAAGGTACAGCTTGGCATGGAAAGGTACAGCTTGGCATGAGCTGTATCACGTGATAATGTACAAATAAAATACAGACATATGACCAATACTCAATCACATGACAAATTAGGGTTGTTCAACATCATTCATCAAGCAGCTAAAGTTATATCAGAAATTATAAGTGCATCCATGCAAATGGTTGGAAGTATTCTCAACAAGCAACGTCAAAGTGTCTCAATCGTATCTGGCAAAGCAAAAGGAATCAAGCAAAGCAAATGGAAGACCTCAAGATGTTCAAGTAACTCCAGCATCCTTCTTGCAACAAGGTAGGTCTGATACATATGCAAAGTATCAAGTGTTTCAAGCACCTTCTTTCTCAACGGACTCAAGCTTAAGTTGTTGGCATCAATAAGCAAAGCAAGCAAGTGCGGTCCTCAATCAACTTAGACTAGCACGGTCAGCTCGGCGAGTCTATGCTCCAAAGTATCTCCTGAATCCATGCCATAGTGGCTGAGGAAAGTCTATTATATCCAACCAAGACATGTGCAGGTATGTTGTCTTCTGCACACTCCAAATGTCTTCAGCCAACTGCACGCCTGCATGCTTGCACTGTGACATGCTACACACAAGGTGATATATTAACATTTATTTCCAGCTGCATCAGCAGCATAGGGCAACACAAATACAGAGATGGCTATCAAATCCAAAGCAACGTGTCTCAACTGGTCGCAAGCATACTCAATCATTCAAGTTTGTGTGTCTGTGCACAGCTTTCTCAAATGTATCAAAAGGCTTCAAAGGTTGTCTCAATATCAAAAGGGATTTTGCACACACACACACACACACACACACACACACACACACACAGCCTACTCAAACAAGTTCTCTATACACAGCGCTGTTATCAATTCTGGTCATTACAACACATTGGCTCAAAAGAGCAGTGAGCCCCTTCACCACGACATGACTAAGCCTCTTAAATGTGCCATGCCATCTACACACAATTTCCCGACCAGGCAGCCTTTCTGGTTAGATGCTATGTGTCACCAAGGAATGAGAGCTTTTATTACTGCTGCCAAAACAGGGGTGGCTTGGAATTCTTGGAATGCCAACAACTACACAGAAAAAGAACAGGACACATGCCCAACGGGCCAAACGCAGATTCACGCAGGCACGTGCAGCCACTTTTTCTTGACAACTTGTCAGCTTGAAGCTGTATCAGAGGGGTCCACCTGTTCATGGTTTGCTAAAATAAGTACCTATTTGAACACGTCACCCCTATCTCTAGCACAGCCTGGTAAGAGTACTTAATTACGGTCTCCGCACGACCTGCAAACAAACCTCAGGCAGCTGCTTTACAGTGGTCGGGAACTCTGTGTGGGAGAGACTTAGCAGTTCCAATTGGGCTGCACTCTACTTACACTCATTCCCAGCCTTTTCAGACAGGAACAAAAAAAGTGACTCTACACATCATCCTGATTGGTGTGGCTGGCACTATTTACAATGAGTACATGATTAAACCTCTTGTCAATTTGGGCCTATCCAAACAAAAAGCAAGATCCCTAGCTTCCAAGCTGAGGTGTCATGCCATACAGAGACTTACCACTATCATTAACACCAGACATGCTCTTTGCTTACTGGGGGCTTTGGGGGGGGGAGTCGCTGGGCGCGCGGAGGTGGATACAAGGAGAAGGAGAGTCCGGGCGTCTCGGGGCATGGCTACAACCCGCCCGATCCTCATTAGTTCAGTCTCTTTCCCTCTCCTAGGCTAGGTGTAGCTAGTGTAGTTTTGAGAAACCTCTGGTGAGGCCCTTGCTAGCTTGCTAGTTTAGGGACCTTTCCTTAATGCACGCCACCTGTGGCTTGAGTAGACTATTCTTTTTCTTTTCTTTTCACCTCCTAGACAAGTCCCAACTGCATAACATTGTGGCTAAACACATTGCTAGAGTAAATCCTACCTCCTCACCTGGCTTTGACACCATTCTTCCTACTCTTCTGAAATATGCATGCCAACTGGTGCAGAGAGAGGATGGCAGAGTTTTCCATTATACCAATGTGCTGACGCCATGCGATTCCAAATTCTGTCATGCCTTTCTACAACGAGCCACCATTCCTGCGGATTGGAAGACAGCAACAATTACCCCCTTAAACAAAAAAGGCTCCATTACCCACGCTGCAACTGCCGTGTGCTTGCTGTAAGTGGGACGTTCTATCGGCTCTACGCTGATGAATCACTGCAAGAGTGGCATCTACACGACAACAAATTTCCTGATTTTTAGTTTGGTTCTTTCCCAGGGCGCAGCACTTCAGAGCCACTCTTTATATTAAGTCATCTGAAACATACTTTCAAACATACAAGCCTCATAGCTCCTTACGCCTCTCATTATAATTTATTGGTTTCCTTCAGGCTTACAACTCTCTCACCCGTGACAAATTGTGGCACCACTTACACCAATGCCAGCTCCCCAGTCACTTTCTCAGTATTCCCAAAATCTGTATGACAATGATGGGTACGTTCTGGTTGATGGGGATACACATGCTCATGTCAGCCCCACCTGTGGTGTCAAGCAGACTGCTTCCTATCTCCGAGTGGAGTCCACTGCTCTTTTCAATGTACCTAAATGACATCAATGATAATTCAGAGGGTATTGAAGGAGCATGCACTGGCATACCCAATTTCAATGTCTCCAATATCTTTATGCTGATTATTTTTGTCTCACATTCAACTCTCCAAACAATCTTCAGAATATGCAGCACCGTCTCAAGGCTTATACCTGTAAGAAATTCCTTATGGTGAACGCAAAAAAATCTGTTGTGGCCTGCTTCAACTCAAGAACTAAGAACTTGCCATCTCTTGTCTATGATCGAGCCTTGCTTGGCAGGCATGGCTCGTGTTCGTGCTTTTGCTCATCAACACCAGATTGCTCACTACCTCCATGCCTAAATATTGCTTTTCAGGACATACCGGTATCTCATCCCGGCAGACATGTATGCAAGTCAGATTTGGACCACTCCCTGTCTTCAGTAGGGAAGTGAGATGGATAATTGCATTCAAAAACGGCTTTTGAGACTTTTAAATCCATTCCGGGAGTCAGATCCTCAGCTCCTTCATGGATTGTGCTGCGCTAGTGCGGGTTAGAGCCTATCCAGTCAACTAGTTCAGAACCTGTGCACGTCTTGATTATTCTCTAGTCCATTGCAACAGCTCTACAAGAAGCTTTCCATGCTGATGTCTCTCGTTGTCCAGGAGTACCTCTTGCTGGACTTCACACCTATTGTTTGCCACGAATGCCTCATCATGCTCATGGCTTCGACAGAAAATATGTTCATTCAACCCTTCAGATTTGTGTCAGCTTGTTGTAGATCTCAGGTCTCGTCACCTGGCATGTTGGAGACGAGACAGCTTTCTTCTTATCATCCTCGAGACCTTGACAGAAAAACATTTACCTATCATCACTGGTATGCTCTCCCAACCAAGAATGTGCATGTCACATATTCCCCTTACAATCTGCCCAAATACCTATACCTGGACTTACCTTAGCATGGAGCGTGGCCCGATTCCGTCTTTGTGTCCATACTATCAAAGTCTGTTTCCCTTACCTGTGATCTTGTTGATGCCCAAGATGACGAGCAGGATGAAAAGCATGTCATTTTCAAATACACTCAACCCCAGGTCTGTTCTTTTGACTCAAGAACCTTCCCTTATTTTCTGGCCCTCTCCTCCCTCTCTCCCACCTTTCTCATCAGATGGATCCTTATCAACCTACCATTCACCATGTACAGTCTTTTCCCTGTAACCTGTCACTGGCTGGAAAGGATCTTTTTACTAGGAACCAATGCTTTGGAATGCCCATACCCACCCTTGCTTCAATTATCTTATCATTTGTGTTAGCACTGAGTGACGCATTATGGCTGATGCTGTTTTTGGCTGTATTTATGTAAAGGAAAGGAAAAAAGAAGCTAGAAAAACACCAGAGGAGGAAAGGCAGGAAAAAGGGTTTGAATGAGCTGAGCGAGATGATGCAGCTAAGTATTACATGACTATCATTGTGATATCTGTACATATTCATTTCCCTTGGTAATTTCTTTCAGCAAATCACTAAATACAAAGCATGACTACACCACAGTAAGCTAGTACTCGTCCCAGTAACATTTCACCTGGATAAACCATTTCACGACAACTTCATTCATTGGTTTTCAAGCTTACACGCCGTGCTCAGCGGCTCTTAGATGGTCCTAGTATCCGGCTCACACATATGCCTTCAAGCCAGACACTTTATGAAGTCCTCATTGAGCTGCTTGCGATCGAGGTTGCGACCAATGAAGACAATGCCTGTGAAGCATCAAGAACCAGTGTGTTAAAGAGTGCTTTCTGGATGTTAAGAATTTTGATAGCCTTTTAGCATTATCCAATTCCCAACCCTCCCTTCTATTTGTTGTTCTAATGGAATTTTCCAGATCCATCAAGTGTAAAGCAAGCAGAGTGCAGCAGATTGCAGTTGATCACCATCAAGAGCTTTGGAGCAGCTTGAGTCCTAGCAGCCTACAGTAAGGAAGTAGTTTGCTGATGATCAGTCTGATGGTCAGTATGGGACAGGACAATTGAGGCAGTACCAACAAGAAGGGCACGGGGCACCATGACGGCCAGAGTCAGGGGCACTGCAGGTGTAAAGAGCAGTAAACAAGGCAGATGAAAATAAGGTGTGCCGTACACTTACGATTTATGCGCTTCTCGCCCTTGCCCCAAGGCCTGCCTTTGCCTTCAGCAGTAGACCCAAAGCCCATGAGCATGTGCACACCTTGAAATACAAACCTGGAAATCAAACAAGTATAAAGGTTCTGGATGATCATTTCAATCAGCATTACTGAAAATGTCAATCATAGTATCTTCCACCGTTTTCTTCTCGGCATAGCATGCACAAACACACCAGAATGATTTCAATCCTGGTGAGTGCTACATTTTTTGTACTTTGATTGCCTCACTGGTATATTCTCAACTTGAGTTCCAGGCAGTCACTGAGTGGCACCAAATATTTGCACAGCGTTGCAAAATGGATAACATTGTTCTATGCTGACTTGTGAGTTGTGTGTTTCTCAAAGGAAGGAAAAGATGTAGCAGAGAGCACTGCTGACCCCCCGGGCCTTTGGGTTTTAACTTGGTGCATTCAAAATGCTTTCCAGGATTTTCAAACTAAGCCGACAAAGATCTGCAAATACCCCAAGAAAGGAAAAGATGGTCACCTTAATGCATGAACAGCAACAAGGACAAGACACACTTCCCACTCGCCTACAAAGACATCAGTTTTTATGCTAGACAGATATCTGAACTTCTTTCAATGCATGCCACTCTGGCCTCGCTTACTTGTGGTCTTCGCCCTTGATAGAGAGCAAGCCCTTTGACCTGAAGATGTCCGTCCCTTTCTCCGATAAAAGCTTGCTCAGCCACCTGTTGACCTTGTCCTGGCAGGCCCGGGGTCACAAAGCCAAAGGGAAAGACTTTTGTAAAATCAAAGAATTGGAAAGGTTACAAAAAGAAAAGGAAGCAGGAGACTTTTCTAAACCAGTAATCTTATTGAGCCTGTTTGTTCCAGTGAGCGGTGAAATTGAAATAAGTGAGCTGTTGCACAACCTCAAAAGCTTGTCTTACCTCGCTAAGTTCACCCTCAACTTGCATGCCAACGCTGGAAACGCGAGGGTCGTGCTGGTGCTCCTCATCAGAATCCTGGGAAGACATGCAAGCTCAGTAATAATGCTCCAAACAAAGACGTTTCACCGTCAGATTACTGTATTCAAATGTAAGGTAAGATTGAAGAAATGATCCTTCCGGCAGCTGTATGCAAGTGTCCAGTCCTTTCACATGCAGATGGGTAGCCCACTTATTGCTAGTTGAAGAAAACATAGAAAGCTAAGGTGATGTTTTCAAAATCATAAAAGGAAGAAAGGCTCCAAAAGAGGTCAAGCAGCCACGGTTCATGAGACTGAATTCTTCCACCCAGAAAATGCATTTCCTATGACCATGAAAGACATGTACACCAATCATAGCCTTTCAGCAAATACTGATGACAATTCTGGATTCTCCATCAATGCACTTAAACAAATATCGTAAAAGAGAAACAATTGTTCTTGCATGGTTCCACACAACATGTGATGCAAGCATCTAGCCTAGTGGTGGAGGGGACTCACGGCTCTTCTGAGCCAATGTGTTTCCTTTTCCTTAATCGATGTAGGGAGATTTTCCTCTGCCTACGTGGTTTTTCTTTTCTTTTCTTTTCTTTCTGCAAGCATCTAGCCAGTTTCACCTTTAAGAAATCTGGCTCGTTTTCAAGAATCCGACTGACATCAAAGGCGTTGATGTTCAGCAGCTGTGCCACAGGGACCCTTGACTGCACAGACTCAATGATGTTTGCAAAGGAATTGATGGCCTGCACAGCATTCAAATGCATGTTTAAAACTGATTTGCTGAAGTTAGGGTATTCATGGGTTTCTTTTCCAGATGTGGGTGAGACCACGATGCTCAGCTGCGGCTAGATCAAGATCTGATGCGGGCTTCAGACACTAAACAATAAAACCACTTCCATTTGCAAGGCATCTTGTAGAGGCCCTGTTAGAAGAAAGTCTTTGCTTGGGCCATGCAGTACAGATACTAGGCAGGATGCTTACTCAGCTAGTAGCTTTTTGCAAAGGATTCAAAAATAGCAATGACCAAGCACTGACCTTGATGCGCTGTATAACGTGCGCCTTTTCTTGCTCATTGACAAGGTCTGTCTTGTTTAGAATAACCTGAGGTCAAAATATATGGGCATCTCAATGGAGATGGCAGCAGCGGGTGAGGCACACATAATACAAAGTGCATTTTTTAATGGGTGATCACACCTGACCCATGTTTGATTCCAGAACACATGTGGGAGGGGCTGATTCAATGATCGGATGGGTTGACAAAAGCAAGCATGATCTTCCCCTGCAACCTGAAGCATCCAGGGCTCTCATTTCTCACCTTGTCTGCAAATGCAATCTGCTCAATTGCCTGAAAAAGAAGGATGAGTAAGTTACATTTCTGTGAGTGGTCAGAATGAATTGCATCAAGCTCCACAAGGCATTCTGGTAATGAATTGGTGTCATGAAACCAGCTTTTTGGCCAAATCCTCTTCTTGCTGCCCAATCCTCTTCTTGTTGAAAGGAATAAAAAAAGTGCGCAAAAGTAGATGAGACTCTCTATATCATACAGGTCAAAGGTACGTAGGTTTGAACTCACTTCAAAGTGCGTGCTTACATGCAGGTTTGAAAGTCCTTTGAGGATGAAGAACTAGTTGGCTGGGTTAATTCAGAGTGCAACGAACATTGGTGTCCAAGCATCACCCAGGAAGAGGGGATCCTTTGCAAATGTCCCAAGGCTACAAACAGGAGCATCACACAATGCACCACCAGTGCCAAAAGGTATGCAGCAGGGTGCCTTATCAGTCGTGATGTAGCCCTTACCTCATTCTCTACACCCTCAGGCTTTTCCTCATCCAGATGCTGTATCACATGCTTGGCATCCACAACAGTCAGCAGCGCATCCAGGCGATAGTGCTCCTGGAAACAAAATAGCACAGCAATGGTTCTCATGCCTGGATCCCATAAATCCAGGTATTTAGATGCCAGAAAGGCTCAGCTTTTTGCCTTAGACCATGAGCGGCTCATCTTCCTTAAAACAGAAGAAGCAACAGTTTTAAAAAATGACATGAAGCGACTTCCTGCTTCAAGCATGTATTGCTGTAACAGACAGCTTTTGTATGCAAGCTTTATATCATGATCAGGACTGTGACTCCGACTGGGGCTTTACCGCCCTGCTATGCAGAAGCAGCGCCCTATGCATCCTTTCATTGATTCCATCCTTTGAAATTCCACACATTCTGCACATTTTAACAATTGGGCTTTTCAGAAAATGTTAAATTCCTGTCTTTCACTATGCAACCGTTGGCTCACATTGATACAAGGGTGTGTCTGGGTCATCAGCTCTTCTTCAAGCCAGCACCTTTCATCCACAGACGCACCGCCAACTTACCTTCACAAAATCATCCACAAAAAAACTCTGGGCAACTGGTGCAGGGTCGGCCAAGCCGGTGGTCTCAACAAGCACAGCATCGAAGTTCTTTGAGGCTAGGCGATGCAGGATCTTGATCAGGTCTCCGCGGACTGCACATGCACGCAATGCATGCTGGTTGTTACGATTCGATGAGAATGATCAATGAGCATTTTTTGACCCAAATTCTTCAAGGTTGTGACTCTTTCTTTATCCCACACTGGCTAGTATCTGACCCAGACCTCTTTATTTCTTGAGCATTGCATTTTCTCGCACCTGTGCAGCAAATGCATCCGTTGTTCATTTCAAATATCTCTTCCTGAGAGTTGTAAACCAGAGCATCATCAATGCCGATCTCTCTGACCAGGTGAGCGCATGGAGGAAAGGGAGGAGTGCAAATGAGTGAGTAAATATGAAATGGTGAATGTCTTGTCATGCGAACAGAGTGTGAACACCAGGGTTGGCACCACTGTTGCCAGCAACGAGTACATAGGCCATTCAAATTCAAACATCACAGATAACTCAGTGTGCATTCTGAATGACACATTGATTATATCCTTAATGGCACATTGTTTGCAACACAGAAAAACCCCAACTTTATGAACGATAAAGGTTGCCAGAAACATGCTACATGGCTAGCCACAGCGCTGTACCAATGTGGCACTGATATGCATTATAGCAAGGCAAGCTGTACTGTTTGCCTGCCTGCTTCCGAGCATAACAGCGGCCACCAAAACATCTTTAATTTCTGTCACTGACTGAAAAGGCTGCAGGTCTGCATGTAGGTGGCTTGGCCTCATGGGTTTGTGAGCAACAGTGAATCACTGAGTTCTTTGCTTGCATAAGAAATCAGGTTCTTGGAGGTTGCAGGAAGTGAGATGAGTGACCTCTGTATTTTCCTGTATCTCAGATTCTCTTCTCCATCTTTCCTATTTTCAGTATGCCTCTTTAACTTGCCTCAGGTTAACTTTTAAAGCCTGAGGCACACTTCCTGCCTCCTTTAAAAAAAGAAATTTGTCTGTCCCATGAACCCATTCTTTCCCCGTTCTTTCTAGGTACATGCTTGCATACGTGCAGGATGGCTTCCTTACCCGAATTCATTCTCTATGACAGCCACCCTCAGCTTGTGGTCTGGAGACGTGAGGATGTGGTTCACCATGGTTGTCTTCCTGTGGGGGATAAAGTGACACATTTTTGATCGATCCGGATCCGGATTTAGCTCCGAGGCAGTCCAGCCTGAGGCAAATGAACACCGTAAAAAATACATTTCCAAGTTGAATACGTGCAGTAAGACGTACCCTGATCCCAAGAAACCCGTCAGAATCGTCACTGGCACCCGGCCAGCGGCAGGCAAAACAGCGCTCATCTTGCAAAACGGCGGGCTGGAAGCACAATTTTTTGCGATGTATAAAAAGCACACCATACCGTAGATGGGCTCCTTTAAATCCAAGGGAATGTATGGACCATGTATGATGGACAAAGGTACGATGGACGTGTACGATGGATGCAGTTGCAATATAGATGATGTATACTTGTGCGTACGAACTTTTCAATGCTTATTCAAGACTGGACGTCCGGTGCTCCATTGTCACTTGCAGCCGGGTAGATTGATCATGAGAGTGTTTTAAAGCAAAGGCTCTTGCAAGAGCCAATTGGAGACAAGCCTGCCAAGCATTAGGTTTAATAGCAAACCACCCTAGTACACAGCCAGGCTGCGCAGCATGCTTGGCCCTGCAAAAATACATTTTGACTCAAAATTTGAGCATGCCAGCGCCTCGATCATGATGGATTAATCAATCCAAACCCTTGTTCGGGTATTTTTGGATCCCCAAGCACCTCCCACCCCTCCTTCATTACAGATACGCAATTCAGGAGGAAGAATGGAATGAGGATATGGAGCGCAGTGCCCACAGCCAGGCAACGGGTGATTGCAAACTTGAAAAAAATGCCATGATAATACATGTATACACAGGCCTACGTAGTATACTTCCTACGCTAAGCTACACAGTGTTGGCAACCATTTTACTTTCAATTAAAAATGCCTGGGTTCAAAAAGTACCAACGCCTCCCCTCTGACAAACAACAAATATCTATGAATCCAACCTATCTACACATTGGTAAGCAGGAAGAACTCCTTGTACCTAACCTATCTAGTCCAACCCTCATGTTCAAAGTCCCTGACTGGAGGACATGGGTTTACACCGATGGTAGCTATCAAATCCAGAATGGCATACAAGAAATTGGAGCAGGCTTCTCCTGCCCTCTCACTGACCGCAAAACCCGGTCTTCCAATACCGCACCCTATACAATCAAAAGCATACAGTCCGCTTCAAAGGATGCACTAGCTTGTATGCCCTTTCCCAAAATGTCATCACATGGATAGCGCTCTCCACATTCTCTAAGGCTGGCAATGCCCCCTCATTTGTAACAAGGAAACTAAGCAACACAACATTGCCAGCTGATTTTGAAAGTGGTTAGCGAAGGCTATTTTGGGTCGAATCTTGTGCATATGGACGCAGGCAGCAAAGTCTGTGTGACCCAGCATGACCTGCACATATCTGAGCAATTCTCCAATTGTGTAATGCCTCCATACCTCTTCGACCCCATTACTCCTGATTAAGCTAGATACAACTCCAGCCGCCCTGATGCTATCTTGGTCACTCCTTGCCCTAGAAATCCAAAAAGACCACTCACTTCCCCCTCACATTGGGTACTTCGCAGTATGAGAGGTAACGAAGAGGTAAGGAGCAGCTCAACTCCAGCCAGGAACTTTTTAAATTGAACACTCAAAACCACCATATTCACTTCATAGGAATCAAACTGCGAAGATACGAGGCCTGGTGCCCAGCTAAAAGCCTCACAGCAACAACACAGTGAACTGTGCAAGCATCTTCAAGGTACTGATATCACTTTTCACACAATCCTCCTGCGTGTGGGTGGGACTATCTATACTGTCCACAGCCCAGATCGGATCAGTTAATAACCTAGGGATTGACCCACAAATGTCTAATGCACACACAAATGTCTAATGCATCATAGGAAACAAGGGGGCTGACGCTTGCGCTCGCACTGCAGCCCTCTCTGACACAGAAGACATTACACTTCCGGATGCCAGGGACCCTTTCCACAACTTTTTTTGGCTTTCATTAAAGACTTCCACACAAAATGATGGCAGGCACCGTTCCCTCACTTTCCCTATACACTACCTAACCAATCTGAGCGACAAACTTAAAACACACATGCACAAAAAACACAAACTAGGCTGTGCTGACACCTCTGGCTACCACTACCAGAGATGGCAGAAGCTTAACGATGCCACACCATCCACCAACAACACAAACAATGAAGCTCACAACCCAATCTCTCAGCTTGCAAACAAGGAAATTAGCAACTCCTGGAAAAATCCAAAGATTACCCTTAAACAACAAATAAATCTCATGAAATATCGAACAGATACACTGTACACACAGGGACATGCCTCCGACTTCAACTTTTCCTATTCTGATAGGTGCCCACTCTGTGCAAATACAGATAACATTTATCATGTTCTGCTTAGGTGTACCAACCCAACAATGAGTGGGATGCACACCAACAGACACCACGCGGCCCTTACTCTCTGTATGGAAGCCCTCAGCAAAGGCCGTTTTGGCTCTTCCCTCATTAGCATGGATGGCTGCAATCATGACAGACTTCTGGATCAAGGCATACAAGTCCCTGAAAACACCTCTCGCGTTATTCCAGACTGGGTTTTCCCAAATGGCGCTGCCTCACCTGCACGGCATACAAGCCGCCCTGATGCTCTATTTGTGAGACACATTCCAGGCAGACAAGCCCACCTTGATCCTATCAAGATCCCACCACAAAATAGAGACATTCACCTTGTTGAACTTAAATTCTGCTCCGACACTATTCTTGTCAGCACCTTGGAGCGTGCACAAACTAAACATTCCCATACCATTAACAGGCTTAAAACACGCAGCTTAAGAAACCCAAACAGGAATAATAAAGTGACTTTGCACATCATCTTATTTGGTGTTGGTGGCACGATTTATAACATATATACAATTACACCTCTCATAAATCTGGGCCTGACCAAACAAAAAGCTTAATCACTAGCTTCCCAACTCAGGGACCATGCCATCCAAAGATTATCCACCATCATTAACACTAGCCATGCACTTTGTTTTCAGGGAGCATCTGGGAGGGGGTTTGCTGGGCGCGCGGCGGCGGCAGAGGATGGGAGAAGGAGAGTCCGAGCACTCAGGGGCATGGCGGCCAATCCCCCGGATCCCCATTAGTTCTGTTTCTTGCTCTCCCCTAGGCTAGTTTTGTCTAGTTTAGGTGGAGGGCCTCTTGGTGAGGCCTCTAACTTTTGTTAGGGGTTCTTCCCTTAATGCACGCGGCCTCAGAGCTGCGTAGACTTTTCTTTTCTTTTCTTTTCAGTGAAACACTCCTCACATCAAATAAGGAAAGGGGGCCACATTGGTGCACAGACCGTATGACCTCCCCACCACGAAGTTCAGACTGAGAGAAGCACGGCAGGCAGAGAAAGAAGACAGGTCCAGCAACGAGAAAGAGAGAAAGATGATAGCTGAAAGACTGGAGTTCCAGACCTTCAACAGCAAGCAGAGCTTTAATTGGAAACGTTTAACTCCTTTGTTCCACCTGTTTGCCATGTCTTCTCTGTCTATTCCTGCACAAGTGAGACATATGTTTTTTTCCTTATTCAGTTTTATTCGCCAAATAGGCTGAGCAGCCAAACTTACTGGCTGAAGGCTGAATTCCAATTGTAAACCTTGTAAATCTACCAGATGTGCCATTGAAAACAAAAAAAACACCCGTTATGATCCTTGTGCCCTGTAGCTGTGTGCTACCAGGAACCCACCAGACCCACACTAGCTTTCCCCTTACCCTCTGGTGAGGGAGACGGCTTCTTAAGCCAACAAGTCTTCTTTTCCTCACTTGATGTAGGTAGTGTTCTTTTCTTCTTTTTCAAATTTTCCATTTTCCCCATTTTTGGGACACCCTTTTTTTGTGTTTGTTTTCCATTTATTCTTCAAGTGTGCGCTCCTACATAGCTCTTCATTTTTTTCTTTTCTGTGCGCTCAGGTCTACTTTTGCATCATAATTTCAGTTGGTCAGACACTTGATGCAGCCTTTAAGCTATAGATACATCCAGCTATAGGTATGTCGTTAAGGACTTGAAGATACAGTAAATAGTATCTATAATGATCTCTCCATTATCTTCGAATCAGGCTCAGCCTCACCTGACAAATATGGCATTCAAATCTAGCTGCCATGCGCTCTAAAGTCTAATCGTCCAGTGTAGGGGGAAATCCATTGGAAGAGTTTTCTGGGCGTGTAGTTGTAAAGGATATGCAAGAGTTAAAGTATCCAGGAGCATGGTAGACAGCCAGCCAGGCATCCAGGGGCCTGCTGTTTTTGGGTCCTCAGGAGCCCGCCTTACCTTGAGGAGCTTGCTTCTTTCCCTTTTGAGCCGGCTGTCTTCTTTTTGCCTAGCCCTTTTAGGACATCGCTTTGTCCTGGGCTGGTGTAACACCAAAAAAGGCTTTCTCTTTTCTCTTCTCTCTCTTTTTGCTTCCTTTCTTTATGGTTGCACATTCAAAGTGGTGATCATAGCACAGCATGGATCAGTGGGTAGCGCCAAATTTGCATTAAGGCAGATTTGGCGCCCATTTGGGGGGGGGGAGCTGGGACGAGGACAGCTCGTTGAGAGCAGATGTTGGAAGCCGCGTGTTTCCATCATTCAGTCAAGAGACAAGGGTTGAGTCATGAAAGGGGTGCATCTTGCAGCTGCTCTAGCATCCTGCCATGAGCAAACCTATAGCTCTACCATAAGTTAATTTTACAGCTGCTCTAGGAACTAGTTTGCTTTTCAAGGAACCACAAAGGAGGCCTACGGCCCGGTATCTGACTAATCAGGCTAAGATCCCACAAGGATCACAGCCTACAAACACCCTATGTATCTGACCTGCCAGAAAAGAGATGATGCGCCTAAAAGTTGCTTCAGCGCATCATTTAGCTCAAGGGCAAACACATTGGGATAAGCATGTGAACGCCACAATCCTGCAGGCACCCACTGCATTTGGTTTGAGTGCTTTACTCCCTGCAAGCACCAACTAAGTTTGATCTGAGCGCTCCACTTCTTGCGAGGGCTCACAGCTTTCGATCTGACTGAAGAGCGACTGCTTCATGTCATAGGTGCATCTAACAATTGCTCCAGAGCATCATCCAGCTCAAGAATGTCATCAGAGTCCTCTAGCTGCTGCCAGCCGCGCTTGAGTGCTGGGCCTCGGTAATGCTGCCGCTGCTGCTGCTGCTGCTGCTGCTGCTCTGGCTGCTGAAACGGTGCCTGCATTGGCTTCTGCTGATGCATGGGCTGCTGCAACATTGGCTGCTCATGCAACGGTGTTTGCTGCTGCGCCTGTGCCTGCCGATCTTGTGGTTGCTGCTGTTGTTGGTGGAGATGCAGCTGCTGGTGTGGTTGTTGCGGTTGCTCTTGGTGGACATGCAGGTGCTGCTGCTGTTGCATGGCGTGCTGCAGTGCAGCAGCAGGTGGGGTGGGCTGTGAAGCAGGAGGGGCACAAGGAACCACCAAGCCGTACTGGTGCTGCTGCTGCTGCTGCTGCTGCAGTAGGAGATGTGATTGTTGCGGCGGTAGCAGCAGCTGCTGCTGCTGCTGCTGCTGCTGCTGAGGCTGCGGTTGTTGCTGCAGCTGGTGCTGCACCGCCGAAGGCATGACCAGGTGCGCTCCCGAGAGAGACTCAGCCCTGTGTGTAAAACCGCTGCCTCCCCTGCCCGCCAGGCTTTTGCTGCTGCTTTGCCCTCCTGCAGTACTCGCTGCCACACCATGCCCACTGCTGAGCCTGCTATGCTGCCTGCCTGCCCCCTCTTGCAGCCCAGCCACAGGGCCTGTACTGCTATGCTGCCCATTGCAATACTGCCCATTGCTACGCTGCCTGCCTGCCCCCTCTTGCAGCCCAACCACAGGGCCTGCACTGCTATGCTGCCCATTGCAATACTGCCCATTGCTATGCTGCCTGCCTCCCCCGTCTTGCAGCCCAGCCACAGGGCCTGTACTGCTATGCTGCCCATTGCAATACTGCCCGTTGCTACGCTGCCTGCCTGCCCCCTCTTGCAGCCCAACCACAGGGCCTGCACTGCTATGCTGCCCGCCCGCCCCTTCTTGCGGCCCAGCCACAGGCCCAGTAGAGTTGTGGCTGTGTGGTCCTTCTCCACTTGCATTGCCACGCGCAGGGTCGCTGGCTGTGCCACTTGCGCTGCCACGAGCATTACCACTTGCACTGCCACGTGCATTGCCATCTGTGCCGCCACCTGCAGTGCCACTCGCAGCGCCCCCAGCTATGCCACTGGCTGCACCACTCTGTGGACCGGAGCGTGCACCACCAGACGACCCACTGTGCACGGTAATTGTGGCAGCCCCACCCCCACTTATTGTGCCTGACACTCCTGGAGGGGCATGTGAACCTGCCCCGATGGAGCCCCCACCCTGCCCACTGTCCCCGTCTCCCCCACCGCGCTCTCCGGTGCTGTGTACCTGTAGCCCTGATATATCAGGACCCTCACTCATTATTCCAGACATGCGCGCAGGCACACCAGAAGAACCACTGCGGGCAGCCGCTGCCGCCGCTGCTGCTGCTGCCCCACTCAAACCAACCCTGCTGCCCCCACTACCACTGCCAGCTTGCAAGCTGGCCCCTTCTGCATCCACGCGTGCACTGCCTTTTGCACAAGCACTCTGCATCCCGGCAGCCCCACCCCCACTCCTGCTTCTCGGCACTGGCCCGGCCACGCCACCAGCTGAGCTACCAGCATGCCCTTCACCTGTGGGACTAACTGTGCTCCTAGTAGGAGCACAGGAGATGCCATGGGCAGAGGGGGGCATGGAACCAGGCCTGGAGTGCTGCTGCTGCTGCTGCTGCTGCTGCTGCTGTTGTTGTTGTTGTTGTTGTTGTTGTTGTTGTTGTTGTTGTTGTTGTTGTTGTTGCTGTTGTTGCTGCTGCTGCTGTTGTTGCTGCTGTTGAAGCTGAGCTTGCTGTTGACGTTGCTGCTGCTGCTGCTGCTGCTGCTGTTGAAGCTGAGCTTGCTGTTGAAGCTGAGCTTGTTGTTGTTCATGAGCTTGCTGTTGTTCATGAGCTTGCTGTTGTTCATGAGCTTGCTGTTGAGCCAGTGCGTGCTGCTGACTCTGCTGCTGCTGGTGCTGTGACACTCCCAGCCGCGCCTGCTCCTGCAGCTCCAGCTGCAGCAGCTGCTCTGCTTCCATTGACTGCTGCTCTAGCTGACGCTGCTCTGCCTCTAGCAGCAGCATGGCCACGTGGCTCTGCTCTTTTATCTTCAGCTCCCGAAGGTCAAGGCCCAGTTTGCTGGCCACCGCCTCCTGCAGCTCCTCGCCCTCTCTATCAGGCTGTACATGCAGTGAGCAAAAACATGCATGCACAAGAAATGAACGCACGTACACCTAAAAAAATGATCTGATGCATGTGCCTGAAGGTGTGCATGCACGCCAGCAAGCCGATCTAAAGAAATGGATGCGCGGGCGTTCAAGGGGAGAAAATATGCGTGCAGGTAGAGAATGATTGCTTCCTTTCCCCACAGCTCTCTGCCCTTCAGATCAGGCTTTGTTTGCGCGCGCATGCGTGCGTGCGTGCGTGTGTGTATGTTGTTGTTGTTGTTGTTGTTGTTGTTGTTGTTGTTGTTGTTGTTGTTGTTGTTGTTGTTGCTGCCTTTGTGCGTACATGTGTCTGTTTGTGCATGCATGTGTGTATGTGTGTGTGTGCATGCGTGCGTGTGTGTGTATGTGTGTGTATGTGTGTTTGCGCGCGTGCTTGCACAGAAACACAAGGGGGTGGTAGTTGCAGGGTGCAGGGTGCAGGGTGCAAGGATTGTCTGGAATACTTTGAAGTGCATTCTTTTGAGCGCACAAGTGATTGTTGGAGTTTCCAGATCAACATTCTCATCAGCATCTGCATGCTTTCCAGCTGAGTTGCATCACACTGTAAGAAAAACCTAACCTAGAAGAAGGTAAATAGCAAGTTTGGGCAAGAGGGGTATGTGATGGCAAAGGCCAGCAAAATCCCTGGCCTTGCCTTCACTGTTGCAGGGAGAGCTTCCCATGCAGTTTTCCTGCGCTTTTATATGCTATCCTTGAGCTTGATTTTGAGCAAGCCTGGCTGGGATCTGAAACCTGTCTTCAAAGTGCTGTGTTTGTGCTCTTGTGTCACCCCCCCCCCTTCACACAAACATAATTGATCAATTGACAGGCCGTACAAATGCAATCGGTGTAATAGCAGCACGTCCCTCCCCCCCCCCCAGACGACAAGACACCCCCTCCCCTACTCACAAACACAACCAATTAAGTAACAGGCCGCATGCATGCAGTCATATCTTGAAAGACAGCATGTGGGACGCTGCCAGGTTCAGCACAGAAGCCGCAAACACCCATCCTTTTGTTTCTCAGTTTCCATCACTTGTTGTAGCTCCTGCTGCGATCTTCAGCATGCTTGCATGCACTCAGTTTCAAGTCACAGTCACAAATTTCCACCTCGAGCTCAAGGCTGGAGAAAATGGCGCTATTTAAAGGTATGGTGCCTTAGCAGGGAGTACTGCCTCTCTTGGACCACCTCAAGCACCAACAGTTGCAACCCCGCACCTCTGGGCTGAAGTCTGAGAATATGGCACCATCCAAGGGCATGATGCCTAAGCAGGAGGTGCTGCTCTCTATGATCACCACAGCGGCCACGGCATCCACCAGCTCAACATAGTGGCTTGCTCGCAGGCGTGCATGGGCCTGAGAGGAAAGCAAGGAACCAAGCGTTCTTCACTGGCGATGTGTGAACTTTAAGTGAAATCCACCAGCTCAACAAGGTGGATGGCTCGCAGGCACAGATAGGCCTGCTCAGCATGCTAGCGTTATGAATTCACAAGCTCCTTTTTGGCAAGACTGTTGTATTGGCTGGCATGACGTGCGGCTGGGCCAGAGCATCAAAAAATGCTTGCTGACACAAATACATTCTTGTTAATGCTTTTCTGGCAGGGAAAATCAATGATTTGGATTCGGTAGCCAAGCACAGGCTCTTCAGCATTCAGATCATGAAGTATCCCACAAGCTTACAGTTCGCTAACGCCATCCTTGTCTTTTTCACATAATACTCCTTTGGCACTGCTCCCAAGTCAACAGGTGGGTTGCTGAAAAGAGACGGTTGTTTGAGTCTTACCTGGGCTACGCGCACAAGGCTCTCCAGCATTCGGATCGTGGTCCGAGCCGCAGACCTCGCTTCACCCTGACGCAGCGCCTGGTAGTAGTGCTTGAGCACCTGCACAGAGCTTGCACACATACTGCATCACAAGCTCCACAGTGCCCAGAAGTATTGCCCGTAAACATTATTGACACTGGCAATTGATGGGCACTGGCTATTGATTGACACTAGCTATTGATCGACATTGGCTATTGGTCGACACTGGCTACTGATCTGCTGAGCACTCCCCTCACGCACCAGCTCAGCGGAGCATGTCATGGCGAGCTGGAGGCGGTGGCGCAAAAGGAGAACACAATGGCATTTAGTTAGAAACATGTACTCCCCTCACGCACCAGCTCAGCGGAGCATGTCGTGGCAAGCCGGAGGCGGTGGCGCAAAAGGAGAACACAATGGCATTGAGTTTGAATCATGTACTCCTCTTGCTCACCAGCTCAGCGGAGCATGTCATGGCGGGCTGGAAGCGGTGGCGGATCCACACCAGGTAGCTGCGCAGCACCGGCAGTGTCCAACCCTCAGCATCACCTCCCTCTCTAGCAGTACCACCATCTTGAGCGCCCCCCTGCGTGCGAGCAGTTGTCATTGGTCTGCTGGGATAAGCAGATGCGGCGTTTATGTGGTGAGATGGGCACGTGTAAAAGTTGTGTGGCAGTTGAGGCACAAGTTTCTCCAATTTGCATGAGATCCTCTGGTGCAGCAAAGGTTTTAAAGCACGTACTGGGGTCGGAAATCTGGGCTCAATGTGATGCATTTGTTTAAGCCATGCGGAGGTGTGGCTGAGGCAGCATTGTACTGACATGAGGGAATGACAAGATGCCAACAAGAGAGTTTGGGAACGGAAGTCTCCCTCTCAGAGGCAGCTAGCCTAATGTTTTGGAGGAAATCCTGCCACAATATAGCTTGTAAAAACATATTAGCACAACATTCCAAAACTCTGTAGAAATCAGACGCTCCCAACTCTTTTCAACCATAAAAGCTCTACACCAGTACCTACCAAACATTCATGGGGAACCATAATTGTTACATACCTGTGATTGGGACGGCTCTAACCCCATCCCCTCAGCCTGGCTGCTTTGATTGAGCTGGTTCTGGAGCTCCCGAGCACCCTGGATAGGGTGAAACGGATCAATGATCGCGCTCTGTATTAATAGTTGCACTGCCAGAATCAAGGACTTTAATGCTGGAGGAGCTTGTGCGCACAAGCCATGCCCATAAGATCAAACATGCATACAAAGATCCACGGCTAGGAGGAAGAGAGGTTCGCAGCAAGGAGGGAGAGAGGTTCATATATAGGAGAGAGAGATTTACAGCTAGGGAGAAGTCAAGAAAATGAGATCAGGGAGGAGGATCAGGCATCTAATGCATCTCTGGTACAGGCGTTATTGTTACGTTTCTTGTACAGGTATCCAAGACATTCATGCCACTGCCAAAAACAATGGGCAATACAATGAGGGACAGGCTCCCTGAATTGAAATCCGGAGCTTAGTCACTGTCTACACAGTTTCCCTACTCCTTTTTTTTTCGGCAGACACCCGTAGCTTGTTGCGCTGCCTCTAGCATGTTGTTCCAAGGACCCTTGCAGCAAGCACATAAAGATCATATGTAGGTAGAAGCTCTGATAAGTGCCTTGTAACATCAGCCTCGATTTTGCCAGCAACAAGTATCACCCGCTGGTGGTTGGTCAGCACGCAGCCGGACACGCGTGTATCCCATGCGGGGTGCCTTGTGTCGAGGAGCAGCAGCACAACATCAAACCTGCATACACATGTGCAAGGCTGATTCACTTTTTGAGGATCAGCATGCAGTCGAACACGCGTGTATCCCATGCAGGGTGCCTCGCGTTGAGGAGCAGCAGCACAAGATCAAACCTGTCAACACATGTGTTAGGTGCTCAAAAAGCGAATGAAAAGCTCACAGAGCTTGAACCAAACAGATGGACATCAGAGAGCCCTAACTTGGCCATTGTGGGGGTGTCTGTCACAAGAATCTTTTCTGAGCCTGCTAGTAACCCTCTTGACGTCCATTGACAAATCGTCTTGGTTCCTCTTGGTGAAGGGGACACAAGGTGCCTCGGCCTTAGGTAACCTCTTTTCCTTATTGTGGGGAGCGTCTTCACTGCCTGCATACTTTTTCTTTTCTTTTTGGAGCCTGCCTGGTCCCACCCTCCCAAAATGTTTCATGCAGTCCTGTTATATGCTTATACAGTCACAACTCTGCAAACACAGCCTGGAAACAAACTAACTTCGGATGTGTGCTTGATACCATCACGTGAAGACCCTGCTGACACACACACACACACACTCACTCACCTGGAAAGTAAAGGGCCAGACATCTTGGTGGCCTCGGTTATGGGCTGGCTGCTGCGCCAAGAGGGCTTTGGGTTCACTGCCGCGATGACTGTGGTCCGTGTGGATAGGGTGGCCAGTATGCCAGCCTGCGCAAGCACATCACATACGTCCACACGCACCTCTAGCAGCTAATGTGCCAGTCTATTACATACATCCACAAGCATCTCTAGTAGCTAATATGCCAGCCTATTACATGCATCCACATATGGCTCTAGTAGCTATTATGCCAGCCTATTGCATACATCCACATGCGCCTCTAGTAGCCTGGTATGCCAGAATATTACATACATCCACCTGTACCTCTAGTAGCTGGTATGCCAGCCTATTACATACATCCACCCTTACCTCTAGAACCTAGTATATGCCAGCCTATTGCATACATCCACACCCTCCTCTAGTACCTAGTATGCCAGCCTATTGCATACATCCACCCGTACCTCTAGTACCTAGTATATGCCAGCCTATTGCATACGACCACACGGGCCACTAGTAGCTAGTGTGCCAGCCTATTACACACATCCACACCCGCCTCTAGTAGCTAGTATGCCAGCCTACGCAGGCACATCACATACATACACACACATTCCTTTGACAATTGATCTGAGAGACAGAGAGAGTATGGAGCGTGGATAAAGCAGCCACACAATCAACCCATTGCCATCTTAACATATTTTTGCAATTATTTCGAGCTGGTGGAAGTAAGGATCAGCGTGAAATAGGCTCCATCCCTCTTGCTCACTTCTGACACAGAGCTGTTACATCCTTGCCACACACTCTCATTTAGCTGTTGAATAACCTTGTTTCTTTTCATTCTTTGCGTAATGGAACATGCACTGTCTGCTGCTCCGTGTGGAATGGAACATAAGTCCTTACCTTGGCAACATGCACTGTTTGCTGCTCCATAGCCTCATGGATCACCGCCCGATCTGCTTCCCTGGAAGAGCACAAACAAATATCAGTGCAGAAACGTAATTGCAAAGTAGGAGTGAAATGGAGCAAGGCAGGGGATGAGAGGTCCTGACATCCTGGATGTTGGTAAGGACTTCACAGGCAAACACTCACCTCAACGTACGCGTGCCTCCCAAATCAGCTTCCAAATGGCATCAATCTTAATTAATACACACACATGGGAAGAACACGGTGAAAAGTTGGTTGACTGAGCCGTGTAATTGATGGTAAATCACCACAAACATGACAGTAGTCAAACCACCAAAAGAGCATCAAACACACTAATGTGCGTCAGTCACGCGGTGCCAACAAGCTCAGCAACTCCAAGCCCCAAGGCGGCAGTCCCTTGCGCCAAAAAAATGATGCAAGCAGTGACTCACTTGATGCCATCAAATTCATCAATGCAACAGAGCCCTCCATCTGCCAGCATCAGAGCGCCTGCCTCCAGCACCCATGTGTTGTCCTCCTTCACAGCAGTGACCGTCAGACCCTGTGGTTTGGGAAAAGCACAGAGTTCCAAATCATCAGTTAGGAGGAGTTCCAGCAAGCGACGACTCCTCTCTGCTGGAGAGGATCCCCAATTTTTGCTCCTGGAGTCACACAAGGCACCACAGTAACAGTGTTATCCTGATCTCTCCTAAATCCCTGGAGAGCTCAAGTCCCAGGCAATTGGAAGCTAAATTGGAGAGGGATCACACTGATCCACTTGACCCCTGAGCAAAAGCTTCATAGCCTCACTGATTAGGGGCACGCCATGGCATGCGTGCATAACTCCCTCGTGCATATTCAATGACACGCCTCAACTCTCATGTTTTACCCCCTGCTGCCGCACCCTTGTGCCAAAGCCTCTGCTGGTCTCCGTCTTTGAGCAGACACCTACATCAATCTTCCTGAAAAGCTCCAAATGCTTGAAAACTCACCTCTGTTCAAATGAACGCGCAGCTAAGCTCTTGCACTGAGAAGGCAGGAATGGAAACTTGTGGAGCACACAAACAAATTCAATCAACTGTGCCTCACCGCACTGCTGGAGCCCCTGCCGGATGCCATCACTGAGCGATGTGAGGCCTTGGCAGCAAACTTCATGATCTGGGACTTGCCTGAATTGCGTTGCATAGCATTGCAATGCATTGCAGAGTGTTACTGGGCATCTGTGATAAGTATGAGCGGAACGTGAGGAGCCTTGGCAGCAAACATCATGATCTGGGACTTGCCTGCACTGCATAGCATTGCAATGCAGGGTGCTACTTGGCATCTGAGATGAGTATGGGCGGAACATGGGAAGCATCGGCAGCAAACATCATGATCTGGGACCTGTCTGCAATGTCCCGCAGCCAGTGTGAGGCACTTATAAAAGAAAAGACTATCCATGCCAGGTCCGGCTGCGTGCATTAAGGAAAGGTGGCCTAACTAGCGAGCTAGCTAGGGCCTACCACTGTAGCACTTGACTTTATTGAGAATCTATAAGCGGAACATAGAAGGAGGCACACGATATTGTCAGCTGCTTGAAGGGCGCAAAACAAGAATCGTGAACCCCAAGCAACAAAAGCATTGGCATGAGAACCGAGAACATGGAATTCATGACATATCATCATTTGCCAAGAGCAAGCAGGGGAGGGTCTTCTGTGCTGCATTTGGGAGAAGTGCATTCTACAAAGGCCGCTGACCATGCTTGTTCACAATGCGTGGATCATAGAATTTGAGCAAATCAAAGTGTATAATCCATTGTGCTGAACTTCGGTCTGATCAAGGCACAGCACTTACCGATTCCTGGGTCACCGATCAGCAGCAGATGCACATCCCCTCGCAAGCGCGTCCCCTCTCCGCCACCACTGGACCTAGACACGCCTCCCGCAAGGGATAAGGCAGTGGCTAATTTGACCAGCAGCATGCCATGAATCTGCAGACAAGGGCAGCGACACTTGTGCTGGACATGCTTCACACAAGGGCTTGCTGTTTTTCATGCCAAATAGGAAAGATGTACAAGAAAGGCAGTGGCTTACTTGACCAGCAGCATGCCATGAATCTGCAGACAAGGGCAGCGACACTTGTGCTGGACATGCCTCACACAAGGGCTTGCTGTTCTTCATGCCAGAGAGGCCTGTGGCTAGGTGAAATTCACGAGCAAGGCAGTGACAAACGTCGCCAACATTATGCTATAGACCTGCAGACTAGGGCAGCAACACATTGCTGGTACACAGTGCTCACAAGAGGGCTTACTAACTGTCATGCCCGATTGGCACGTTGCTAAGTTTGAGTAACAACATGACCCCAAAAAACTTGCCATGCCAACTCATTGATCTTGATAAACGCGTCCACATTGGCAAGCTGTGTTTGTACACAGTTGAACATCAATGAATTGCGCGCTTTGGGCCAAACTCAAAGGATGCCTGGATGTACAATGCTCATGTTATCACATTTTCATCCAAACCAAACAACCAAGTTAAAAAGATCCTCGAACCTGTGGGCAGATTCCTGCCAACACCTTGTTGCGCCCCGTGAGTGGGGCGTCCTTGTGGGCTTCCCAGAAGGCCTGGTGCAGGTGCATGCACGAATCGTGTCAGCTGAGGATGAAGAATGAATGCAAACTTGCCTTTTATACATCACCGTGAGAAAACTTGCGACATCATGCACGAAGTGCTGTAGAGTTTAACAAAGAACGGACTGGACAGATGTGCGCATGGGAAGATGCTGCATGTCGCAGCTGCAAAGAATTCAACCATTGGTTTGGCAAACGGAAAAAGGAAAGTGCAGCTGGGAACATCAGTTGACAAGGACCAATGCCAAGCAATGTGCTCCACGGGCATACCAGCAAGCCTGCACACAGGCCTGCACTCTTTGGCAAATCCGTAACTGGCCGGGCCTCGTCCTTGACTTCTCCCTTAGGAGAAGTAGGTGCAGCTTGGAGCTATGTGGAAAGAAAAAGAAAGAAAGAGAGATCTATGCTTGCCGTTCGGCCGCGTGTTATGTGGACAATGCAGGCTTGCGCACAAAAAGAAGGGACCCACCTCAAACTTGGATTCCATTTCTGGAGGGATTTCAACGGCGGGCCCTGCCTTTTTGGCCAGCACCTGTGATAGTGGGGAGATGCGAGCCCAAACATGCAGATGGTTTAGAAAACAAGCGTGGGACATAACAAAGGAGTAAGAACTACACAGCATTCCCCCAGAACACACAAGTGGCTGTTGGTGAATCCGAAAACTTGTGCATCGAAGGCAAGTGCCCGCAAAGCATGCAAGTGGCTGCATGGCGTGCATTTCATGACAAACAAACAGGCCCTCAACGCTACTTCTCTCCAGCTGAATTTGGATGCTTCAGCAGTGGCATGGACTGTGAGCAGCTCTTGAGCACATATGTATCATATTACATTGCCTATTTGTAAAGAAGCGGTCCGCTGTTGATGGCATTCTGTTGATACAGAGCACAATCCCGAAGATCAGAGCACTTTCATGTGCTCTATTGGCACCACCTGTGGGCTCTGAGCACCCTCCATGTACTCTGAGCACCCTCCTGATAAGGGCATCACTTAGACAACATTCCCTGCACACCGAGCACACTCTTGAAAGCAAATCCACATTCAATGCGTCACAAGTACTCTGGGTGCACACTCCTGACGGCAACATCACATGAGCACACACTACCTCGTTCACTTGTGGCAGCAGCAGCAGCAATCGCATCTCAGACCCCCTTTCCCACTGCTCAGAGACACTTTGAAAAACTATGCCATCCAGAAGAGCCCCTGTGCATAAAGCAAAGGTCCCCTGACTGGCATACTAACTAAAAATGCAAGCGCTTCTGCATCCACCTCCCCCATGTTAGCCAGAACTACACTTTCGGCAAAAGAAGCACAAAGACTGCTTTCCAGAGACCAATCCTGTTCAACCGAGTACCTGAATGCGCCATGTTGGCCACCAGCACAAGCTCAGCTTCACAGATTGAAAAACACACATGTTTTTAAAGCCACCTACTTGCACATTGTTGGCCACCAGCACGAGCTCAGCCTCACAGCGCACTGTGGGTATGAGGGGCTTCCACTTGTGGGTGATGACGCCGATGACCTCCAAGTCATCTGTACCAGAGCAGGAAAGCATTCTTGGATGCCATACAAGAGGAGAAAGTCATTGGGGCCATGGGGTACAAAGGGCTTCCATTCATGTCTATTCAAGTCACGTGTGCCAGATCTGCCGAGTTTCTGGTTGGCTTGGAACTATTTTATAAGCACCTTGCATCAAAGGGTGCCCATTTTGCCAGTAAGACCACTTGGAAATGACCACTGGTCGGCACAGGTTGCATGACCACTGGTTGGCACAGGTTACATGACCACAGGTTGGCACAGGTCGCATGACCACAAATTAATATAGGTCGCAAGAAAGAGCGTGTGAATACACGAGGATATATGAGGGCAAATAGGTGCCCTGCTGTGATATATGCTGTGATTCATGAGCAGCATGCGTGGGAATTACACTCCCATGTGTATGGATGGCCACAGCCACACACATTCGCCAAAACAGGTTACAGGTTTTTGGCGAATGTATGTGGCCATGGATGGCCAAAGCGCCACCATGAAGATCCTGAAAAAGGAAAATAATAGACGCTGAGTGCCAATTGTTATAATAGGCTTATGCAATGTCATGATGGATGATAATGTATTATATGAGTTCATGAATCCTCTTCTCACCTTAATGACTGTGTGTGCACTAGGGTCTCCCTTGCCCTTGAAGGTCTCGCCATCATCCTCCAAATCACAGTCGGGGCAGTAGCATGTAGCATGGTGGCCCATCTCCTCCACAGACACCTTTCTCCGGCAGTTGTCATATATATTACATACATCCACCAAAAACCTTGAGCTCCCACTTTGCAGGGGAGCTGCTTCCTCCCTGCTTCAAACCTAGCACTGCCACCTTGCAGGGAAAAAGCTTCTGCAAAGCATTTGGTGTTCGCTGGGCTGTACATGCCATTGCATGCAGCTCTGCCATTACTCTCATGTTTATGACACCATGTCATACAACTGTCGCATGACACTTCGCAGTTCTTTGTTTGATGCACGCGGTTTTTTGGCTGGCGTAATTTCTCCTGTTCTTTTCCTTTCATTCTGCAGAAGCCCAATCAAACTTGCTGCATCACTGCCTCCTTAAAGAGCACACCGCCTCCTTAAAGAGCACACCGCTCAGTCTGCTGACGCTGCTCAACACACCGATGATCATCAAAGCCACCACACAGTGCTCTGTGTGCCCAATCTACCAGAGCTTTTGCCAAAACCGTCAGGCTTCCTTAAAAATCACCCCCATTTACACCCTGCCTTAGCCAGCTTCTCATCCACCCACCGCCTGCCTGTGTCAGCTCGACCAGCTCGTCTTGAAGGACCACGGTTAGAGCCGCAGGCAGTGCGCCCATGGCCATGTGCTGGCTCTTTTCTTGCACCTGCAGCAGCAGCGGCACCATGAATTGCAGCATTGCACACATCGCTGCAGGACCTTTGTTAGAGCCGCAGGCAGTGCGCCCGTGGCCAATGTGCTGGCTCTTTTCATGCACCTGCAGCAGCAGCAGCAGCAGCAGCAGCAGCAGCAGCAGCAACAGCATCAGGTGCAGAATAGCACACATTGCTGCAGCACCATGGCAGCAGGAGTGCGCTCCTTGCCATGTGCTGGCTCTCTCCTTGCACCTGCAGCAGCAGCGGCATCAATAGCAAAAGAGCACACATAGCTGCAATTCATGGTTATTTGGCCGTTTTGCACTCGTTCCTCTTGCTCAGAAAGCGGAAACATTATACATGAGTAAAGGCAGCGCAACTGCCAAACTGTGTCAGCTCCCTATTTGCACAAAAAGCAGACCACCAAGAGAGTTGGAATGACTTACTTTTGCCTGGCACTGGCAGCAGTAAAAGTGGAGTACACTACCGCACAGCCTGACCATTCAAATGTATTGCTGGCCATTCTCTTGCGCATGCAAATTGTTGTCGAAGCATACAGGCAAGGGCCATGCAACTTCTATGCTGCATGTTGTCAAAGCAGCAGGACAAGGCCGTGTGTTGACTTTGCTTTTGCGCTTGAAGCATCCTGTGTGTGCGCCCCTGTGTGTGTGTGTGTGTGTGTGTGTGTGTGTGTGTGTGTGTGTGTGTGTCCGATGCTCTTGTTGCTCAGCTCCCATTGCTCACAGCATCGTATGTGTGCGCCCCACGCGATGACTCTGCTCTAATGCTTAGGGCTACAAGGGGTTACAAGGGGTTGGCATACAGCCCGAGAATCTGGCTGATCGGCTAATGCTTAGAGCAACCTAAAAGCCTGCCTTTGCACCTGTCGCCTGCTTTATGGATGTTTTGATGGATATGTTTACAGGCATGGTTGTACTTTGATGATGTGCGTAGGTATGGCAGAATGGTGATAGACCTGCTTGTAGGCATGATTCTATGCATCGCGAAAAGGCAGTTAGACCTCAAGCTTCCGGCCTTGATCTCATGGACTCACATAACACATTTGGACCCCCTCTTTACAACCTGGAAAGCTATGCAAGACACTGGCAATGCTCTATCTGGACCCTGCAGATTCACAATTCTCTTCTCAGCAGTTCCTGGGAGCCCAAGACAAAGGACACACTGGGCACGGGCCTGGAATACGCTAGTTCCTGGAAGCCTGCCAGGGCAAACTGTGAGAGATACTCGCCTTGACCTCCTGGAAATATGTGAGGAGGATGCATTGCATGAAAAGAGATTATGCAGGCACAGGAAAGTTTCCCTACATTAATTGAGGAAAAGTAGACACATTGGCTCGGAAAGAGCTGGAAGTCCCCTCAACACCATGCTTTGCATGATACACAAGTACAAGTGATGCATGACCTGATATTTCGGAAGCCTGCGAGGATCTAAAGATCCTGGGTGGCACTTGCCTTTGTCCTTGAAATTTCATGCATAAGATGGTGGACACTTGCAAGAGACAACTATTTTTTGTTTTCATTCAGAAATGACATACGTGACCTGATCTCTTGGAGGCTTCATGTGGATCCAAGTGAGGACAGACTTCACCAGGCATTTGCCTCGATCCTTGGAAGCCTGTGAGGGTGGGCGCGTTGGATGGCACCACTTCAAGTGACACTTGCCTTTATCTCTTGGAAGCCGGTGAAGGAAGACGCGTTGGGCACGGGTCTGAACTTGACGCCCGCACATGGACGGGAGCCACGGGGGCATGCATCTGGCAAAATAGCCTTGCCCCCGTCCTCCAGCTTGCACTTCACGGGGAACTGCAGGCCGCAGCGGGTGCACTCAAACATCTGCTGGCATGCCAGCATCTTGATGGAGCTGGCTCGCACGACCGTGCCCGTGATGACCACCTGAGTTGCACAAGCGCACCATGCATGCCAAGTAGCTCATGCAAAGGGTTCAGAGGCTCAGCATCTTGGTGGAGCTGGTGCGCATGACCATGCCGGTGACAGTTATTGCCACGCATGCATGTGGCATGAAATCTGATGTTGCTGTACTGCAACATTGCGCCCTGATTGAGCAGGAACATGTCTCTGTGCTCATGAAAACCGTCTCCTCTCTTCTTTCTCATGCTTCCGTTGGTATCGAGCAGAGACATACTGAAAAAAAATAGGTTTTGCGTAACGTGTGCAAACCTCTTCCCTCCAACGGTGTCAAACAAGCACATCCCTAGGCAAAATGTGTTGCATAGCTCATGGAAAGAGGTCATTTCCTAAGCTTTGATGTAGCTGGCACACATGATGTGCCTGTGCCAGCCACCTGCAAATCCTGTGATGTGCCTGTGCCTGCCACCAGCAAATCCTATGATGTGCCTGTGCCTGCCACCTTCAAAACCTATGATGTGCCTGTGCCAGCCACCTGCAAATCCTGCGATGTGCCTGTGCCTGCCACCAGCAAATCCTATGATGTGCCTGTGCCTGCCACCAGCAAATCCTATGATGTGCCTGTGCCTGCCACCTTCAAAACCTATGATGTGCCTGTGCCTGCCACCTTCAAAACCTATGATGTGCCTGTGCCAGCCACCTGCAAATCCTATGATGTGCCTGTGCCTGCCACCAGCAAATCCCATGATGTGCCTGTGCCTGCCACCAGCAAATCCTATGATGTGCCTGTGCCTGCCACCAGCAAATCCCATGATGTGCCTGTGCCTGCCACCTTCAAAACCTATGATGTGCCTGTGCCTGCCACCTTCAAAACCTATGATGTGCATGTGCCTGCCACCTTCAAAACCTATGATGTGCCTGTGCCAGCCACCTGCAAATCCTATGATGTGCCTGTGCCTGCCACCAGCAAATCCCATGATGTGCCTGTGCCTGCCACCAGCAAATCCTATGATGTGCCTGTGCCTGCCACCAGCAAATCCCATGATGTGCCTGTGCCTGCCACCTTCAAAACCTATGATGTGCCTGTGCCTGCCACCTTCAAAACCTATGATGTGCCTGTGCCTGCCACCTTCAAAACCTATGATGTGCCTGTGCCAGCCACCTGCAAATCCTATGATGTGCCTGTGCCAGCCACCTGCAAATCCTATGATGTGCCTGTGCCTGCCACCAGCAAATCCCATGATGTGCTTGTGCCTGCCACCAGCAAATCCTATGATGTGCCTGTGCCTGCCACCAGCAAATCCCATGATGTGCCTGTGCCTGCCACCTTCAAAACCTATGATGTGCCTGTGCCTGCCACCTTCAAAGCCTATGATGTGCCTGTGCCTGCCACCAGCAAATCCCATGATGTGCCTGTGCCTGCCACCAGCAAATCCTATGATGTGCCTGTGCCTGCCACCAGCAAATCCCATGATGTGCCTGTGCCTGCCACCTTCAAAACCTATGATGTGCCTGTGCCTGCCACCTTCAAAACCTATGATGTGCATGTGCCTGCCACCTTCATAACATATGATGTGCATGTGCCTGCCACCTTCAAAACCTATGATGTGCCTGTGTCAGCCACCTGCAAAACCTATGATGTGCCTGTGTCAGCCACCTGCAAATCCTATGATGTACCTCTGCCTGCCACCTGCAATTCCTATGATGTGCCTGTGCCTGCCACCAGCAAATCCTATGTTGTACCTCTGCTGGCCACCAGCAAATCCTATGATGTGCCTGTGCCTGCCACCTGCAAAGCCTATGCCAGTATGAACCACCTGTGTATTTCCACAACCTAGACTATAATGTCTGCTTGACACCACCAACTTCAAGAAAGGCCAGAGTTTCGACAAACCAGGGACTGCATGCCCATCTATTGGGTGTCTGTCGCTTCTTGGTGTTGGTGTTTCTTGTCATGACATAATGGTATGCAGGCTGGAAGTCCAAGAATGAGGCTTCCCCTGAAACGCAGCATCAAAAGTCTTCACTCCACAGACCCTGCATCCTCAATCAATATTGGGAGGCACTCCTTGTCTAATTTGTGCAAACAAACATAATCCTTAAAAAGGCCCAAACTTCCCCAATGAAATCCATTGCGAGACCTCCTGGCAGATGCATCTATCCCTGTAATCAATCTCTGCCGGATGCTCTTGCCTTCATCCAAGCATGCCATGCAATCCATTTAGGTGCAGCATTCCTTCTAGCAAAAGAACAATTTTCCAGGCACCTGGTGGTTGATGCGCAGCATTTCCAGTACATGTACCAAACCTTTGCCCCATTAGCCGATTGATGTGCAGCAGGCCCACGGTGCCTACATATGGGTGATACTTAGGGATACCCATGGATGGGTGATACCCACCAGCCGATTGATGTGCAGTGACCCCACGGCGCCTATGGATGGGTGGATGGCATTATTCTCAGGGCCAAAGGGAAGGCTGTGCAAGCGTACATGTAGGAATCGCGCAGGTGGGCGCTGGCCAGGCAGCACAATGGCCTGCTGCTGCGCATCCTGAGAAAGAGAGTGTGTGTATTTGTGTGTTCATGTGTGTGTTTTTGCTTGTATGTGTGATATGAGCCGTCATGTGTGTATTTGTGCATGTGCTTGTGTGTGTGTGTGTGTGTGTGTGTGTGTGATATGAGCCGGGAGAGAGGCCTTTGTAAGCCAGCTGCCCCCCAAAAAAGTTGCAACACGCATAAAGAAAATTAGCAGCCTAATGTTCATCAAAATCAAAGTCCGTTTGTAACACATCCATATATGTGACACATCCATGTGTTATGTAAATAATTGTGTGACATATCCATCTGTTATGTAAAGAATAATTAAAAGCTGGTCCAAGATCCTCCTAACATCCACTGTGGTGAACCCATCCACATGGATGTTTGGAGGAAAGACCTGCAGATAACACAGCAGCCTATCTAGTAACGCGCAATTCAGTGATAATGCCAAACAAAACTAATCTATTTTAAAGTTTTTTACTGTCAGTCGTAAAAAAAAGCCCTGGGTGCAATTTGGATCAGCGCGCAGTGCTCACACAAAGCTATTACCTGCATCTATACCTCGTAATATGCACATGATGGTGATCATCTCACACCCAATGAAGGATGTTTTCTGGATAACACTCTTGTCTTGCAGCCCTACGTATATTTAATTATGCTTTGATGTAACAGTACCCTACAATCCTTGCAAGGACAATAGCCCCCTCTTGCCCGAAAATTTGCCCCCTCTTGATTGCACACTTTCCAGATGTCAAGCATATGCATGTGGAGCAAGAATCACTTGCAAAGACTGCCAACTAAGGTTGTCTTGCCTGATTGCCAGGTCTTAGTGGCACCAACCCATGGACAAAATCTGGAAAAAAACTTGCAAGTAAGAAATTCTGCATAAATTACATGAGCGCTGCACACAAATAAAGTAGCCATGCACAGCTCAACAGCTGTGCCTGGAGGGCATTCAAGATCGTTGAATTGACATGCGCCTTCATCCTCCATGCATAGGCACACTCGGGTCTAGGTCCTATTTACTCATCCCTCCCCCTCTTCATCCCCACTGTCTTCTATGGTTGCACTGCTTCCCCCTCTCCTTCGCTCCCATCTACTGTGCTCTTTAAAATTGTGCATACCAAGCTAGACACCCCGGTGGGGCTTTGGGGCCTTCCTGCTCGTTTACAATACCCTGATTCCTTTGAAAATATTCAAACCTTCTTACACTTTCCCAGCCTTTAAATACTTGTAAATTTGTAACAGCCATCCCGCACCCCTCGAAAACCTTATTTGCGGGAAGGTTGATCATCGCAGTAGTTCTGTGGCGCAGTAGTTCTGTGGTAGCAGCCTCCTCACCTGTTCCTCCATCTCCTCCTTCAGGATGCCAAGCACGCAGTCCATCTCTGCCAAAACATTGCGCGGGGTCTGCGGCAGAAAGTGTTGGCAGTGGCTTCTGCTCAACTCCAGCAGAAAAGCAGCAAAAAGTTGCAGCAGAAAAGCAGCAAACTTTGACACCCTGATCCTGGATTTGGATTTGCCAATGATTTCATGCATGCAAGGGCACAGTGGTTGAGTGTAATAACACTACTACTACACTACTACAACCGTGCAAGGTGTGTGTGGTACTATGGGGTAAGCTATGTAGTTTATTACGGGGTAAGCACTTGTGTATTTTCCCACTATTCTTTTTTATCATAATGACCACCTGTAGCACAGCCACTGCCAGCTGGTTGTCTTGCTCTGCGAGCTCCAGGAAGTGCAGCTGTACTCCCAAGTGATCTGGGGCATCTGGGTTGTGAAGGAGCGTCTCCAGGGCCTGCAGCGTTGCATTTGGTTGGTTGTCATGCAAGCACGCTTTGCACGGATTCCTGCTCGGTGTCTTTGCGCAAGTTGTAGGGATTATATGCAAGCACTTGATAAATGCAGAGGGACATAGGTCAAAGTTGCATTATTAATGGATTTTGGAAGGTAGGTCAAGTCAGCTCGCAACAGACGTATTTTGTATGTCACTCACTGGTCTGCAAATGCTGCTGAGGCAGCGATACACCTGCTGCCGGCAGCTGTCACCCTGGTTGCTTACATCCTGCATCCTGGATGCAACTACCCTTGCAATGATGATGGAGAGCAGTGGTTCAGGTCTGGGTGCAGGTGATACGCGCAGTCAGCCATGATCGTGGTAAGGTATTTCATATTAATTCATAAAAAAATCAACTTTTGTACGGAACGACGTCCAAAGACAGCCCAGTTTTTGAACGATGCTTTCAAGCTGAAGCTCCCCTACGTCATTTTTAATTTTCGATCTAAAATGGGGGAGGAGGTTAAAGTGGATGCTGCGCTGTTTGGCTCCCGGCTGGGTAAGCTGTACAAGCACTGGCAGGAGAAGAAAGATGAGCTGTGGGCGGGCTCTCGAGCGGTGGTGGTGCTGGAGGGAGCCTCGTCTGATGACTTGCGGTACCTGAAGTCGCTCACCCTGCACCTTTGGCTGTTTGGGTATGAGCTGCCAGGTATGGGTTGGTTGGGCCAAAAACCCTGACAGGTGGGAACAGCAGCAGCAGAAGCTTATGATGAGCTTGGAGGTGGAATTGAACTCCTGCACTGTTGTTGGGAACAGCTTCTGATCTCTGATCCCTGCTTGTCCTCAACTGTCCCCCTGCAGACACGATACTGGCATTCACCCCAAAGGAAATGCACGTCTTGGCCAGCCAAAAGAAGAGTGAGTTTTTCCTTTGCTTTAAATGGGGGCTTGGGTTTCTCTGAACAAGAGCTGTTCCAAAGCATGGAACATACTTCAGGACAGCTTGTGACATGAAGACAGCTGAGTGCGGTCTGGCACCAGTTCATATGACTTGTCAAGGATATGACATGCGCATGCACCTATGCAGGCAGATTCAGGAATGATGCAGCATGTGTGCAGTGCGTTATTCGGGTGGGAATGGGAGGACGGCATGGGATGTGATTGTGCAGAGGACACGTGCATGAACACTTTTTTGGACGTTGCCAATTCTTGTTATGCCCGAGCACTTTGTTACACCTCTCTCTCTCTCTCTCTCTCTCTCTCTCTCTCTCTCTCTTTCACACACACACACACGCACACACACACACACACTCACTCTCGCGCACACGCACACACACACACGCATCTGAACATGTGCACATACCTTCATACGTGCATGCCTCTGTACATTTCTTGCGCGTACAGCTTCAGCTCACTCCTGTGCACATGCATCCTGTTGTTGAGCATGTCTCCCTCCTCTGCGCTGCAGTTGATGTGCTGCAACCATTGACAGATGCTGCGTCTGCCCAAGGCGTGAGCCTCATCATGCATGTCAAGCAGAAGTCAGAGGATGGCTCTGCAGAGCTCAAGGCCATCATTGAGGCCATCAAGGCTGCTGAAGACACAAAGGTGGGCGTGCATGGAAAAGCATAAGCAAGGCAAAATGACAGAGAAGGTTGTGTGGGCAAGTCTATCGTTGCAGCCCCTGAAGCTGCAGAGGATTCAAGGGTGGGTGCATGTGTCAGGCAGCAGATAAAGGTGAAACATGCAGTACCCCTTCTTACATCATTCAAGGACGCCAGGGACAAGGGCTTTTAATTTCCTTGGTGAGCGCATGCACAGCTGCGCTAGCGTGACAGGGAGGGTGCACCTTGCATGCTGTGGGCCTGTGAGATGTATGTATATGTGTGTGTCCCTTCAAAAAGTGTTTGCATTGTACAGGAGGGGGCTGGAGGCCACCTGCTTAACAGCAATCACCCAGTGCATCCTCGTAGTTCACCTCAAGTGTTCGTTTGTGCAACCCAGGAGGAGGTGGTAGTGGCCACCTGCCCAAGGACAAGCACCTAGCTGGATTGATGTTGATCGTTCCTCTCACATTTTCCCCCGAAAATGTGTGTGCAGGAGGAGGTGGTGGTGGGCCATTTGCCCAAGGACAAGCACCAGGGCAAGATGGTAGACATGTACAATGGTGTGATGGCGGAGGCAGGTCTGACCCTGGTGGATGTGGCGGGCGGTTTTGGCGACCTGTTTTCTGTGAAGGAGCCCTCTGAGATCATGAACCACAAAAAAGTGCGACATGTGGCATGCAGCCTGATGGAAAGTTCCTTGTAAAGCAGCCGCCCCACCTCTGAGACTGTACTTTTTAAAAAGCACATCTAGGGTTGTCAATAATTAGAAGATGCATCATGGTTTATGTATCAGCAAACAATTGGCCCAAGGTAGCATTGAAAAACATCCAGGGTAGCATGTAGGTGTGCTTGCCTCTGAGGATGTCAATGAAATGGATGACATCAACGCTGCACTGTCCTAGAATGGCAGCCTGCTTACCAACCTCAAGCTGCCGTGCACAAGGATGAGTGCTGGTTCACTGAAAACCCAAACATGGGCCCATGACAAATTTAAGCATGAACCCAAGTTGTGCACACAGATGAGTGCTGGTGCACTGAGAATGCAATCTGTGCTGTGCTGTGAGACAGGTATCCAAGCACTTGTGCACAGCCTGACACCATAAGACGCAGTGTTGATGCATAGGCAGGAACCTGTACGCGGTCTTGTATGCACAGCCTGACAGCATATGATATACAGTGTTGATGCATAGGCAGGAACCTGTACGCGGTCTTGTATGCACAGCCTGACAGCATATGATATACAGTGTTGATGCAGAGGCAGGAACCTGTACGCGGTCTTGTATGCACAGCCTGACAGCATATGATATACAGTGTTGATGCAGAGGCAGGAACCTGTACGCGGTCTTGTATGCACAGCCTGACAGCATATGATATACAGTGTGGATGCATAGGCAGGAACCTGTACGCGGTCTTGTATGCACAGCCTGACAGCATATGATATACAGTGTGGATGCAGAGGCAGGAACCTGTACGCGGTCTTGTATGCACAGCCTGACAGCATATGATATACAGTGTGGATGCATAGGCAGGAACCTGTACGCGGTCTTGTATGCACAGCCTGACAGCATATGATATACAGTGTGGATGCATAGGCAGGAACCTGTACGCGGTCTTGTATGCACAGCCTGACACCATAAGACGCAGTGTTGATGCAGAGGCAGGAACCTGTACGCGGTCTTGTATGCACAGCCTGACAGCATATGATATACAGTGTGGTTGCAGAGGCAGAGGCCTGGAAGCACTCTTGCATGCACAGCCTGACACCATAAGACACAGTGTTGATGCAGAGACAGAGGGCTGGAAGCACTTTTGTATGTACAGACTTGAAGCATGTGATGTGCTGTTTGTTTGCTTAGGCAGGAACCCATGCATGCTCTTGCGTGTACATCCTTAAAATCTGCAGGATGCCATGAAGGCATTCAATCTGCCACTGTGTGGCCGTGTTGCCATGCTGGGCGCATGTGCTCTTGTGTGTACAGTCTTACAAAAAGCCTGAGAGGTATCACTGTAACAACCAGTTTGCTGTTGTGTGCACAGGCTGCCATGCTGGGCGCATGTGCTCTTGTGTGTACAGTCAGTCTAAAGCTGTGATAGATGCAATGAAAGCATGCACCTCGCTGCTGTGTGTGTAGGCTGCCATGCTGGGTGGACATGCTCTTGCGTGTACAGTCAGTCTAAAGCCGTGATAGATGCAATGAAAGCATGCAATACGCTGCTGTGTGCACAGGCTGCCATGCTGGGCGCGCGCGTGTTAAAGGACTTCGTTGTGCAGAAGATTGAGTCCATTATTGACGAGGAGAAGAGCGTAAAGCACATCAAGCTGTCTGAGCAGACGGAGCAAGTCGTTCTGGACCCTGCCAAGGTGTGTGTGTGTGTGTGTGGTGTGTGTGTGTGTGTATGTGTGTGTGTGTGCGCGTGCGTGTGTGTGTGTATGTGTGTGTGTACGTGTGTGTGTGTGTGTGTGTTTGGTGAGACGCTTTCTAGCTTGCTAGTTAGGGAACCTTTCCTTAATGCACGCGGCCTTTTGGCTGGCGTAGTCTGTTCTTTCTTGTGTGTGTGTGTTTGGTGAGACCCTTTCTAGCTTGCTAGTTAGGGAACCTTTCCTTAATGCACGCGGCCTTTTGGCTGGCGTAGTCTTTTCTTTCTTGTGTGTGTTTGTGTGTGTGTACGTGTGTGTGTGTGTGCCTGTGCTTCCCAGCAAGTATTTTTTTATGGGTTTAAGCAGGGCAAGTCTCATCAATTTTTGGTTTGGGCAACTAGCGCATGGCAGAGCCCTGGGATCAGTCTTCGGTGCTTGCGTAGTGCAGCCTCATTGTTATGCTTGTTCCCAGCAGAGTGTTGAGTCACGGCGCAGCAGCGCAGCCAGGCGATACCATGGATGCATTCTTTGTTACGTTTCAAAGTCTAATACGTGTGCAGGACGCAGCTTTTCCAGCACAGCTGTTGAGCCTGGAAGTGCATGTACCAGCATAGGAGCCTCTCTGCTTGTTAAGCAATCTTCTCATCCTTTCAACTTTTCCCCTTGAAAAGAAATTCCGCCAAGCCCTGCTTGTGCTGCGCTTTCATTGCAGCTAAATTGCATGGGCCCTGGGTCGGTGCTCTTCTGCTTTAAGGGTGTGATCTGTTTTTTTCCCCTTCCAAATCTTACCTCTCTATCTGCACTACTGCTTACAGATTCAAGTCAAACTCAAGCCCGACAACTGTGATATTGCCTACCCCCCTCTCATCCAAAGTGGGGGCAAGTATGACTTGAAGGTACAGTTGAGTTGTGTGCGCATTAGTGAGCACCGGGAAGCAAAGTTGGCGTGATATCAAGCATCACGGGTGTGCGGCTTCTTTGCAACACACTGGAAGTGGCAACAATGCATTCTGCATGTGAGCTCCATGCAAGCAATGCATGTTCTTGTGTTCAACTTAATATCAGGCTTCATCACCTTATGGGTTTCAAATACTTGAATCTGATAGCGAAATAAACAGGTACAGCCCAGGCAAGACTCGACCTGTCTGTTGCATGCAGAGGCTGCACTTCCTCCCCGCTGCCTCTGCAGGGTAGCTCTCTTCTTACCAGTTGTAGCAAACTTGTGTTGTGCTTTATATGCCAATTTTGTGCAAATTGAGAGTCATTGTTGAGTTAAATAACAGCAACAGCTGTTTCAATGTTCCCATGTTTAAACGGAACTTCATGGCTATGACGAAAGCATGGTGGGATGACTCTGTCTCCATCCAGGTCAGCATAAAACCCATTGATCTGTGTGGACACACACACACACGCACGCACACATGCACAGGTGTCTGCGGGCAGCGATGAGTCCCCTTTGCATGGAGGCATGATAGTCGTGTCCTTGGGCACCCGCTACAGCTACTACTGCTCCAATCTCAGCCGAACCTACATCATCAACCCCTCCAAGAAGCAGGTGGGCGTAGCTGTGCCTCCCTAGTTGTGTCTAGAGGTGGCAACATATGGCCACGCGATGTATGACCCACTGCGCCAACCAACCTTAGTCGCGCCTGAAGGTCACGACACATGCACCACGCAACGCATGACCCACCAAGTCAACCCTCAATGCTCCAAAGGGTCGTCAGCCCCTAGAAACAGCAAGCAGGGATGTGCAGCGCCTGTCTGTCATAAAAGAGCCGCTGCCCTCAGTGCACTACACTCTGCTCGCTAAAAGGCGTTGCACTTGCTGCGGCGGAATGATGTGGGACCCTTGTCGTGTGCCTTGCAGAAATTGAGCAGGATGCGCATTGAGTGTTGATGCAATACCACATTGGACAGCAAGGCAAGCATCCTGCATGCTCGTTGTATGGCAGGCCTGGTGTGCAGCCTTCTCTTTTTTGTTTTGTAAGGCATGTTGCTGTGCTGGTGGTGTTGGTAAGGCCAATGATATGCAACGCCACAACAGACACAGACAGCAAGGCAAGCATCCTGGATACTGTTTGTCAGGCTTGTTGCTGCGCTACCATTTTTTGAGACTTTTGGTGGAAGGCCATGATGGACGATTTTGAGGCGAGCCTGTATGTCTTGCTGTTTGTAAGGCCTGTTGCTGCACTGCCGCGTGTTGCTGCAAGGGCGAGCCTGTTGCTGCAAGGCAAGTATCCACGTCTTGCTGCTTGTGCGGCCTATTGCTGCACTGCTGTTATCGTGAGGCTGCTGATGCAATGCCGAAGCAGACGATGGCAGTGCAACCCACGCCTTGCTGTTTGTCCGAGTCCAAGGCCTATTGCTATGGCCTATTGCTATTGCTATGGCCTATTGCTGCGCTGCCACGTTGTTTCCTGGCATTGGTGCAGCTCGCAGTAGTAGTAGTGTATACCTGTGTGTCGAGGCTGTAGATGCGATGGCGAGATGGACAGGCAACAAGGCAAGCATCCCCCGCTTGCTGCTGTCGGCGCTGATGCAGGATGTGTGCTGGAACACGGTGGTGGTGGTGGTGGTGGTGGTGGTGGTGGGCTGCAGCAACACCAGCTGGTTGCAGCTATGACCACAGAGAGGGGCTTTGATTGCGTTGGTGGATCAAGCCCTGAAAGGTGTCCGCTCGCTTGGAGGGGAACACAACAGGCCCTCGTATTTGAGTATATTCAGGTTCATCCGACAGGCCTCGTGTGCTTAGTCTTTCTTCCTGTGATTGAAACAGGCCATAACTTCTTTAAACATGGGCAAAGGGATGCGTCCCGCTTGTTGCTCAAGGCGCACAACCATCACTGCTTATCAAAGCAGATGGGGCTGTCGCATTGACCAGTGGCTGACTGTTTGCGTGCACATGCGCAGCCCGATGAGTCCAGTTCCCTGGTTGATGCTCAACAGGCAGACCACCACCGCAGCCCACCTGGAAACAGATGGATGTTTGCACTGACCGGTGGCTGTTTGCTTGCACACGCGCAGACGGACGAGTACAACGCCCTGGTTGCCGCCCAAGAGGCCGCCATCGCTGCCCTCAAGGATGGTGCGAGCCCCAATGCAGTGGCTGATGCTGTGGCTCAGGTGCGCTGAAGCGAGCATGCCGTTCAGGACATTCATGTTGTCCTTGCTGAGCAGGAAGCTGATGTTGGAGCCCTGCGCATGCCTGCCGCGCTGGTAGTAAACCTGTGCAAGAGATCGATGTCATGCTGCCGATGCAGAACAACTGGACCTGTAGTTGTTGGAAAAGTGTTGATGACTTGTTGTGGATGTTGACGTTTTACTTGGTGAGGATGACCTGTGGATCATTGAGGTATCATATGCTTCTAAACCTCATTCGTCCAACATCCACGGGTCTTGTGGGTACTGGTGGACGTCACTCATTTCACACGCACAGGTTTTGTAGGTGCAAGACGTTCAAACAACGACATGAACCGCTTATGTTGGACACATGGTTTCAGAATGACCTGTGCAGCCGAGGGATAGTGTTTCTAAATTACATTCAATTGATTTCAACAAATTTATGATGGGCAAGTTGGTGTAAGAGAGCAATGTCAGCTGATTCTTGATGAGCAAGTCAGAACAAGAGAGCAACAACGTCAACTGGTTCTTGATGAGCAAGCTTGTGCAAATGGGCAACGACTGCACTATTTCGGGATGAGGAAGTTTGTGCAAAAGGTCAATGACACACAAGCCTTTCGTGGCGAGAGGCTGGGCGCAAGAGAAACCGACCAAGCATCTGACCACTGTTGATGATGGTGAAGCCATGAAAGTCATCATGTCAACATGAGCACAACATTGCATGCTCTTGCAAGCAGTGACTGTTTGCATGTTGAGGCTGGTGGTGAGAGCCACACTGATTGTGTCTATTTATTTCTGTAAGAGGTGCAATCGCGATGGATACTGTGTAACACTGTGGCAGTCCGGACGTGCTGGTTGGTGAAGTGAATGACGTCCATTGTTTCTGCATGTTGGCAGATGTTGGGGCAAAATAAGTGGTGTGTTTCCCCGTGCGAGGACCGTGGGCGTCAGATAGGTGAAAGGAAAAGGAAAGGAAAGGAAGGTGCTTGCCAGGGCCACCTGCCGGCACAGCTCCCCCCTCCCTTGCATCGATGTTTGTGCAGGCCTTCCTACATGCTGGCAACAGAACATGTAATGGGACGCTCTTGATGCAACTTGTGTAATGCAGGCCTGAGATGCTGGCCAGGTGTACATACTGGAGAAGTTGTGCAAGTCCCTTGCTAGTCAGGGATTACAAAGCATGACAAGAGGCCTACAGCCTAGTGTCCTGGCTGATCGGGCAAGTTTTTTGCGTAAGGCATGGGCTTCAAGCTCAAGGTTCTCATTGCATTACCCTGTGTGCAGGCCTTCAAAGACGCTGGCCAGGCACACTTACTGGAGAAGCTGTCCAAATCCCTGGGACATGGCATGGGAATCGAGTTTAGGGAGAGCAACAGTGCCTTGTCTACCAAGCAGGATGAGTCCAACAGGTGTGTGTGTTGTGTTTGTGTGTGTGTGTGTGTGTGTGTGTGTGTGTGTGTGTGTGTGTGTGTGTGTGTGTGTGTGTGCCAAATTGTTTTTGTGCATGAGTGAGCAGCAAGACCTATGATGAGTCACACTTCTTTTCTCTTTTAATCCACTTCACAAGGCTATATCAAGGCTACATCTGTCGCAATGAGTGCCTGTGTTTCCCGCACAAGGGTTACAGGGGTTACAAGGGGTTGGCCTACAGCCCGAGGCTCTGGCTGGTCGGCGTGTTTCACGTACAGTGATCCACGTGAGGGGATACATTGGGTTCCAGCAGTGTGAGATCAATTGTCTGCCAGTGCTACCAACGGGTGCGAGAATGCTTGAGCGGACGCGCAAGGTCTCTGGCTGAGGCCCATGTTATGAACTGTCGGGCAAGCAAGGTGACACTTTGTTGTGCACTGAAAAGAGGGGAGAAATGCTGAAGCCTTCAGTGGAGACTTTTCTTTGTTGTGCACTGAAAAGAGGGGAGAATGCTGAAGCCTTCAGTGGAGACTTTTCTTTGTTGTGCACTGAAAAGAGGGGAGAATGCTGAAGCCTTCAGTGGAGACTTTTCTTTGTTGTGCACTGAAAAGAGGGGAGAAATGCTGAAGCCTTCATTGGAGACTTTTTTTTTTGTGCACTGAGAAGAAGGGAGGCAATACTAAAGCGGCAGAGCCATATATGTGTGCATATATATTTCCCAACAGCAGTGAATTTCTTAACTATCGTCAGGTAGCAAGGCAGATAAATACGGGGTACGCGTGTGAGCACTTTGGCATGTAGACGAGATGTGCTCTGCTCATTTGGGTCTGCCAGGGATTTTGAAATGCTCAGAAATTGTAACGTGCTCTGCTCCATAGAGCCTTCAAGGATCGTACTTGCAGACATTCCTCTCCAATTACCTTGCACTCATGCACGTGACACCCCACAGAGGGATCCTTGTTGTCTGAAGTTGAAAATGACGTACCCTACTCGACTGCATTCGCATCCGTCCCACCATGTAAACCGTGCGCCTTACGTTTTGCAGGACCCTATGATCGGGCCATTTGTACGATGTGTCCCTGTCTCATGCAGCCATTGTGCGTTACGTTGCTGCAGGACCCTGCGTGCGGACCAGGTGCACAAGGTGCCTCTGCATTTGCATCACCTTTGTGCATCACGTTCCTGCAGGACCCTGTGCGCGGACCAGGTGTACGAGGTATCTCCTCCGGCATTCATATAACCTTTGTGTATTGCGCTGCTGCAGGACGCTGCGAGCAGGCCAGGTGTACCACGTATCTCTGGCATTCATATAACCTTTGTGCATTGCGCTGCTGCAGGACGCTGCGAGCAGGCCAGGTGTACCACGTATCTCTGGCATTCATATAACCTTTGTGTATTGCGCTGCTGCAGGACGCTGCGAGCAGGCCAGGTGTACCACGTATCTCTGGCATTCATATAACCTTTGTGTATTGCGTTGCTGCAGGACGCTGCGAGCAGGCCAGGTGTACAACGTATCTCTGGCACTCACGTGGTCTTTGTGCATTACGTTGCTGCAGGACGCTGCGAGCAGGCCAGGTGTACAACGTATCTCTGGCACTCACAGGCCTGGAGGACCCAGATGCCAAGGATCCGCGCGCTAGGGTGAGGAATTGGGAATGGGACTTCAAGAACAAGGGGGAAGTGTCCTTAGGGTGCTTTGAAAGCGTCGCAATCATCATTGTTGTGCTCTACGATGAGTGTTAGCTCACGAGGGTTTAAAGCATGTGATCGGACAAAGTCATCCAACCACGTTCCATTGGGCAGAGCCATCAAGGCTGGGCCATGGACAGCAAGCCCTGCTTAATCTGTACAGCCAAGTTGCAAAGATGATCTTTGTCCCTTTGCTGGTCAATGTATGGAAGCCGACAACAAGTGGAGGCCTTGCTGCTGAAACATACAAGGCATTGAGCAGTGTTTGTTTTGCAAGGCTGAGCACTCATCTGCCTTGCCTGCCGGCATTGGAAGGCTGAGCTCTCACCAGCGTTGCCATGACATTGGAAGACCCTCACATTGGGTGGCTGAGTACCTGCATGCCACTTTCTCCCTTTTCTCTGTTTGTTTCTTTGTTTTCCAGCACCTGCATGCTTTGTCCTAACAATTGCAGGTGCTGTCCTGCAAACTGCAGACACAGCAGCCAACACCACACCTTCACCTTGCCTGCAATGGTTGCCGTTCATCCAAATGCCCAAACTGTGCACAGTGGTCCATGGCCGCTCCCACCAGGCACCTGCGGGTGCATGCTGTGCACGTGGCCAATACTACGCCTCCACTTTGCCTGCGAACTAAGATGCCAATCATTCAAAAGCCCAAATTGTTCACAGTGGCTGTGTACCATGGCTGCTCTTACCAGACACCCTCAAGCGTATGCCAAGCAAGTGCCTGACACCTTGCGGTGATGTTTGTCGAACAGAGCCCTGCTCCTTTTTTCCTGTGTCACCCGCAGGTCCATGCTATGCACCAGGTCCACACCACACCGGCACTTTGCTTGCAGATTCGGTAGCCGTTCATAGCAACGCCCCAATCGAACACAGTGACTGTGCGCCATGGCTGCCCGCACCAGACACCTGCAAGTCTATGCTATGCAAGTAGCTGGTGTGTGCTGAGCAGGGTCCTTGTGCTGGCTCCTTGTGCTGGTGTTTGTCAAGCTCACTTCCCTGCTACTCTTATCGTGACTCTTGCAGGTGTATGCCATGCAAGTGGCTGACACCGTGTTAGTGTCTGAGAGGGACAAAAACCCTGAAGTAACGACCCACATCGCACCCAAAACCCTGGACAAGGTGTCCTACTCCCTGAACGTAAGTGCAAACAATTGAATGCCACCTGATATAAGTCTGCAGGTTTTGAGTAATGTGCTAATGGGGAATGTCACTCACTCTAAATGTGTCGAGCTTGCCGATAGCCAGGTAATTCCACTGACTCCAGCCTGTTGTCATGTATGCCCTGTTGGTGGTTGCAACCTGGACGTGGTGTCCCGCTCCCTTTGTATACCATCAGGTCTTATTCATGGATGTGTGACTTAAAGTTGATGATCTCTGGGACGATGAGATAGGGATTAAAATGTTTTTTTAAGCAGAATGAATTGAGTTTCAGCACAGTAGTTTTCCAAAGTGTGAGCCCAGATGTGTGAGCCTATAAGTAGGCCCATAAAACTCACTGGGTCTCTGAGCCCACAAGTGTTACACTTTTCTTTACTCGTGGATGCATGCTGAGTAAGCTTATGCTCATCGTACTGCATTAAGGTTTGCTTCCGTTCCCTCTGTTGCAAGGTGCCAATGGATTGGTTCCTGTGCTGTCCATGCATGCTCTGTACATTCAAAAATAGAACATGGTCTCATCAGAGTACAAGATGGCGATGGAGATGTCCAGGGGCCAGACTGAAGCAAGCCCCACCCTGCACATGCAACAAACAACATTAGTGGCACCAGCATTGCCATTCCTGGCTTCTTTTCTCCCTTGCACGAAGGAGGGTGTTGGTGATGATGGTGAAGCAGGATGATGGTGGTGGTGACTTGCATGCAGGATGGTGGTGAAGATGAGGGCGCAGATGGGTCGCGGGTATTGAGGAGGGAGAGGCGCTGGCCCCTAGGAACGCGACAAGCATGACAGCAGCTCACCACTCTTGTCTTCTGCTCAAACTTGCACGCAGGATGGGGATGATGAGGGCGCAGATGGGGGCGCAGGTGTTGAGGAGGGAGAGGCGCTGGCCCCCAGGAAAGCACTGCGCAGCGATGATCCCAACCACAAAAGCGCAGAGGTCCTTAGGTGCGTGTGGTTCATGTATTGATGAAATGGTGTGGATGGGTGCGTTTGTGCTGTACATCAAGACTTCAACAAACTGGAGGCGTAACTTTGATCAGGTTCTGTGGCAATCAAGTAGTCCCAAGAAAACACGTAGCATATTGGACGGCGGTTCTCTTATATCATGGGTTGCTTTCCCATTTTCTGGAGCTTGATTCATCTTGGGTAAATGTCGATACTTCATGTACACGCCATCAGTTGATGTCGTGGGTCCACCAGCATAGCCATTGGTCCCCGTGGTTGCCTTCCAAATATGTTAGATGTTTGCCGATTTAACACGTTTTTTTTTTGTTCATGCCTCTGGTCACATCTCATGAACATTGCTTCATGGGTTTCCTCTCTTTTCACAGTGCGGGTGTGAGCGGCAGGAGCTGATAAGAGCGCGCGCGCAAACACACACACACGCGCACACACACACACACACACACACACACACACACACACACACACACACACACACACACACACACACACACACACACACACACACACACACACACACCATCGTCACAATGATTTTCATGTGAGGGGCATGTCTTTCAGCTTTAAAACTTGCAAATGCAAGCAGCAGGAGGAGCTCATTCAGGCCAACAACATATGCGCACAACAACCGTGGCAATGAGCGTCTTGCCAGGGATTGTTTCCCCTTCACTTGATCCATGTGCAGGCGTGAGCGGCAGGAGGAGCTCATCAGAGCCAAGAATCAGGAAACCCTCAATCGCCTGACAGCTGCGAAGGACGGCTCCGCAGGGGAAGCCGCTTCTGCTGGGCGCAAGGTGCGATGCTACCCAAGAGGACGGTGTGCATGCTCACAATTCTGCTTGGCGTAAGGTGCGCTGCAGGCTGAGGGACGACGTGCGGTGCGCTGCTGCGCAAAGGACAGTGTGCAGTGCTTTGAATTATAAAAATGTACCGCAATATAAGGGCGGTGTTATATTGTACTGCAGAGCACAGGTCCCTTTGTGGATGTATTGTACTTGTGCAGATGTTTCTTGCTGTGGCAGTGGCTTTTGCCCCAAGGCTGCGTGCCTCATGCACAGTGCTGTGGGGGCTTCCCGTGCCTGCCATCTAAGCGTTTGCGCAGGTTTCTTTTGCAGTGGCAGTGACTTCTGTCCCAAGGCTGTGTGCCTCACGCACCGTGCTGCGGGGGCTGCAGCTGCCGATGCCTGCCATCTGAACGTTTGCGCAGATGTCTTTTGCAGTGGCAGTGACTTCTGTCCCAAGGCTGTGTGCCTCATGCACAGTGCTGTTGGGACTGCAGCTGCCGATGCCTGCCATCTGAACGTTTGCGCAGATGTCTTTTGCAGTGGCAGTGACTTCTGTCCCAAGGCTGTGTGCCTCACGCACAGTGCTGTGGGGGCTGCAGCTGCCGATGCCTGCCATCTGAACGTTAGATGTCTTTTGCAGTGGCAGTGACTTCTGTCCAAAGGCTGTGTGCCTCACGCACTGTGCTGTGAGGGCTGCAGCTGCCGATGCCTGCCATTTGAACGTTTGCGCAGATGTCTTTTGCAGTGGCAGTGACTTCTGTCCCAAGGCTGTGTGCCTCACGCACTGTGCTGTGGGGGCTGCAACTGCCGATGCCCGCCATCTGAACGTTTGCGCAGATGTCTTTTGCATTGGCAGTGACTTCTGTCCTAAGGCTGTGTGCCTCACGCACTGTGCTGCGGGGGCTGCAGCTGCCGATGCCTGCCATCTGAACATTTGTGTGCCTCGATAGAGTGATGGGAGGAGCACATGAGAACATGGCTGACTGGGAAAGCTCAACAATGTCAGCCGTAGCCACTGCAGCACGGCAGTGGGTGCTGACCTCAGATTGTGAGCCCTGGCCTCGGCCAATGGTCTCGGCCATTTGAACATATGTTTGGCCTTAACAAATAATGACCTTAGCCATCAGGATTTATGTTTGGCCTCAGCCAATGACCCTGGCCATCTGGACAGATGTTTGGTTTCAATCAATGGCTTCATCCATTTGAATGCATGTTTGCTTTAAGCCAATGACCTCAGCCGTCTGCACGCGTATCATTGCTGATCTCAAGCAGTATGTGAGCCCTGGCTGAACCCAAAAACAATTGCTGTGCATGAGCTGGCGCAAGCTCTGAAAAGGTCAAGCAGCAACTTTGGGCAGGCTTTTTAAAGAAAAGGTCTTGGGGATCCCTCCCCTCAAATGAATCCAGCAATGAATGTCAATGAGTGCACAGTGAGCGCCATCACTCAAATGGCACAAAGTAAGGGGAAGTGTTTTAGACAAAAGTCTTAATTTCTAGCCTCTGCTTTTCGAGAGCTCTTTCTTGAGTATTGCAAGGAGTAAAGACGTAAATCCAAGCATCTTTTATTTGTCCCACTTTGCCTGTGCAGGTTTACTAGGTGGTAATGGAAGACAAGTGCCATTCATTGGGATGATTTTGAAGATTTCTGATTTCGACTAAATGGCACAAGTGACACACTCTTAACAAATAATGATGCCATTATTTCAGCGCTTTCAAACTGTTGCTGCTGAGCCATGAGTGCTCTTCAAGTTCCAGGTTTGCCTGCACAAATGTCTGGTAGCGTAACACAAGCGGACCGACATCCCCTTGTGCTGCATATGTGTGCATGCGTATGCGTGCACGGATATGTGTGTGTCCACAAGTTATTTGACTCCCCTTCTTTGTTTGTGTCGTACCACAAGCTGGCTGACTTCCCCTCTTTGTTCTGTTTCGCCTGTGTGCGAAGGTGTCTGATGTGGTGTCGTACCACCAGCTGGCTGACTTCCCCTCTTTGTTCTGTTCCGCCTGTGTGCAGGTGTCAGAAGTGGTGTCGTACCACAAGCTGGCTGACTTCCCCTCCACCAAAGACCTCGTAATCACGGTGAGCACAACCTTTCTGAGAGCGCTTGGTTTGTGTCTAAGCCAATTTATGCTCACAGCGCAAGCTGGCCTGCTTCTGCTCCATCAAAGGGCCTGTGATGATGGTGAGCACAATGTTAACACTTCGTATTATAGCCGACTTTTCCTCATGGCACAAGCTGGCTGGCTTCCCTGCATCAAGGACCTTGTGGTCATGGTGAGCACAATTGACAAAAGTAAGCTTACAGAGTGAATGTTTCCGTGCCTCGCACGCAGCTCCTGCTGTACCGGCTTGGGTCATCAGCATGTTGCAGGCCTTATAAGGAAATGATGATAGGCCTTATAAGGAAATGCCGCCTTGCTCAGTGTCGCTGTACACATTAAAGGCCTTAAAAGAAAATGCTGCCTTGCTCGATGCCACTGTTCACATGACAGGTGCACAAGGAGCGTGAGTCTGTGCTGCTGCCCATCTATGGAGTGATGGTACCCTTCCATGTCACGACCATCAAGGGCGTCTCCCACACACCAGTAAGTACCATCTCACTGTATGCTACACGCAGCTTGACGCCAAACGCCTTAATGAAGGTCATTTCCCTCACCTATGATAATGCCTTGAAGAATTGTTCCCCACAATCCAGTACGTACCACTTCAAGGCCTTGAAGGGCATTTCCCACACTCCAGTAAGTACCATCTCACTGTATGCTAAACGCAGCTTGGCGCCAAACGCCCTGAATGGGCGTTTTTCACACACAATTTGGTGCGCATGTTTTAAAGAGCATGCTGCAGATGAAGTATGGAACACGTGGTGCACCAGATACATGCACATGCTGTGCTCAATTTTGCACAGCTTGGTGGCCATGCGCACATCTGGTTAATTTGGTCAAGACCTGCAACCTTTCTGGCGTATGTATGCCCTTCAGCTTTTCAGTCATCTTCGTTGTCTTCTGGTTGCAAAAGCCCAGAAGTTCACATGGCGTGCAAACGCCATCAATGCTGACTTAAAGCCTCCACACAGCATGACTGCTAGGCTTCCTAGGTATTTTTTCCCTTTTCTTTCAATTCTTTTCCTAGGTACACTCTTGACTCAGCACAGGACAGTGGCCATGCAGACATTCACGTGCAAAAGCCGTCAATTGAAATGCATGACTGCTAGGCTTCCTATGTACACTCCTAACTCGGCATGGAACGCTGGTCATGCAAACATCTACATGCCTCTCAATTTCGAGAATTGTGTAGGGGCCCTTTCTCCATTTGTCTCTCATCCTTTGTGCTGAACAACGCTCCTGATGGCCCACAGAACGGTGATCATGCACAAATCCACTTGTCCTTATCTTCAGGGGCGCGTGTGAGCCCTTAGCCCTTGCAGTTTTCATGTTTTCTCGATTTTGAAATGCACGCTTGACTGCGCACGCTCTTCTCTGGCCACAGGATGGTGATCATGCGCATATCCGTGTGACCTTCAACTTTGGGGGCGCGTATGAGCCCTTCCAGCGCTTTGCCCCCAATGCCGTCTTCCTCAAGGAGCTGTCCTTCAGGTGCAGGCCGTGTGTGTGTGTGTTGTGTGTGTTTGTGCACATGGCAAAGCAAGCAGCTGGGCAGCGTTTTCAGGATGCAATCAGGCCATAGGCACTTGTGCAAAAGCTAAGGATCCATGACTGTATCATCTGCGTCTGTCCTCTGTGTGTGTACCTGGTGAGTGGGGAGGAAACAACCAGCGAGGGGCTTGCCTTTGTTTCCGCTTTGCTCAAGTGTCATGCCGCTCTGGGGTGTCCGTGACCTTCTCTCAGTCTGCACTTTATGGTGGGGTGGTCATACGGTCTTTGCACCAATGTGGCCCCCTTCCCTTTATTGATGTGGGAAGTGTTTTCACTGCCTAGGTAGGTTTTGTTTTGTTTTGTCATGCCGTGTGATGGTTGTCTGGAATTCAATTTGGAAACACTGCGCGCTGCTGTTGTGCTGCCTTGCGAAAATCCGTGCGTTGCTTCTGTGCACATCCAGGTCGCGAGGCGTGAAGCACGCTGCAAGAGTTGTGTAAGATGTCAAGATGGTGCGCTCAGCTGTGGGGCTGCCTTGCAATACTTGTGCATTGCGCAATGCTTCTGTCTACACGCAGGTCGCAAGACGTGAAGCACGCCGCCAAGGTTGTGCAAGACATCAAGATGATGCGCTCAGCTGTGGTGCTTCGGGACAAAGAGAAAGCAGAGAGGGCCACTCTGGTGGCGCAGGAAAAGCTCATCCAAGGTAGGATGTTTCCAAAGAGCCGCTGCGCTCCTGCTGCTATACAAGTATACATCGGAGAGGGCCGCACTTGTAGCACATGAGAAGTTCATCCAAGGTAGTGGACGTGCAGTCTTGTGTTCGATTGTGCTCCTGCTGGACTCGTGTGCATGTGCAGCATCTACACCATGTAAATCTGCACGGCAGGGTGGGTTATCAGCTTCCAAGGGCAACATGCGTTTGAAGCTCTGATTGGCAACTGCAGGCAAGCGCGTGTACAAGATTCCCGATGTGTGGATCCGCCCTGCGCCTGGTGGGAAAGGTCGCAAAATTCCTGGCACCCTGGAGGCCCATGCAAACGGCTTCAGGTTGGTGTGTATGTGTCTGTATGATCTCACCACCCTTGTTTTAGTGATGGAACGATCCCAGGCACTTTCTGGAGGCCCATGCAAACGGCTTCAGGTTGGTGTGTGTGTCTGTATGATCTCACCACCCTTGTTTTTATGATAGAACGATACCAGGCGCCCTGCAGCCCATGCAAACGGCATAAGGTTGGTGTGTATGTCCGTATGATCTCAAGCCACCGTTGTTTTCGTGATAGAACGATCCCAGGCACTTTTCTGGAGGCCCACGCATACGGCATCAGGTCGTTATCTGTCTCCATGCTCTGCACCCGTGTTAAGTAGATAGAAAGATCCCAGGCACCCTGGAGGCCCATGCAAATGGTTTGAGGCCTGTTTTTGTCTGCATGCTCACTGCATGTTCTTGTGCTCTCTGCACCCTTGTTTCGATTGATAGTGAGGACACAGGCACCCTGGAAGCCCACGCAAACGGTTTGAGGCTGTGTGTGTCTGTTGTGTTCTGCATGATCCCAACCCCTACCTATATTGATGCAAATCCCTGGGTGCCAAAGCCTTAGACTCCCTGGAGGCCTTGGCATGGCTCAAAGCCTGCTTGTATACGCATGATTGCACCACCCAACCAATGTTGCATCTGGATAGAGGATCCAAGGCACCCTGGAAATGCAAATGGCGTGATGCCTGTGCATGTGTGACCTGCATCCTTGATGCTGATGCAAAAGGCCCAGGAGGCACACAAATAGAGCTTCGATTGATTTTGATAGGTTCAGCGTGCATACTCTCGTGAGGTCATTAGCCCTACATGCTTTGTGTTGTTGCTCCACACAGTTACTTTTTTGATTGCTCTTCGGTAGGCTTCTCCTCTACCTAAACTGGCATGCGGCATCCCTACACACAACTTGCCTGTTGAGTTTGCCTGTGTTGGGAGTGACCTTCTTATAACTGGCATGCAATTAGCACATAACTGGCAATCGCTGGTATCCCTACACAAAACACCCAACAAGCAATTCAGGTTGGCATGTGTGGGAGTGGACAGCTATAGGACCCACAGCCTTCTCTTGCATGGACTCCTCTGCGTTCTTGCCTAGGGAATCTAGCATGATAAAGTTCTGCCTTGCATTGCTCGTCTGACGCTGTGCTTGCATGTCTGTTTTCCTTCTTCTGCTGTCACCTCAACTTGCACTGGTGCTGTGAGCGCAAGCATGTAGTTTAGTGTGGTGTTCTCAATGTGTCCCCTTTTCCGCAGTTGATGTAAGAAGTCAAGTTCTCTCTGCCTGCGTAGATCTTCTGTTCTGTCCTTGGTGCTCCATGTACTCATTGTCTTGCCTGTGCGCCAAATGGCTCGTGCCGTCTCTGTGCAGGTACCTCAACCCACGCCATGCAAGTGAACCTGTGCATGTTATGTACCGCAACATCAGGCACGCCTTCTTTCAGGTAATGCATAGCCTAGTGGACGTAGCCTTCATAGTGATCGCCTCACTCGGATCTAGAGGATTGTGTCGGCACAAGCACAGGAGCAGGAATGCTGCCGCAAACGTAACGCATGCGTTCAACTGAACAAGTTTTTTGACGTATTAATGGTTGTGTGTGTTGCACCACACAATACGAGGCACACCTTGTGGGAATGGTTTGATGGTGATATCCTTTGGGAGGCGCGTCCTTCAGATTGTGCATTGTAAGAGGCGCATGAGCAAATGCACTTCAATAGCCATGCCCGGTATCAGCTGGCGTGGTGCATGGTGCAGTATGAGCTGGCATGCCCGGTAACAGCCGGCAAGTCGCTGTATGACAGCTGGCATGGTGCATAGTACGGTACCAGCTGGCGTGGTGCATGGTGCAGTATGAGCTGGCATGCCCGGTAACAGCCGGCAAGTCGCTGTATGACAGCTGGCATGGTGCATAGTACGGTACCAGCTGGCATGGGGCATGGTGCATGGTGCGGTATCAGCTGGCATGGGGCATGGGGTATGGTGCGTTAACCCCTATCTCCTTCTTCCCTTTCCCAGTCTGCCTGCAGCCTTCAAGAATTAAGCCAGACCCTGGATCTGCATGCACACACATTTGTGAATGTCCCCTCTGAAGTGCCATGCCTTACCTGTCCTTGCATGTCCCTCCTGTTGTTCACCCATGTGCTCGTGGATCATATGGTGCTGCCTTCTAATTCAAGGGTCCCTGGTGTCATCACTTGCGCACTGCACTTCATCTGTTGGTCATCTGCTGTCATCACCTACCTTGTCTGCTTGTCTTTGGTGTCATTTGGTATCATGACCATTATTTGTCTTGTCTGCTTGTCTTTGGTGTCATTTGGTATCATGACTCGTTGTGTCTGTTTATAGTCGCGTTTCATCACTTGCACACCCCAATTTGTTTGTTTGCTGTGCCCTGCTCCTGCAGCCTGCTGAGAGCGAGATGATCATCCTACACTTGCACACCCCAATGTCTTTGCTGTTCCCTGCTCCTGCAGCCCGCTGAGAGCGAGATGATCACCATCCTACACTTCAACCTCATCAACCCCATCATGCTGGGCAACAAGAAGACCAAGGACATCCAATTCTATGCAGAAGTGATGGACGTGGTGCAGGTGTGTGTGTGAGAGAGAGAGAGAGGAGGGAGAGAGGAGACCAGTTATATGTTCTGAGCAGGCTTGGATTGGATGTATGGTGCACGCTTGATGATGCAACATGAACGGAAACGAAAAGAAATGGAAGGGAAGGAAAAGAAAGGCAAGAAATTACAAAGAAACGGAAAGAAAAGGAAAGAAAAGAAAAAAAAGAAAGGAGGAGAACGGAACAGAACAGAAAGAGGAAAACTGGCTTTGACAGTTCCAGCTGCGTGCATTGAGGAATGATTAAGGAAAGCTTGGTGTAATATGACGGGTATGTGTGGTAGGGTTTTCCCAACCATGATGAAGGACAACTGTTCAGCAGTCCCTTCAGGTGCTCCTGCTCAGTGCTGGGCAGTGCCGTCTCTTCACCTGACTGCAAGAGAGTACAGATGGCATGTTGCGCAGACACGAGAAAGGCGACCTGTGTTGCTTGAAAAGCGCCATCATGTCACATGTGCATGCATTGCATGTTGCGCAGGCACGGGCACGGTGATCTGTGGCGATCTGTGTTGCTTGAAAGGCGCCATCATGTCACATGTGCATGCATTGCATGTTGCGCAGGCACGGGCACGGTGATCTGTGGTGATCTGTGTTGCTTGAAAGGCGCCATTCATTCCATGTCGCATGTGTGTGCATGGCATGTTGCACAGGCACTCAGCAAGTGATCTGTGCAACGTGGATTGACGCCATAACATATATAAATGTTTCACTGACATGTGAATTCTGTGTGGCCCTGACATTGTGCATCAGCTGTGCATCAGCTGTGGCCTCCATGCCATGCGGCTGCTAGATGGTGATGTGTGCTACATGACAGACACTTTGGTTATGCTACCACTGGCCTCGTTAGCTGTGGCCCCGTATTTTAATCGGGTCACTCCAGATGCGGCGCTGGCATTGTGTGTCAAAGGGCCTGGCATTGTATGTGAGACGTGGCCTGGAAAAGTGCGATCATCACCTGCCTGAAAAAAAAAAAGATAACACATGCCTGTCCTACTTGATGACCTCTACTTGATGACCCGTCTGAGACAAGCTGTCACACATCCCCCCCAAAAACAACTGCAATGAATGCAGCATGCATTAAATGTGGGGGTGCAGCACTCTCACAAACAGCGCTTCCTTGCGTGCCTGCCTGTATACAGACGCTCAATGGTGGACACAACATGTAGCACCCAAATGACTTGGAAAAGGAACAGCGGGACGACAGAAATCTATTTGCAGATATGTCTCAGAGACAGCACTTCCTTGCACGGTTGTCTGTGTGCAGACGCTTGATGGCGGGCGGCGCAACATGTATGACCCAGATGAAATTGAGGAGGAGCAGCGAGAGCGAGACAGGCGCAACAAGATCAATTCTGAATTCAACTCGTTTGTCAAGCGCGTGCAGGTGGGTTGATGAAGTGCGTGAGCAGGCTATATGTGTGTGCTATTGTGTGCGCTTGAACGTCAGCATACTGTCTGAGTGCATGAGCACAATTCACGAGGAGCTGAGTAGATTCTTGTGCATGTCCTAAGCGTGTGCTCACGATCAATTCCATTTGCTTCCTGGTGAGGTGCATGTGCTTGAGAGCAATGCCTGTGGGCATGGGAGCACACAAACACTGTGTGTGTGTGTGTGTGTGTGTGTGTGTGTGTGTGTGTGTGTGTGTGAAGCCTTGCTTGCTGTCTGACATTGGGCCCCGCCATCTCAATTTCTTTGGGATGCCTACGTGGTGTGGGATCCTGCCACCTCACCCATAAGGCTCCGTTTGCTATTCAGGCGGATGTAATTGAATCCAGCCATCTCACCTTCCCAGTCGCTGGGGCCCTCTCAGGGACTCTCTTAGGGAATTTCAAGCTGTCTCATCCTTTAAAGAGCTGTGTTCGCTGCCAAGGCGGTCACAATGGAGGGGCTCACTGCAAGCGCCAAAGCCTGCATATGTCTGCAGGGGGATGCTTGATCACACCTGCACGCTGCAAAGTCTGAAGGCTTCCATCCTTCATTTGTAACTCTGTTCAAGACAGTAGGCGCAACACAATGTACACTAAAAGAGCCATTTCAGGATGGGAAGAGCTGGCGTGTTCAAAACAAATAACCAGCACTCTCCCCATCCGTGTTTGTGCACCTCTGACCATGTTCATGCATGCACGCGCACGCGCACACACACACACACACACACACACACACACACACACACACACACACACACGCACGCACGCACGCACACACGCACACACACATGCATGCATACTTGGTGCAGGAGTTGTGGGAACGTGACTACAGCGACCTGCAGCTTGAGTTTGACATTCCCTTCCGGGAGCTGGGCTTCCACGGAGTACCCCAAAAAAGCACCACCTTCATCCTGCCCACCGTAAATTGTTTAGTGGAGCTGACGGAGATGCCCTTCACAGTGGTGTCTCTGACTGATGTAGAGGTACGTGTGCAAGCAGGCACGTGCGTGTGTGCGGTGTGTGTTTGTTTGTTTGTGTTTGTGAGTGTCTGTGTGCGCGTGTGTGTGCGTGTATGTGTATTTGTGCATGCGTGCTTGGTGTGTGTGTTCTATAATTTGTCAGAGCAACTTGCTACGTGGACAAGATGGGCTGACACCCTGCCTTTTGTGGTCCTTGCCAAGACAATCTACTGTGGGCATGTGCATGACTTTGACATCTAGGCCCTTCTGCACCTGGTGCAGGTGATCAGCTTGGAGCGTGTGGGCTTCAATCAGATCTTCATCATCTTTGCCTTCATCACCATCATATCATCATTGCTGCATCAGTAGCATTTCAATCATTTGTACTGCATTTGGTGCAGGTAATCAACCTGGAGCGTGTGGGCTTCAACCTCAAGAACTTTGATATGGCCATCGTGTTCAAGGACTTCTCCCGGGATGTGAGTGTGTGGCTTCGAGCCCCGGTTGAAAGTGCATGGCACAGCAAGTGATGTCGCGTTCAAAGGATGAGTGTGAGGCTGGGAGTGATGACAGCGCATTTCACCTTTGCATTTCACTGCAAGCCTTGCTGCGTCCAGACAGTGATTGCATGGCCACGGAGATGATGAACACCTCAGATCATGTCCACTGCGTCCAGACAGTGATCGCATGGCCACGGGGATGATAGCACCCCAGATCATGTCCACTGCGTCCAGATAGTGGTTGCATGGCCATGGGGATGATGAGCACCTCAGATCATGTCCATGCGTCTAGGCAATGGTCGCATGGCCATGGGGATGATGTGCACCTCAGATCATGTCCACTGCGTCCAGATAGTGGTCGCATGGCCATGGGGATGATGAGCACCTCAGATCATATTTTTAAGATTCCATGATGTGAGTTGGAACAAACCAATCAGGCGGCCACAGGCAGGCGAAACACTCACCCTGGAGGTGCTGCCCTGTCAGCCTAAGTGTGCACATTGGTGCTGCCTAGGTGCTGCTTATAGGGGCAATGCGCATGCCCTGGAGGTGCTGCTCTGGCTGCCTAGGTGCGCACAGAGGTGCAGGCGCATCCACAAGTGCCATTACCAAAAAAGTTGAGAGCATTGAACTGGTGTCACATTCTGTTTTGCTTTGATTACTACCCTACCCTGGGAAGGCAGCTGAAGTCAGTGGCATGGTTGAGACTTGCGTGCTTCCGCTTCTTCAAAAAGTACGGGTGTTACCCCAAACATCCACGTCCCTTGAAACACCCCAGCTTCCCACAACGCCCATGTCCTGCAATCTGAAGGCAACCAATGAAGCTCTGTTCATGGATGCCCTCCAGGTCCTGCGCATCGACGCCATCCCCTCCAAGTCCCTCGACACCATCAAGGACTGGCTCAACAGTGTCAACATCAAGTACTACGAGTCCAAGCTCAACTTGGCATGGAAGCCCATCCTGAAGTGAGTGTGTCTGAGTATTTTTCCCCTCAGGCAGCAGACACGCAGGCTGCCAAGAAACGCATATGTGAATGCCACCCCCTTGCTTGTGAGTGTTGGCCCTCATGTGTCAGTGTGTGAAGGCTTTCCCTCAGGCAGCAGACATGCAGGCTGTTGAGATACACGTTTGTCAGTGGTGTTCCTCTTGTGTGTGTGTGCAAATGTTTTCCCTCAGGCAGCAGGTGTGCAGGTTCGCAAGAAGTGTAGGGCTAAGCATAGGGCTGAGCGTGCATTACGCAGCATTCAAGAAAATGTGTGCCCAGGAATACACAAGGCTTGAGCTCTTCTAGGTAACCTGGGCATGCCATTGAAAAAGGGAGACTCAATTTTGGCGCGCATCTTCATTGTTGGTACTAGCCTGGAAAATATTGACTTACCAAAAATAAAAAAGGATGGCGCTCACTTGTTTGTACCCCGCTGCAGTTATAGCTAGGTGTGCACGGTAGAGGGTGCTTCACTGTTTGAAGGCAACCTAAAGTGTGCGCATTCTCTTTTGAAACATTTGCATAGCTTGTTTTGTAATAACTCTGGTGCTTTATTCATTTGCACTTGGCGTGCACAACTTTTGCTCCTGATTGCTGTCAAGCTTACGTTTTTTTTGTTCTGGTTTTTGCTCCTGAATGCTGTCAAACTTGAGATTTTTTTTATGATGATATTATGATTTTCGCGGCCTGTGGACGATGTCTATGCACTTGAGATGTGTGTTTTTAAAGTGTGGCGCACACCCAAGCACTTACATTTTTTGGGTTGCGTGCTTTTGGTTTGCAGGTCCATCCAAGACGACCCTGAGGGTTTTGTAGAAAATGGAGGGTGGGAGTTCCTGAACATGGATGTAAGTACCATGGCAATGCAGTGGTATCAAATGTTTGCTGTGCATGGCAACACATAAAAGAACAAGGAAAGAAGAAAGAAGGAAATTAGAACCACGCAGGCAATGAAACCGCTCCCCGCATCAATCAAGGAAAAGAGGGTACCTAGGGCCGAGACACTGCGTCTTCTCTTCACCATGTTGGTGTCTATAACATCGAGTGTTATGCAGCGGCAGCACCTATCTGCCCTTTACCCATCTCCTTGTGCTTTGTCTAACCCTTCAGATGTGATGTTCTTCCTTGTTCACGTGAACGCGTTGACTCAGCATGTAGTATCACAAGCACCAAGCAGCAAAAAAGCCACCTCCTGCCCAGCCTGGGATGTCACAAGATGAGCGCATCAAAGCTTGCAAGCATAAAGCAAAGCAACTGCGTCAAAGCAAAGTGTTTCCTGCCTCCTGCCCAGCCTGAGACGGCACAGGACGTGTGCATGAATTGATGGCAAAAGGCGTGGGATGTTTGCATCAACGACTGATGACGGGGCAGAGGGTGTCAGCTATGCATGCATCAAAATTTTGATGCCAAGGCATCACGCACACACACATACACACACGCATGCAGAAATCGGAGGATGGTGTGGACGAGGATGGCAGTGACGCGAGCGAAGGCTATCAGCCGTCTGAAAGCGCTGAAGAGGAGGACGAAGCCAGTGATGATGACGATGACGACGACAGCGACGCGAGTGTGGTGGATAGGTGTGTGTGTGTGTGCATGTGCGCATTCAGAACAGGTTCTGTATTTTTAAATCACTGCTGGTGCCCCTGGTTATGTTTGGTTGTCTTGCTTTCAAGCTAAAGACGCAGTTGCAGCTTTCATGGATCTGTCATCACTGCTGTAGCGCACATGGATCCATGTTACTGCAACTCTATGCAATGAGTTTCTTGATATTAACCACCATGATCAGCATTGATGTTGCTTAAATGGCATTGATACTGCTTGTCATGGTCAGCATTTTGGCTTTCAGGCTTGCTTGGCAAGGTCGTTCTGGAACGAGACGTTTGTGCAGGTTTTTGTAACCTGCATTTGTTGATGTGTTTTGTGATTGAGTGCTTGAGGCCAGATGCCCTTGCACAATGTCACAAGGCGTGGCACGAGGCATGAGAGCATGAGGTCAGGTGCACTTGCACAAAGTCAGAAGGCAAGCCACAAGGTGTGGCACGAGGCATGAGAGCATGAGGTCAGCTGCACTTGCATAAAGTCAGAAGGCAAGCCACAAGGCGAGGCATGAGAGCATGAGGCCAGGTGCACTTGCACAAAGTCAGAAGGCAAGCCACAAGGCGTGGCATGAGGCATGAGAGCATGAAGCCAGGTGCACTTGCGCAATGACTCAAGGGGTGTCATGCCAGCTACCGTTACCTCCATGTCAGACCATTTGTGGCTGTGTGTGTGACCAGCTGCGTTTGCACAGGCAGATACGGCATGCATGCACATTTTGGTTGGCACCAGCTTGGCACCAGCTGCTATTTTGCCTTCTCAAATTAGTGCCAACATTCCCTTTGCGTCTTGCACTTTTTTATTTTTCAGTGAGACTGCAGTCAAACTTGCCTTTGTGTTTCTGACCTCAAGCAGACATGCTATACACCATTAAAACTTGTGAATCATCCTTGCTTTGCAGTGAGGATGATGAAGAAGAGGACGAGGAGGAGGAGGAGGGCAAGACGTGGGAGGAGCTTGAGGCAGAGGCTGAAAAGTGGGTCCGTGTGTGTGTGTGTGTGTGTGTGTGTGTGTGTGTGTGTGTGTGTGTGTGTGTGTGTGTGTGCGTGCGTGTGTGTGTATGTGTGCGCACGCGCGTGCACTTTTGAAAATGCATGTGCTTGTATTCATGTGCTTTAACATGATGCAAAGCTAGCATCTCGAGCCAGCAATGAGGAACAGATCCAGCAAGGGGAAGAAGGGGGGGGGGGGTGCTTACACTTCCTGTTTTCCCCTGCTGCTCGGGACGTCGCTGCATCAGGAGCTTCATTAAGTTTCATTAGTGCACACACATGCACATGCTACTCTGCGATGTTCTTTGTGCCTCACAGTGATGACCAAGATTTTGATGGGGAGGACGAGGAGCCTAATCCCAGGAAACGGAAGGGAGGGGCTGGGGGAGGGGGTGCTGCAAAGAAGCGGAAGTAGATCGCTTGGAGCACTTGTGCCTTTTATATCTTGTATCAGTCTGCAGGTTGTGAAAAAGAATCAACATCCAGGCAATTAACAAGAAACGAAGGCTTGCTTGCTGCTGCCTTCCATGCTGCGGTAAACAAGTCATGATCTGATCTTCATGGATTGTTTTGCGGCTTGAGCAGTTTGTGGCTTGCAACCCGCGTAGAAACTCCTGTGCCATAGCACAAGCCATTCAGCGCTAGGACAGGCTGCGCCCTATATGGAACCAAGGCAGGGCTTGGGTTCTCTTCTTTTGGCGAGCAGTCTTGCCACTTTCCTGCCCAAATTGTTCAGAATTGCTGCCTTGACTTTTTTGAGCTCGACCATTACAATGAGTTGCGGTTATTCTGTACACATAATTTTGTAACCTAAAGAAGTTAAATCTGACTTTTTGTACAAAAACAAAGAAAAAGAAAAGGAAGTTACGCAGGCAGTGGAAACATCCCTACATCAATCTAAGAAAAGAGGATACCTAGGGCTGAGGCACCATGCATCCCCTTCCCTCACGCAAATGAATGGAACCTTTAGACTGCTGCTCGTTAAGGAAAGGCAGTTCCTCAGAGCCTCTCTGACTCTCCATGGCTCTCAACTACCGGCTGCGCCATTAGCAAGAATGTCACCTTTGACTTTCAACCTGCCAACCCCCAGACAGGTATCATGCCAATATAGCAATGTGATATTATCATAGAAGTGACCTCATTGAGAAAACCCTCTAATTAGTTATAACCTGACCCATCTGATAACGTCGGAATATTGTTTTTCGTTACCAGATGTGATTACCGCGTTTCTGTACGGATTACTAGTTTGGAAATGGGTCCAGAAACCATGCAGTAGAGTCTTTCTCGATTACCAAAATGGTAATAAGGACAGAAATCAAGTAACGATCACCAATTCAGAAATTGGGCAGTAATGAGATGGAAATGCACTTGCAGCTCTGTTTGCAGCTGCTGATTACTGGGTAATATATTGGAAATCTCAACAGTGATTACTTACAAAAAAGACACCAGTAACCAGTGGTAAGCAGGCTATCCATGCTGCCCAGTTACTAATGATTAAAATGGAGGCAAGGGAAGAAATCAAAATACGAGACATCATTTCAATATAATTACAAGTAAATGGAAAATCTGATTCTAGAAACCACAAGGAAATCGCTGCAAAAGGCTGGTTTCCAGAAATTGCAAGATATGTTACCATCCCACACCCCACAAATGCATCCATCCCTACAGGTGCAGCTGCGCACTGAGCCCGCTTCATCAAGTTTAGGCTATAACCAGAAACCAGAGGCAAAGGTCTGGGAGTTTGGATGCATGCAGCATATCATAACGTTTAATATATAGGGGCCTTCATTCATGAGTGAAAAATACAACTTCAAGTTCCAGTTGATGCATCATATGATCACACCCCGGGACCCCCTCCCCTTCCTGACTAGTCAGGCAAATGTATCTCATGCAATAATGCCTGCAAATTGCTTGCAGACTTCACAACCAACTCTATGGCACTCGCCTTTCATGCATCAAGTGCCCTTGGACTGGCTATAGCTAATTAGAAACAAAGCAGCTGGCGTGATATATGCCTGGCTCATTACACTTGGGAGTGACAAACTCGCGGCTGAGAAGCTCAGCAAAGGGCACGACTTCGTACCAAGGCCGATTATGCAATTGATCTGGCTTGATGCGGATGCATCCGCAAGCTTGTCACCCACACCATTTCCTGCTGCTTCAAAGCAGCGCAAGAATGCAAATTCTTGCATCATGGGAGAAGGGAGCGTTGTGCCATCCAATGCTACCCTACTCTTTGCTTTAAATAGCAAGCGCAGCTGACTGTAGCACCTTGAGCTCCTTCTCAAACGGTTGTGGCTGACAAAGTCAAAACGCCTCTGTCCATAGAAGCTCGGACTAGCTCTCACGACCTGCAATTTCCAACAGATAATACTGTAAGGACAGTGCTTCTTTTTCTTTGTAGGTAAGTATTTATTGGTCATGAGCTCTGGAAATGAGGGACATCTTCCAAATCTTTAGAATGCTTGAGATCAAGAATTAGACACAAAATTAGGAAAGGTAGGCAAGGGAGGTCTAGCTTTTATAGATTTCATAGAATATGGGCAACAAAGGAAACAAGGGTATGAAGGCTTAGGATACATGACACATTGGGCCCTTCCTTTTTTATCAAAAACTAACATGACATGCTTGCTTAGCATCAAGTTGAGATTAAAAATGAATGCCCGTTCGGAAGCAAATGACAATGTGCACTTGTTTTGTGCACGCATGCATGCATGCACGTGCGCGCGCGCGCGCGCACACACACACACACACACACACACGCGCACACACACACACACGCACACACACACACACACACACACACACCTGGAGTTGACCTAGGTGTGCGTCCTCATTTGCCCATATAGGCCACCCCAATAAGCAGCCGCCAGACAGCACGGTGATAAGGTCATCCAGGTCCATGCGGGCTAGAATGTCACATTGTTCAGCTGGGTCAGAGGGGATGTCAGCAGGGAGTGTTCGCCCACCATCATATCAGAGTACAACTGCTGCTGAAGCCGATCTCGCAAGTTTGCAAGCTCGGGTTGTTGTTTCAGGGCGTCGATGCTGTTTTGGCGGGCACTGGCTGGGAGGTTTATTCGTGGGGGCTCACCTACAAGTACAGTGACACAAATACAAGGGTCACAAACAGGTAATATTTTGCTTGCGCATGCAGATGCAAGGAAAAATATGCTTGTGCATATTTCTGAGTATTGTAAGAAAAGAAAAAGAAGAGTTACATTGGCAGTGAAAACTCCATATGGGGCCACATTGGTGCAAAGACCATAGAGCTCCCCACCACGAAGTTCAGACTGGGAGAAGTACAGCAGGCAGAGAAAGAAAACAGGTCCAGCAACAAGAAAGAGAGAAAGATGATAGCTGAAAGACAGGAGTTCCAGATATTCAACAGCAAGCAGCAGGTCATGTACAGGATGGACAAGGAAGTTCATGTGGTTCTGTTTTAGCCTTTGTCACCATCAACAGTCCCAAACCACACATTTTGTGTGTGTATAATCCTTTTTACCTAAAGCATATTAAGTGGACGAACCTACCTGACAAAACAGCCAGGCTCACAGGCTTGCCCCGTGTCTGAAGGTGGTTCATGCCAGAAGAACTTGCAGCCATAAATACGGTCTGCCGATGTGCTGGGGTAGGAGCTTGCACCTCTGGCATCTCATCCAATAAGTACTGAAATCCATGTTGAGCCTGCATGAAGAGAATGGTTGTGTGGCAAATTTTATCAGCATGAATTTGGTGTGGTCAACATGTATGTGGCCTGCCATGATTAGGCACTGGAGGGATGGCTCACATGCTGAGAACACTCCTTTCTTTTTTTTGGAGACAGGGCGCAAGTATTTCTTAACTAAACAACTCAGCTCACTGAAGTTTCCTTTCATTTTCCTTTGATTTTCCTACATGGCTGATAATTGCTGCCAGTCGTGGGGCTACACAAGGTGTATCTTGCGGGTTGGCTGGAGATACTGAGTTTGGGGTATGCGCACATGTATGCTTTGTTGGAACTACACATATGTCTGTCAATCCTCTGGTTGCTGAACACGGTACCTCATTGCTATCCTGGCAAGCATGGAGCTGTAAATGAATGTGGCATTGTTGTTCGAGAACAGTTTGAGCAACTTCTCCACTTCCTATATATCTCTGTTTTTTGGAGCAACGCAAAAACAGCTTTAGACTGTAACCCTTTCCTTTCCTTTGATTTTCCTAAATTGAAGCAACACTCAAAATTGCTAATTCTCACCGAATGGAGGCGGACCATCTGTAGGAGTGCTTTGTCTCGCTGCTGATTTGTCCTCTTGAAGTCATCTTTTGGGACTGTGTGCCGCTTCTCAAAATGCTGTAAACGATTAGGAAGGGTAGTGTAAGTAAAGTGCATCTGCTAACTCTGAGGTAAAACAAGAGGTAATGAAAAGTTTGTACGCCTATAGGAGGCCTGGGCACTGTGTACCTCACAGATGATCAATTCAACCACTAATCAAAGATTTGGATCCAATGAGCTGACCAACTATGATTAGATGCTTGCCAAGTAGCCACGGACTAAATTCAACATGCACACTGCATGGGCGATATCATCAAATATAAATGTCATACCTGCGCACTGTAATGCTTCTCATGTCCATGGTTTCGTATGTCATCAACTGCATGGGTTGTCACATAGTGTAGCTTTACAGTCCTCAACATGCTCTTCATGGCCTCGGTGGCCTCGGTGTCATCTTCAAGGTCAACAGCAGCATGAAAGCAGGTCATCAGCCGCGCGGCAGAGACCTTCAAAGCCTGTGCCTGCTCTTCTGAGCCCACATACTGATGGTGCTTCCTCTCCCCTGCAGTTTAGACATTTGAGCAGAGCATTCTGGTTTCAGCTTTGTCACATGTGTGGCTAATTAAAAACAAGTGAAATAAAGCAAACATGTACTGGCAAACAAAGATAAGTCAAAAAGAGAAGTCAGGAGTACAAGCATGAAGTAAAAGTTTGCGCAGGACAACAAGTAGCGTGCATTTAGGGAAGACCCCACGCCTGAAGCTGTTGACAGAAATTATGATGTATCTCTTGATTGTTTTCAAAAATTTATGCAAAAATGCCAGCTCTGTCAGGGCGCCAACGTAAATGATATCCATCTGACTGACCAGGGAAAAGAAAATTGGCAGGTGAACCAGGGACCATGCGTGTCTCAATGTGTGAAGTAGACTTGTTAGAAACATCAAGAAAGACTGCCAGTGCAGCATGGTCTGTACCAGCAGGAGAAGTGATATTTGCATGGCGTAAAAAGGAAATGCCGAAAGTAACCGCCACTGAATGTGCCTGTATTTACAATGCCAATGGCAAGTACATTGGTATGCTCACTGTAGACAGACTCAGGATACAGGAAAAAGAAGGCAAAACGGTTGTCAGCTAGCCTGCTCATAAAAAAGCAATAATTCATGTAGAAAAGGAAAAACCTTGTTAATGTTTTGATTTAAGAAGGAAGAGATATGATAAGATTGTACATGGTGAATGCCAGGTACGTAGGGAGCCTCACTATTGGAAGAGTGAGATAAAGAGAGGAGAGGACCAGAAAATAAGGAAGCATATTTAAGCCGAAGAGAACAAACAAGGGGATGGGGGCATTTAAAAAGAACATGTTGCTCATCCTGCACATCATCTTGGATAGGAAAGGATAGGGTTACAGTTATAGCTGTACCTGCCTGCATCATCTTGGATAGGAAAGGATAGGGTTACAGTTATAGCTGTACCTGCCTGCAAGGGCAGCTTAGCTGAAGCAAAAGGTGTCTGTAACCAAACCAAATCAAACTTGAGTAAATGTCAACTGAAAGCCTTGAGCTGAGTCCAGAAGTGTCAACTGTAAAACAAAAATCACGCACACTGTCACTCTAAATGAAACAAGCATGCAAAGTTATGCACAAAAACTCCATAAGGCTATAATGTCAGGAAAATACACTTTCATGTTTCATCATCTTGGGCATCACATAGATCACAAGCGGGGGAAACAGTGTCATCCCATGTGGCCTGCTCGTTTTTCAAGGTATGGACACGAAGGCGAAATCGAGTCACACTGCGGACTGTCAGGCTGAGAAAGTGACGCAGCCATAACAGTGTCTTGACATCCCATGACCAGAATAGGATACTGCACTTAAGACACTAATCTGCATGCGTCACACTCTCAGCCTGACAAGGGCAGTTTGTGGACTTGCAAGCCAGTTGTAGGTGACTGGAAGGGCAGGTATGCATGGGCGCCCGCTGCTCAGTTTCTGCCCATAACTTTGCCACAAACCAGTTTTTCATTGTGATGAGTATGCAGATGGGCGGAAAATTGAAAGAGGAGCAGATTGGTACCCTTATTGTCTGGATTGGGACACTGCAAGGGGGGTTTTGGGGGCGGTGGGTGGGTCAGGGGGTCCCACCCAAAAATTGGGCATGACGTCCACTACTTTTTTTTTACCCTCCTGCTGCCTCCGTAGTTCTTCTTTTCTTTTTTTTCCCCAATGGCCATGGACCTACAAACACCATCAACAGAGCAAGACTTGCAGGCATACTTGTGGCACTCCAACAAGGGCAAACTAACATATGCTAGTGCATCCTGCTCTCCCAGATTTCTTAACAAACCCTTAATCCTATGCGGGTGAGGAATCACCTCCATGCAGAGCTCATCCAGGCCATATCAAATTCGCTATAACACTCCCCGCAACCAGCTCATTTCTACAAAGTCAAAGCCTTGAACTTGTTTCCACTAGGCTACCTTTCCTTAATGCACGCAGCTGGACCTGACTTGCGTAGTCTTTTCTTTTCTTTTCTTTCTTTACTAGGCGTGCTATTGAAAACAAGAATACTTGTTGCAGCCAGGTTATGGAGCCGGGTGCTTCCAATAACCCTCCAGACCCCCATTAACACTTTTGTTTTTTTTGGTTTTTGGTGGAGGGGACTCACGGCTCTTCGGAGCCAATGTGTCTCCTTTTCCTTATTTGATGTAGGAGCTCTGGACACGCTTGGTTACAACAGCCCTGTATGAATACGCAGAAACCCACTCCCTGCTGAGCAACATGCAAGCGGGATTCCGTAAGCACACAGACACCATACACCAGCTCCAAAAACTAATCATGGCCCTTGAAGACTCCAAACTATTCAAGAGGGACATCTACGCCCTGATTGTAGACTTCACATCCGCTTTCAATACAACAGATCACGATAAGTTGCTTTGGATCATGCATGACCTTGGCTTCCCCACAGATGCTGTTGACAATGTTAAAAACCTGTACCAGGGGGCGCGCACGAGAGTTCGCCTCCCCTCAGGCAACTTCACTAATGACATACCTATAGAAAGGGGCACCATCCAAGGGGACACCCTCTCCCCCTTCCTATTCCTCATCTACATGGAGCCACTACTGCGCTGGCTCCATGCTGGTGGCCGCGGATATGGCTACGGGTGCCTCAGCAAGAGCCCGCAAACCCCTGAGCACAAAATCCAAAATAAAACGAGCAGCGGGGCGTTTGCAGACGACCTCATTGGCATCACGGGCACCTACGCCAACCTCAGAATACAGGCCAAAAAACTGACCCAATACGCAGACTGGGCCCACCTGATCATCTCTGGCAACAAGACAAAGGTTACGTGCAGCCTGCCCAGCCAAGAAAGCAGGCAAGCCCGAGGAAATACGTCCATGGCAGACTTTGCAGAGCATCTTCTCAAGAACAAAATCCTGGTCCAAGGCAAACCAGCTCAATTTCTTAGCCCTGAAGACCCCTTCACCTACCTAGGGGTAGACATTACCATGACCATGAACTGGAAACCTCAACTTACCAAGATGACAAATAAGCTTTCCAAGAAACTAGACAAGCTCTCGAGCTCTTATGCTACTCCTAGACAAACAATGGACATGATCCAAACAGCCATTATACCAAGCATTGCGTATGCGTTCCCGGTCACACCCTGCTCTGAGAATGACCTTGCAGCCTGGGATAGGATGACCTTAAACGTTGTCAAACAAAATTAGAAACTGCCACTGAGCACAGGCACAACCATCCTGCGGGAGGACAAAGCCAATTTTGGACTTGGCTGCCCATCTATTGCCGTAGAGTATAACGCCAGATGTGCGGCAGCACTCACCACAAGCCTCAACAATGAAGAGAAACATGGCCGGATTACCAAGGCACTCTTGGAATCCCAACTACAAAAAATAAAAGACTACATTAGCAGCATTGATCCATCGCACCAGAACCCCCACTTTCTCACAAAGCAGCTGAACCATATGCTCCGAGTTAGACAATACCTCTGCATCCACAACAGTGACCTTGATGTTACCTTCCAAGGAACACCCTACCTCTCACCTAGCATCCTGTCTGTCTTTAATGCACTCTCAACACCGGTGCAACCCTCCCTACAAAGCCTAACCTGCCACTGCCTGTACCCCCTCATGGAAATAGGCGTGACAAGACTCTTTCCACTACTCAATGACAGTCTCACCCACATCATTGATGGAAATAAACTCACATCCCTGCTTGGCCAAAAAGTGAAGACTAGACACATCGTTGCTCTCAACAAGCTATCACATGTACTCAACTCCCACAATTTAACAACAGACCTCATTAACACTCTCATCAAGAGCCAAGACTGCTCGCCCAACAAACCCCTCGAGTCACGCTACATCAACAATAAGGTGTATGAAGAGATGATTAAGACTGAGTACACCCCCACAGGGTGGGACTGGTCAAAATCTTACCCTGAACACGCACCCCAGCATATGGAGGTGGACAGACCTGAGGACCCCCCCAACCTACAGACTAATAGCCAGAACTTACCCCGAGAAATAGAAGTCCCAAACCAAGACCACCATCCTTCTAGCACTCAGTCTAATACGCAGAAAGAACCTGATCATACAGGACGCACCCGCAAGAGGAAAAATCCTCACGCAAACAGGCCACAACCACATCTACATGGAACACCCCCCAACCAGGATCTTTCACCTACCCCCACCCAGGCCATACCAAGCCAGACCAAGAGGACCAGGCACAGCCAAAACCCAACACACATTCTAAAATACCATTCGGCACCTATCCTTACTCCACCACTCTTACCACCCACCATACCAAGCACTGATACTGCTCACTGGCTGTGGAACTACAAGCAAAACAAATCCAATGAAATAGGCACAATGCGTGCAAGCAACACCATCTTCCGCTATGATCACGTGATACAGAGCATTCTGGATTGGCAGCACCTGCGTAAGCACATACGTTCCCCACAATGTATCCAACAAAGTCAGTACAAAGTCCAATGGCACCCTGTCACGATTGAGAAATGGGCCCTACCCATTTTCCTCAATGAAGGGCTGAAAGTGAACGACATAACCCACATACCCAGAAGGCTGGCAGAAGACCCATGTTGCCAACTTTGCTGGAGCCCAGTAAGCAAAGAACACACGTACGAATCCCAATGCTACGATGACATGCCCACTTGTGATACATGCCACCGTACTTACCACTGGGAATGCCTCATAAAAGTCAAAGTATGCTCTCAACAAGACCGGAGGCTGAGCGAATCTCAGGAACACTGGGATTGCCCTGCTTGTGCTCCATTGCCCCGAGCTGAAAAACAATCAAGGAACAACTTCTCTGAAGAACAGGAGATGATCCATGTCACATGGCATCCCAGATGGGAAACGGCTGAAATGCTGCAAAAGCATCCTGACCTCTGGACCCATGTAGAAGCCTTTGAGAAGGAAAAGCTAGAACAACCACCAGATCCTCAAGACAATAGTGTTGGTCTTGCTAACCTCGCCAACCAAGGATTTGATGGCAACCTCCAGAGCTATCTCCAAACCTCATGGCTATCAACCAATGGCCGTGCCATTCGCAAAAATGCTAACTTTGACTTCCTGCCCACCAACCCTCAAACAGACATCCTGCCAACATGGCAGTGTGAGATAATTGTCAGGCCTGTTGACCTCATGAAAGAAACCCAAAAGATTGACCTAAGTAACGAGATCAGCATACCAGTGGAAATACCCTCTTCTACCACATATGAGGCTGCCTGTGTATACAACACTATCGGCAAATGCGTGGGCATGCTCACTACGGAAAGACTCTCAACCCTCACTGAAGCTTATAAAGCAGCCAAACAAGCAGGCCTACACAGCACAATCCAGCCACCAAGACATGGCTACTGAAATCATGGGCCTACTCCAACGACAGAAATCCAAGAACAAAGACTTACTTGCCAAGAGCAAAAAGGTTTACGATTCTAATACGCTGATCACACCTCCCCACATACGTTCAGCCTTACAAAAGTACTGCATGGTCTCCACGGAAAGGTACTCAAACCCTCTTGACTTTGACCCCTCCTACAAGAAGTACTTCAGCGCCAACCCTCGTGACCAGATCTTTGGAGCTTGCACAGATGCCCTCTCAGTGCGCTACTCCGGTTACTCCTTCTGTCACCCCCCTCACGACGATGAAACCATGACTCAACTCCTGCGCCACGCGCTCCACTCCTCCATTCAAACCGATTTGCCGGTTGCCACCTTCATACTCCTACCCCACTGGAGAGGCTCCAGCGGCAATGCCTACATGAATTGGCTAAACAACCACCCAGGATACATCAAAGTGCTTGCCAAATTCCCTGCAAGACACATCAATTTTGAACCCCCCCAGTACTGGTTCAACACCGTACCCAACCCCACCCATCCTACATACCCCACACAACTCATTGTTGTCTGGAACACACAAGCAAGGGAGACCCTACAAAATGCCAATGAGCGCTGGTTTGAAGAGCTTCAGCACAACGTCCCAGCCCAATGGTTACCTCTTGCTCGTCCTGCCCCCCCTAGGAACCTGAGCTCCAACCAACGACTAATATCAAACAAATGGAGGAAAAAGTTTCTATCCCTTCCCCTCGAGGTGTCCCTTGAATGCTCACACAAGCACACACAAACAGTAGTAGATCACCACCACACACAAAAGACCACATTCACACCCAAAATTCAGTGTTGGAAAGACATCACTTACACTGATGGTAGTGTCATGAAAACCAAGAATGATTCCCCCCCTCTGGTTGGCTCAGGCGTCTACAAACCTAACAAAGAGGGCGACAACCCCTCACCACAAATACAACTGTACATCAAACCCAATGGCCGTGGCCCAACTAACACAATCAACAGAGCAGAACTGGCTGGCATCCTTGTTGCACTCCAACAGGGCCACACAAACATAGCCACTGACAGTGCGTCCTGTCTGTCCCAAATCTACAGGCAGGTTCTCAATCCAATGCGCATGCGGACCCACCTGCGTGCAGAGCTCATTCAAGCTATTTCAACCATCATAGAGCACTCACCACACCAGCTCAACTTCTATAAAGTTAAAGCCCACTCTGGCGTGATTGGCAATGAGGGAGCTGATGCTTGCGCACAAACTGCAGCTCTTATGGATAACACAGATATCTCATTGCCTGAAGCCAAGGACCCTTTCCACAACTCCTTTTGGTTATCCGTCAAACCTCCCCGAGGGCACTCCCATACTGCCACACCCCTTTACCTCACCAACTTGAAAGATAAGCTCAAAGTACACATGCATAACAAACACAAACTTGGCTCTGCTGATATATCCAGTTGCTATTACACAAGCTGGCAGCAACTCACACAACCCCCACCTCATAATAGCAATACCAGCACAGGCTTACTTAAGCCATCCCCTAAACTTGCTAACCAAAAAATTAGCAACTCCTTTTGGAGCAACCCCAAGATTACCCTTAAACAACAAATAAACCTCCTCAAGTACCGCACTGGCACAATCTACACCCAAAAACACGCTGTCAGGTTCAATCACACATCTGGGCCCGCCAACTGCCGACTATGCGGCAAGTTGGACAGCATCAATCACATTGTCCTAGGATGCTCACACCCAACATGCCAAGGGATGTTCATAAACAGACATAACACTGCCCTCAGTCTCTGTTGCGAAGCCCTCAGCAAAGGTGCACATGGCTCATTCCTTGTTGCAATGGATGCTTGCTGTAGGGAAAAGCTCCAAGAACAAGGCATTGAAGTCCCTGATAACATCTCCAGGGAAATTCCTGACTGGGCTTTTCCCAATGCGTCGGAAAAGTTGTAACTGTTGATTCAACCGGATTGAATCAATGGGGTCTGGTTGATTCCTGCTTGAATCAACCATTTTGGTTGAATCAACCAGTATCAACCAGGAAATGGTTGAATCAAAAGGCTGGTTGATTCCTCAATGAATCAATGGGTGTTTCAACCATTTTTGTTGATTTTGCCTTAGAGCCCCTAGGAAGCTTTTCTACTCAAGCGTAATGGCTTGCCACCAATCTCTAGGCAGCTCTCATGTGTATTGCTCGAGGAGTATTGGGAAACAGTGTTCCATGCATGCCATATGGCAAGCAGGACAGGTGACATTTAGACATGCCTCCAAGGAGTCCTTCAAGAGGAGAAACAACTTGAATGTGACTTATCCTGAGTGTGACTTATACTAGAGGTACATCAGTACAACTAGAGTTAGTTCTAGTTGAGGTACTTCGGCATCTTAAGATCTTTTTGCTAGTAGGTTAAACTCCCAATTGGAAGCTTGCAAGTTAGCACAAGTTAACTTGGCAACGTTGCCAAGTAGTGGTGCCACTTCAAGAGTGCCACTGATTTCAATTGCTTTGCCAAAAGCCAGTGGCTAAGCAAAACAATTGGTGCAAGTGTTTATAAGTGTAACAACCATATAAGGTCTTCAATTACCTTCTGTTGCATCCCAGGCAATGCCTTTTCATAAGTATTACAAATAAGAATCTATCGTTTTGGTGGAGCCTCATCATGAACCACTTTTTCTGGGATGGGCTCTGTGAAATGTCCTTTTTAATTGACACAGGTTGATTTGGCTTCACACATGGAACCTCTTTTATGCAGCTCAACTGCCCTGGTACTTAGCATAGTTGCACGGTACGCGTACCAGAGGCTCTGGTACGCGTACCCGTACCATTCGTACCCGTACTCGTACCAGTACGTGGCACGGAAGGCACGGTGGGGCGGGAGGCAGGGGTGAGCCAACGACCCCGTCTGGAGCCAACAGCCAAACGTCTGCAACGCGGCGCTAAATGTATTATTTTATTATTGTTATAATTATAAAACACGTCCTGCTTTGTGTTCAAATGTGTGCGTGCTATTGCACCGCGTTGCATGGTTTGACTAGGGGAAGAAGACCAAGAGGGTGCCTTTTTCTTGAGGAAGAAGGAGATGATGGAGCTGGGTAAGGCAAAGGACCCAAGCATGTTCAGGAGCGGGGCATGAGCAGTGCATGCATGCACTTGAAATGGGCGTATGGGCATGCGCAAGCAACGCATAAGGAGCTGCTTCATGGCTCATGAGCGCATGATGCATCATGCAGTGTGATAGGCTACTTCTCTATGTCTGAAATGGTTTGATTGTGGCTTGAATATACGCTAGAGCACCTGTGCCGGCAAAGCCATGCATGGATGGAGCACCACAGTGTATTTGCACACACCGTACCGCTCTCTCACAAGCTGCCGTACTCGTACCCGTACCCGTACCCGTACTCGTACCCGTACTCACGTACTGTGCAACTATGAGGTCGGCTTAATGTGAGTCTAGACCTCTTAGGGAAATTATGTGGAAAGAGGTTAGATTATGTTTGACGCATGTGCAGGGATTTGGAGGTTGTGTTGCGTTAACCTACCATCACTTCCTATGTGTATGTTAACCAAGTCTGTTCCCCAGGGGCTTTTGCTAAGAGCTTTGATGATCATTCTTCCAGCAACATTGTGGCGTTCAGTCCCCCCCCCCCAAGACATTCTTTTTGATGCCTTTTGGAAAATCTTTCCATGCAGATTTTTAGATTTCTCTGTCAACCATCCCATTTATGACGAGGATGCTATAACTCATGAGGCCTGATCAGGCCTTGTGTCATGCTATCTACTCAGCCATTCTCAACACAGAGGCCACTGCCACTTTCATGTCCCTCCCCGTCTGGGGGAACACATGGAAACTAACCCTTATTCCAAATTTATCACATCTCTGTTACGGACTTGGAACCATCACACATACCAACCTTTGCTACAACGGTCCACAAGCCTGCCCCAACCAAAAAAGTACCTCTTTCTCAGCACACCTGAAACCTACAGATCATTGCAGTCTGAAACACAGCTGCAAGGATCTATCTTAACAATCAAAACACAGATTAGCTACCGGGCCTGGCTACAGCTGTATCAGAAGCCAAATGGAAGCTACGTAGTATTGGCAACCATTCTACTCTTAATGCAACGCATGCTGACATGCCTGAATATGAAAAGTGCCAACGCCTCCCCTCTGGCAAACATCAAACATCTAGAAATCTAACCTATCCATCCACACATAGGTAATTAGGAAGAACTATTTTCATTTAAAATCTATAGATCTAGCTAGTCCAACCCTCCAACCCTCAAGCTCAAAGTCCCTGGCTAGAGGACATGGGCTTTCACTGATGGTAGCTGTCAAATCCAGAATGACATACAAGAAATTGGAGCAGGCGTCTACTGCCCTTACACTGACAGCAAAAGTTTTGTCGAGCCCAACGATGCTGGAATTATCAACACCATATGGCGAGCTGAATTAGCAGCAATTGCTGCTGCCATCACGCACTCTTATTCACACATTGCTTCAGACAGTTGCACCTCTCTTCATCAAATACGTAAACAACTTACTTACCCTGAGAAGCACAGACAACACATTCGAGGGGATGTCCTCCGAATCATATCCATTCTCATTAGCAACTCACAAACCAATTTTTGTGTCTACAAAGTATAATCTCATGCTGGTAACAAAGCTGTAGATGCTATTGCAAAATATCAAGCAAATCAAGCCAATAATAGCGTGGCTGATACTGGAGTCCCTAGCGCAGGCCCCGGCAGAAATCCATTTTTTCCCTTTTTTTGGTTAGCCAAAGGAGGAAGAAACAGAACATACTGCCGGTACATCCACAGCTCCCGCAACCAATCCTAAAAGTACCTGCCTCTCCAAGCTTCAAAATGCTCTCAAGTCTCATATGCACACAAAGCACAGACTAGATATGCCAATTCCATAGCAGGCTACTACTCCTACTATCAAACCATATTACCTCATGTTGGGAAGAAATTCAGCAATGCCTTTAGAAACATGCCCTGTATATCCTCACCTACAAAGCCCACCATTTTACAATATCACAGAGGCACCCTCAATAACCAAAAACATGTCGTTTGCTTGAAAAGGTTCACTGACCCATTATGCCCTCTCCCAGGCTGTCATCAATTAGATAGCGCACTCCACATGCTGTTAGGCTGCCAAAATCATATCATCTCCAACATGAATGCCACAATATTGCTGGAAGAATGATCATCAAAGCTCTTAGCAAAAGCCCCTGGGGAGCAGGCTTGGTTAACACACACATAGGAAGTGATGGTAGGTTAACGCAACACAACCTCCAAATCCCTGCACATGCGTCAAACAGAATCTAACCTCTTTCCACATAATTTTCCTAAGAGGTCTAGACTCACATTAAGCCGACCTGATGCTGTACTGATTACGCCCTCCAAAAGCCAAACCCACTTCTTCTTCTTCTCTTCTATCTCCTTTTCTCACGTAAGATTTGACCTATTAATTTGAACACTGCTAGGGACTTACCTCCCTTCACTACCTTCAAGCTTACTTGTATAATTGAAAATGCAGGAGATCACACCATCCCTCTGATCTCACTCTACATGGAAAAGCAAGAAAAAGCTTTCTGTCTGATTCAATCCTTCAACATGGCCTTAGGTGAGCATATCATCTCTGGCTCTGATGTTCTCTCTCATATCTGTCACATGGAAGACACCCTAGAAAAGTGCAACCTGCGAAAACAAATTAATCTCAATTTGTGTGTGCTAACATTCCTACACAAGAAATTTGTCCTATTACTCAGGAAGTAATGACTGCCAAGGACACACAACCCACAGAAGAGCCACCCAATAAAAGAACTCCCTCCAATTGTAAGCTGAGCATCACTCCTACACAAATAATTCATGCCTCAACACAAAATACTGCTAACTCTAATGTCATGACGCCCACTCAACAGGATTCACCTGCAGAAGGGCCACCCAGCAAACGCACACGCTCAATAACGAAACACATTTCCACACCCATCACTCAACCCCTTAGCCAGAAATATCAAAGAGCAAATGCCAGCCAAAAAACTGCTAACTACATCCCAACACAGCTCAACTCCCCATTCACGGCAGATACTTGCCAGACAGACAAATCCCGCAACCCTCCTACCTGTCCAAACACTCCACACAGCCTAGATACACAAATCAATCACTACAAAAACAAGAAGAAAAAATTACTTCACATAGAGACAGAGCTCACCCCTCCTGTCATCAACCTCATCGGCTCGCTATGCCAAGCCTCTGAGGTCTGGGAGCATAGGAAAACATCTGTCCAGAAGCTCACAAAAGCAAAAACAGCTAGCCATGCCATCAATGTTATATATAATCATGACTTTGACATAACCCATATAGATGGTTGGAGAAACTGCACGGTTCATAAAAAAGACGGAAGGAGAACCCTAATCCACCACCAAGTGCAATACCACACCCATTTTGCCCCAATGATTATAGAGAGGTGGGCCCTGCCTTATTTCAAGAAAGCTGGCCTTCAGCCTGCGACTACCTCAACTGCTGCTCGCACTGATATTGAATGTGCATGCTGCCAAATATGCAATTACCATGGTGGTTATGAACCTATTAACTCTGAACCTCCTTACCTCGATATGTATATTTGTGATGTCTGCCAAAGAACGTACCACTGGAAATGCATGAAAGAACTAGGTTGCTACACTGATGGGCAAAGACAAGAGATAGATGCAGCTAACACATGGACTTGTCCCGCCTGCGCAGGCCTTAACAATGCACAGAAAATTGACAGAGAATGTCAGTCTAGAGAAGAGCTCACAAAGGTCACTTGGATGCCCTCCTGGGAGCCTGAGGAAACTAAAGAAATTTGGCCTGAAATCCAACAGCGCCTGCTTGAATTTGAAGCCAGGCAAAGCAAACCCGACCTCTCCCGACCCGCAGCAGACGCTGCCCTCTCTAACCTTGAAAGACAAGGTTTTGAAAAGCCTTATGCTATTAACACCTGGCAGAAAAAACTTGACACAGAACTACGCAACAAAATCACCTTTGATATTCACCCCACCAATCCACAAGTTGACATTAAACCCACTGGCTGTTGTGAATTTTGGCTGCATGACGTTGACCTTGTTAAGTACAAAGCTGAACAAAACCCTAATCAAAAACCGTTAGACACTAAATCAAACAGCCCCCAGCCTCGTGCCCCACCTCCCCTTATCCTTCCAGAAATTTACAAATCATGCATGGCCTGCATTTACAACACACAAGGTATATGTGTGGGGATGATAACCCCTAGCCGATTTTAAATTCTTTACAAGGCATTCTATAAGGCCAAACTTGCCGGCTCGCATGAAACCATAACACCTCCTCCTACTAGCTTTGCATCTGAGCTGCAGGAGCTCCTTACTTGCAAGACTATGCTAGAAACCAAGTATGCTAGCAAAAAGATTAAAGACTCCTTTTTGCGAGCCCTGCCAACCCACATCCACACTGCCCTTATAGAATGGGCCCTGGTAACTCAAGAAAAAATGGCCTCCCCGCTGGACCACAACCCACAATACCAACACTACTGGAGCTACTACCCCCGAGACACTCTCTTCGGTGCCTATCATAACTCCTTCTCATCCAAATTTTCAGGTTTCTCCGTCTGCCATCCCATTTATGATGAGAATGTTATGACTCAGGCCTTGCGTCATTCTATTTACTCAGCTATTCTCAATACAGAAGCCACTGCAACTTTCATGTTCCTCCCTATCTGGGGAAAACAAATGATAACTAACCCCTACTCTAAGCTCATCACTGCCTATCCACATCTCTGTTGTGAACTTGGAACAATCACACGTATTAACCTCTGCTACAATGATCCACAATCTTGCCTCAACCAGGAAATACCTCTTCCTCAGCACACATGGGACCTACCAATTGTTGCTGTCTGGAACACATCTGCAAGGATCCATCTAAACAATCACAACCCAGCTTGGCTGCAGGGCCTGGCTTTGGCTGTACCAGAAGTTAACTGGAAGCTGCGCAATATAGGCAACCATTATACTCTCAATACAATGCATGCTGATATGCCCGGATTCAATAAATGCCAACGCCTCCCCTCTGACAAACAACAAACATCTAGGAACCCAACCTATTCACACAAAGGTAATCAGGAAAAACTTTTTGTACCTAACCAATCTAGTCCAACCCTCAAGCTCAAAGTCCCTGACTGGAAGACATGGGCCTACACTGATGGTAGTTGTCAAATCCAGAATAGCAAACAAGAAATTGGAGCAGGCGTCTACTGCCCTCTCACTGACAGCAGAAGTTTTGTCGAGCCCAGTGGTGCTGGAATTACCAACACCATATGTCGAGCTGAATTAGCAGCAATCGCTGCTGCCATCACGCACTCGTATTCACACATTGCTTCAGACAGTCTTACCTCTCTTCATCAAATACGTAAACAACTTATTTACCCAGAGAAGCACAAACAACATATTCAAGGGGATGTCCTAAAAACCATATCTATCCTCATTAGCAACTCACAAACCAATATTTGTGTCTACAAAGTAAAATCTCATGCTGGCATTGCTGGTAACGAGTGTGCAGATGCTATTGCTAAATATCAAGCAAGCCAAGCCAATAATAACGTGGCTGATACTGGGATCCCTTGCGCAGGCCCTGGCGGAAACCCTTTCTCTCACTTATTTTGGTTAGCCAAGGAGGAAAAAATGAACACAATGCTGACACACCCACAGCTCCTGCTCCCAATCCTAAAGTCACCCACCTCCCCAATCTTCAAAATGCTCTCAAGTCTTACATGCATATAAAACACAGACTTGGATATGCCAACCCCAAAACAGGCTACTACACTTACTATCAGAGCTTATTACCTCATGTTAACAAGAAAGTCAGCAACGCCTTTAGAAACATGCCTTGTATATCCACACCTATGAAGCGCACCATTTTACAATATCGCACTGGCACCCTCTATAACCAAAAACATGCAGTTCGCTTCAAGAGGTCCACTGACCCACTATGCCCTCTCCCAGGCTGTCATCAATTAGACAGTGCACTCCACATGCTTTCAGGCTGCCAAAATCATATCATCTCCAGCATAAAAACTGAACGCCACAATGTTGCTGGAAGAATGATCATCAAAGCTCTTAGCAAAAGCCCTTTGGGGGCAGGCTTGGTTAACATGGACATAGGGAGTGATGATAGGCTGGCGCAACACAATTTCCAAATCCCTGCACATGCATCAAACAGATTTTTACCCCCTACCTTTTTCCTAGAAATTTTCCTAAGAGATCTAGACTCACATCCAGTCGTCCTGATGCTATACTGATTACTACCTATAAAGCCAAACCCACTCCTTCTTCTCCTTCTTCCACTCGCTCACACCATGCGTTACGCAGCAGACACAACCCAACACAGAGGACCACACGAGCCAACCGCGTGAGACAGCCCCACCAACTTCATGTAAACCAGCGACATGTGCACTTGATTGAAATTAAGTACTGTGAAGACACGAGGCCTGGACAACAGTTAGAGGCGGCACAGCGGCAGCATACAGACCTCAGCAAACTCATTAGTGCTAAAGTTGTGACTCTTCATACCATTGTCCTGGGCGTTGGTGGGATGTGTGTACTGAGCATACCCTCATCCAGTTTAAACAACTGGGACTTGACCACCAACATGCCATTAAACTTGCTCGCAAACTTCATGCCCATTCTGTTATGTACACCAGGAAGCTTGTTACCACCAGGCGTGCCATTGAAAACATTGGTACCTCTCACATCCAGGTTCTGGAGCTGGTTGCTTCCAGTAACCCTCCAGATCCCATAGGCCTATAAGCAATTTCTGTTTTGCAGCTTTGTGGTGGAGGGGACTCACGGCTCTTCTGAGCCAATGTGTTTCCTTTTCCTTGATTAATGTAGGGAGAGTTTCCTCTGCCTACGTAGTTTTTCTTTTCTTTTGTGTGTATGTGTATATGTGTCGGCACTAGTGCTCTAAGGGCTGTTCCACAGGCTTCTGCGTGGTCAGCAGCTGCTAGCAGCTAGTTAAGCTAGTTTGCCAGTATGCAGACTTTAGTTGTGCTCAACAGACAGCTGCTGGGCATGGCTTTCCTTGGTTGGAAGGCTGACAGTGCTGACTCTGCTTGCTGTTGAAGGTCTGGAACTCCAGTCTTTCAGCTATAATTCTGCCTTCTTTTCTCGTTGCTGGACCTGTCTTCTTTCTCTGTCTGCCGTGCTTCTCTCAGTCTGAATTTCGTGGTGGGTGGGTCATACGGTCTGTGCACCAATGTGGCCCCCTTTCCTTAATTGATGTAGGGAGTGTTTCACTGCCTACGTAGTTTTTCTTTTCTTTACAATCGTTACTACACTCGCGGACTAAGCAACTTCAATATCACTATTTTCAACCATTACCTAAAGCAAACTCCCCTGGAACCAAGATAACAATTACATACTTCAGCAAGCCCACCCCCACTGCACCACGGGCCAAATATATAGAAATTTGATTGGAAGCATTTTACAAAGCGCAACATACAAAGATGCAGTCATCCTTGCCATTGCCCATGCAAATGGTAGAGGGCATGCTGTTACTCTCAAAAGGAGCACAGTCACTGACCATTTTACTGGAATTTATTGTGAGTGGCACCTCTTGGACTCTTTAAATAACCATCCTGAACCCCATCTTACAGGCAATGACTGGCGTAGGTTCAAGGTAGAATACTTTTCCTTCAGAGAGGGAGTGTCTGGGACGACCTGGACCCTAACTCTGATTTACACCGAGCAGACAGCTCTGCCCTTTTTGACCCAGAATCTTATGATCACAAAAATGTACCTATCTACATAGACACTACCCCAGAACCCCTCTCATTAGTTCCAAACTCCCCACCTGCCCGCACCACACAACCAATGGATAGTTGCAAAAACGAAGCCCCCACCCAGCCCATCTTACTATCTTTTTTCATAACAAATTGTACCCCAGGAAAGTATCACCAAGAGCCTCCTGAAGCTACATTAAACACGCTTAAAACTATGACCATGAATGTCAGAGGTCTCTTTAAAAGCCATTGGGACCTCCGCCATACCATAGCCACCCAAAATCCAGATATCTTAGTCCTCTCTGAAACCAAACTCCGCAGAAATAACAAACCTCGTGCTTGGATGGAGACCCTCCTTAAGAATTACAAATATTGATCAGCTTTTGACTGGACTGGTGTCACCACAATTTGCGTCCGTGACACTATAGCATTAGCCACACAATGCTCTCCAGCCTGCCTTGACTCCAGAGGAAAAATTGCCTCTGCCATACTCCAGGGAGCCAATGCCAACCATTTACTTCTGGGCACTTATTGGCCCTCTGGCCCTCACTAGCCCTCACTAGCAGAATTGAAATGCAAGAACACATTAAAACTTAAATTGACACCTACAGCAACTGCACTCCGATCATTCTTGGGGACATAAATGCTACAGTTCATGCTAGCGACCACACGAACAACACGACCTACCAAGCTGATAGAATGTACTGTGAATTCCTCTTCCTTAACAGTCTTTCTCTCTGTAAAGAGGAAACCAACAGAACCTGTACCCACTACCAAGCTACTGGCAAAGACAGCAATAGTATTGATGATATCATATTTTCCTCTGAAATTGCGCATAAATGCCCTCCTTGCACCACCCATGAACTGGGCTCTATCAGCGACCACTTGTAGCCAACATACCCCTCACCACTCTCAGCATTCATGCTCCTGTCCTTGCAACCACACACTCCCCTTTTCAAAGCCCTCAGAAAGCCTTGGTTCGCCCACTCAGTGAACCTGACCGTACAACTTTTGCACAATCCCTACAAGACCCTGCACATGGGATCCCCAAAAACTTGAAGGAGTCCTCCAAACCCTTGACCCATCACACACAGAAGCCATAATCTTCCTTAACAACCTGAATATCACATCTGCTAAGTACACTAAAAAATTGAGACTCTCTGTAACAAATCTGCCGTGTGACAGAGGCAGTTGAAGTCCTGGCAAAAGGCATTTCTGACCTCATTCACTCCTTCTACCAAGTAGCACTCGAAGTCTGCAGCACAAAAATCATATCTCCTAGCAACAACCACTACAATCCAAGGACTGTCAGCAACAAGCGGTGTCACTTGAAAAAGAAGCTTAGCCTTATCAGATCTATTCAGTCCTTGCTCACATCCCTTGCCATCAACCAAACAGACAGTACCTCAACCATCTTGCAACAAAACAAGGAAAACCTAACTCTCCACACAGCCATTTTTAAACTCAACAGCCAAGATCAGGGCTCCAAGCGCTGCGAGATCCAGAGACCGGTAACATTGAAACTGAGCCTACCAAGCAGGCCCAAATCATAGAAAATTACTACACTGAAGCTATGAAGGCAGTTGACATCAAGCATGGTAAATATCTCCCAGAAGAAGCACCACGTAATTATCCCTGGGAACAGGCTGGTAGATTTGAACAAGTGCCTGATCCTTTTATTCTACAATCACAATTTACTAAAGGAGAGCTTGAAGGTAACAATAAAAGGGAATGGCTCCACTCCGAAATCATGGATAAAAGCTCCTCCAATGAATGCATTAAGAATCTTAATAATAATAACAAATCACCAGGTCCAGATGGTGTAAGAAATGAAATTCTCAAGATGCCCTCCCCTGAAATCCAAGAGAGCATCCGCAAACTCTTCATTATTATGTGGGCCACTCGCCTCACCCCGATATCCTGGAAGACTAGTGAGACTATCCTCATTGACAAAAACAAGGGAGAAGAGACAGAAATATCGTCCTACAGGCCCATTGGGCTTGCCAACACGCTCTACAAACTGTGGACCCGAATGGTCACTAATACACTCTATGAATATGCAGAAGCGTACTCTCTTCTGAGCTCTACTCAAGCTGGTTTCCGCAATCAAAAAGACATCATCCACCAGCTCCAGAGTGTCGTCATGGGACTTCAAGACACTAAAACTTTTGGGAAAGATATTTATGTCCTCATTGTAGATTTCACCTCCGCATTCAACACTACTGACAATGACAGGAAGCTCTAGATAATGTATGACTTGGGCTTTCCCACTGATGCTATCGACACTGTCAAAAATCTCTATGAAAGCGCCACCACCCAAGTTAGATTGCCCTCAGGACGTGGCACTGAAAAAATTCCTGTTGAAAGAGGTACAATTCAAGGAGATACACTTTCGCCCTTCCTATTTCTCCTCTACATGGAACCCCTCTTAAGATGGCTACATGTAGGAGGACGCGGTTACAAACACGGCTACATTCCAGGCCAAAACGCCACTGATACTCACCTTTCTAATGTACTAAGCAGCGCTGCCTTTGCTGACGACCTTCTCTGCCCCACTTGCACAATCCAGGACCTCAAAGTACAAGCCAAGAAGCTCACTCTCTACTCTGACTGGGCTGCACTTGTTATGTCTGGCAGCAACACTAAAGCAACGGGCATCTTACACAGTCATCCTGGAAAAGATCAAAATGCGGTAACACCATCTCAAGCTCTCTGTCAACAAACCAAAGAAAAGTAGAGATCCAAAGACAAAAGGCCCAGTTTCTTGCATCTCATGAAACCTTGATTTATCTTGGAGTTCAAATTACCATGGACTTAAATTGGAAGCATAAAATTCAACGCATGAACTGTAATCTCAGAAATAAGCTTCATAACCTTGATTCCTCATATGCTTCCCCACGTCAAACGCTTGGCATGTTCCATACAGCCATAATCCCTAGCCTTGCCTATGCTTTTGCAGTTACTCCTTGCACACCAGCAGACCTCATCATTTGGGACGCCATGATAGACAAGATTATTAAACATAAATACAAACTCTGGAACAGTACAGCAGCAGCAATAATTCGCGAAGATTCTGATAACTTTGGACTAGGGCGCACCTAAATTTGTGTAGGATACCACAGACGCCTGGCTTTTGCACTCACATCTAGCCTAGAGGATCCCTCAACTAGACACCGCACCATAAGCCTCAATCTCCTCACTAAGCAAATAGCGGACCTTAAGCTCTTACTTATATCCTATCTTACCAAACGAGGAGCCAATCTGCACATAAGACGCCAGCTCAACTTTTGCATGCGTGCCCGCCACTTGATCAGTATCCACTTCAGTAAGCTCCACCTCATGAAACACGAGGAAATTGTGTTCAATGAGGACTTGAACCTCATCCATAAAGCCCTCTCCCTGCATAGACCACCTCCCCACAATCTCTCCTCCCTCATAACCTGCATGATGCAACCCCTAATGGGCCTTGGAATTCATGAAATCCATGAACTCACATCCCCATGTAAGACTCACATCATCACAGTAGCTCAGCTACAAGCCAAATACTCCAAAGTCAACGTTAAATGTAAAATAGCACTCAACAGACTGGCAGCACTGGTTAACCTCCCTCAGGAAGAAGAGTTGAGTACATCCTCCATCCAAAAAATCATTGCCTGCAAAAACACCGAAGCAAACACTCTTGCACACTATTGCCTTATTAGAAACACACATGTGAGTGGCCTCAATGTGGAACCAGGTACCCCGACTCATACCTACCCTCTTGCAGGCTCGCAACCAAACAGCACCCCTCCCACAAAAGTAGTGCCATCACCACAACCTCGCTCCACATCCCACTACAGACACAAACATACTGGACGCCGCCTCAGACGTGACCAAGCCACCTTGTCCGCCCCTACAGCTAACATTCCTACACAAGAAATTTGTCCTAGTACTCAGGAAGTAATGACTGCCAAAGAAACACAACCCACAGAAGAGCCACCCAATAAAGGAGCTCGCTCCAATTACAGGCTGAGCATCACTCCTACACAAATCATTCATGCCTCAACACAAAATACTGCTAACTCTAATATCATGAGGCCCACTCAACAAGATTCACCTACGGAAGAGCCACCCAGCAAGTGCACACGCTCAACAATGAAATACACCTCCACAACCATGTCTCAAACTCTTAGCCAGAATAATCCAGGATCTAATGCCAGTCAAAGCATTGTCACTTACATCCCAACACAGCCCAACTCCCCGTGCACAACAGGCACTGGCCACACAGACAAAATCCATAACCCTCCTACCTGTCCAAACACTCCACACAGCCTAAATACACGAATGAATAACCACAAAAACAAGAAGAAAAAATTACTTTACACAGAGAAAGAGCTCACCCCTCCTGTCATCAACCCCCTCAGCTCACTATGCCAAGCCTCTGAGATCTGGAATTATAAGAAAACCTCAGCCCACAAGCTCACAAAAGCAAAATCAGCTAGCCATGCTATCAATGCTATATATAACCATGATTTTGACATAACCCATATAGATGGTTGGAGAAACTACACGGTTAATACAAAAGACGGAAGGAGAAGCCTCATCCACCACCAAGTGCAATACCACACCCATTTTGCCCCAAAGATTATTGAGAAGTGGGCTCTGCCTTTCTTCAAGAAAGCTGGCTTTCAGCCTGCGACTACCTCAACTGCTGTTCGCACGGATATTGAGTGTGCTTGCTGCCAAATATGCAATTACCATGGTGGCTATGAACCTATTAACTCAGAACCACCTTACCTTGATATGTACATCTGTGATGTTTGCCAACGAATGTACCACTGGAAATGAAAAGAAAAGAAAGGACTACGCAGGCCAGGTCTGGCTGCGTGCATTAAGGAAAGGTCCCCTAACTAGCAAGCTAGCTAGGGCCTCACTGGAAATGCATGAAAGAACTTGGTTGCTATAATGATGGGCAAAGACAAGAGATAGATGCAGCTAACACATGGACTTGTCCCGCCTGCGCAGGCCTTAACAATGCACAGAAAATTGACAGAGAATGTCAGTCTAGAGAAGAGCTCACAAAGGTCACTTGGATGCCCTCCTGGGAGCCTGAGGAAACTAAAGAGACCTGGCTTAAATTCCAACAGCGTTTGCTTGAATTTGAAGCTAAGCAGAGCGAACCAGACCTTTCCTGACCCACAGCAGACTCTGCCCTTCTAACCTTGAAAGACAAGGCTTTGAAAAGCCTCACACTATTAATACTTGGCAAAAACTAGACACAGAACTACGCAATAAAATTACCATAGACATACACCCCACCAACCCACAAGTAGACATTGAACCCACTGGTTGCAGTGAATCTTGGCTGCATGACATTGACCTTGTCAAGTACAAAGTAAAACAAAACCCTAATCAAACACCACTAGACACTGAAGCACACAGCCCCCACCCTCGTGCTCCACCTCCCCTTCTCCTCCCAGAAATTTACAAAGCATGCATGGCGTGCATTTACAACACACAAGGTAAATGTGTTGGGATGATACCCCCTAGCCGATTTCAGACCCTTTACAAGGCTTTCTATAGGGCCAAGCTTGCAGGCTTGCATGACGCCATAACACCTGCTCCTACTAGCTTTGCATCTGAGCTGCAGGGGCTCCTTGCTCGCAAGACTATGCTAGAAAACAAGCACGCTAGCAAAAAGGTTAAAGACTCCTTTTCGCGAGCCCTGCCAACCTACATCCACACTGCCCTTAAAGAATGGGCCCTGGCCACTCAAGAGAAAATGGCCTCCCCGCTGGACCACAACCCACAATACCAACACTACTGGAGCACTGACCCCCGAGACACTCTCTTTGGTGCCCATCATAACTCCCTCTCATCCAGATTTTCAGGCTTCTCTGTCTGCCATCCCATTTACACCGAGGAAGCTATGACTGAGGCCTTACGCCATGCTATCTACTCAGCCATTCTCGACACAGAGGCCACTGCTACTTTCATGTTCCTCCCTGTCTGGGGACAACACATGGTAACTAACCCCTACTCCAAACTCATCACTGCCTATCCACATCTCTGTTGTGAACTTGGAACCGTCGCTCGTACCAACCTTTGCTACAACAATCCACAATCCTCCATCAACCAGGAAACACCCCTTTCTCAGCACACCTGTGATCTACAAATATTGCAGTCTGGAACACAGCTGCAAGGATTCATCTAAACATTCATAACCCAGCTTGGCTACAAGGCCTGGCTTCGGCTGTACCAGAAGTTAACTGGATGCTGCGCAGTATAGGCAACCATTCTACTCTCAATACAGTGCATGCTGATATGCCTGGATTCAATAAATGCCAACGCCTCCCCTCTGACAAACAACAAACATCCAGATATCTAACCTCTCCACACGTAGGTTGTCAGGAAGAACTTTTTTTACCTACTGGTTAATAACCAATCTTGTCCAAGCTCAAAGTCCCTGACTGGAGGACATGGGCTTACACTGATGGTAGCTGTCAAATCCAGAATGCCGTACAAGAAATTGGAGCAGGCGTCTACTGCCCTTACACTGACAGCAAAAGTTTTGTCGAGCCCAACGATGCTGGAATTATCAACACCATATGGCGAGCTGAATTAGCAGCAATTGCTGCTGCCATCACGCACTCTTACAAACACATTGCTTCAGACAGTCTCACCTCTCTTCGTCAAATACATAAACAAATTATTATAATCTTGTCAACCAAGGCTTTGAAGGCAATCCCCAGAGCCTTTCTGACTCTCCATGGCTCTCAACTACCGGCTGCGCCATTCTCAAAAATGTCACTTTTGGCTTCCAACCTACCAACCCTCAAACAGATATCATGCCAACATGGCAATGTGATATTATCATTAGAAGTGTTGACCTCATGAAGGAAAGTCCCCAATCTGACACATCTGATGAGGTCGCCATGCCAACACAAATGCCGGAAGTTACCACCTCTGAATGCGCTTGTATTTACAACTTGATAATTGAATGCCAATGGCAAGTGCGTTGGCATGCTCACTGTTGACAGACTCAAGACCCTGCTCGAAGCCTTTGAAGCAGCCATAAGGGCAGGCATCCATGCCACCATCCAGCCACCTGTTCAGGATCCAGCAACTGAAATTATGGGACTGCTCTCTCGTCAAAAGGCTCAACATAAAGATCTCTTAGACAAGAGCAAAAAGCTCCACAATTCTAACACGCTGATCACACCTCCCCACATCCGATCAGCCCTGCACAAATGGTGCATGGTCTCAACAGAGAGGTTTTCCAACCCTCTTGAATTGATGACACCTACAATACTTATTTCAGCACAAACTGCCGGGACCAGGTCTTTGGAGCACACACAAATGCCCTCTCTGTACGCTACAATGGCTTCTCCTTCTGCCACCCCCCACATGATGATGAACTAATGTTCAGGCTCCTGCGCCACGCAGTGCACTCCTCCCTCCAAACAACAGAACCAGTTGCTACCTTCATGCTCCTGCCCCACTGGAGAGGCTTTAGCCGTAACGCTTATATGAGCTGGCTTAACCATTACCCAGATTTTGCAAAAGTGCTTGCCAAATTTCCTACCAAAAACATCCAATTCCAAGGCACCACAACACTGGTTTGATACCATTTCCAACCCTTCCCCACCTTCTTATCCTATGCAACTCATTGTCGTGTGAAATCTTAATGCCAGAGTAATGCTTGATAGCGCAGACACTGGGCCTGGTTTCACCTCCTCAATCAAGATGTTCCAGAAGATCACTGGCTACCCCTGGATCGTCCAAATCCTGCCACGCCACCGCGTACCCACCAACACCTAGCATCAAACACCTGGAAAAAAATTCCAATCACTTCCCCCTGACACACATAGCTATTCACACAAGTGCCTTCAGGCTAGGGCAGCTTTCATCCCTGCCAACTAAAAAAAAGATGTTCACACCTAAAATCAAGGACTGGAGAGAAATCACCTATACTGATGGAAATGTAATTTAGCTCAAAGATGATGACTCCCCACCACTTTCTGGTTCAGGTGTTTACAAACCGGGAAGGGACACTAGTCCACCCTCCCAACACTTGCAGCTGCACATAAAACCCAATGGCCGTGGACCTACAAATACCATCAGCAGAGCAGAACTTGCAGGTATTCTTGTGGCACTCCAACAAGGGCAAACTGACATTGCCTCTGATAGTGCATCCTGCCTTTCCCAGATTTCTAAACAAACTCTCAATCCAATGCGCATGAGGTATCACCTACATGCAGAGCTCATTCGTGCTATATCAACCATATTAGAGCACTCCCCCTCATCCTATTCATTTCTACAAAGTCAAAGCCCACTCTGGCATCATTGGCAATGAGGGGGCTGACGCCTGCGCACGCACCGCAGCCCTCTCAAATACCATAGACATTGCACTTCCAGATGCTAGGTACCCCTTCCACAATTCTTATTGGCTCTCTTTGAAGACCTCTCGCGCACAGAATGATGGTGTGCACCGCTCCCACACTTTCTCAATCCACTACCTCACCAACCTGAATGGAAAACTTAAAGCACATATGCACAAGAAACACAAGCTTGGCTCTGCTGACATCTTTGGCTACCACTACCAGAGATGGCAGAAACTTAACGATACCATACCAACCACCACCACTGCAAACACTGAAGCACAACACCCAATCTCTCGACTTGCTAACAAGGAGGTCAGCAACTCCTTCTGGAAAAATCCAAAGATTACTTTGAAACAGCAAATAAATATAATGAAGTACCAAACAGATACACTGTACACACAGAGACATGCCTCCACTTTCAACTTTTCTTCCAGTTCTGGAAGATGCCCTCTTTGCGATGATATAGACCACATTAACCACATACTCCTCAGGTGCACAAACTCAACAATGAGCGGGATGCACACCAACAGACACCATGAAGCCCTTAGCCTCTGTGTGAAAGCCCTCAGTAAAGGCCGGTATGGCTCTTCCCTTATTGGCATGGATGGCTGCAGTAATGAGAGGCTCCTGGATCAGGGCATACAAGTCCCTGGAAACATCTCGAGAGCTATTCCACACTGGGTTTTCCCTAACGGTACTGGCTCCCATGCCCGGCACCAAGGCTGCCCTGATGCTCTCTTTGTGCGCCCTATTCCAGGCAGACAAGCTCACCTTGATCCCTCCAAGATCCCTCCTCAGGACAGGGACATCCACCTTGTTGAACTGAAATTCTGCCCTGACACAAATCCTTTCATCACTCTTGAACGTGCAGCAACTCAACATTCTCACACCATAACTAGACCGAAAACCCGCAGCTCAAGGAATCCAAAAAGGAATAACAAAGTGACTCTGCACATCATCTTAATTGGGGTGGCTGGCACCATTTACAATGAGTGTGCAATCACACCTCTTATGAATCTGGCCCTGACCAAACAAAAAGCAAAATCACTAGCATCCAAGCTTAGGGACCATGCCATTCAAAGATTAACCACTATCATTAACACTAGACACGCTAAGAAAAGAAAAGAAAAAACTACGTAAGCAGAGAAAACTCTCCCTACATCAATTAAGGAAAGAGAGACACATTGGCTCAAAGAGCCGTGAGTCTCCCCCACCAGAAGATGAGAGGGGAGTTAATGTGGATCAGGTGGGTTTCTGGCAGCATGCTGCTCCAGGACACCAGTGTTATGATGAGTGTTTTTATTTTCAATGGCACGTCTGGTAGAGGTAAGTTTGTGCGCAAATTGTACAGAATGGGCATGGAGTATTCTTGCAAGTGTTTCAGATCTCTGTGAGTCAATCCCTAATTTTTTCAATTGATCAAGGGTATGGGCAGTGTAGATAGTCCCACCCACACCCAGGAGGATTGGGTGGATAGTGATCTCTGCACCTTGGAGTTGTTTGCAAAGTTCACTGTGTTGTTGCTGTGAGGCTTCTAGCTGGGCACCAGGCCTCGTATCTTCGCAGTATTTGATTTCTATCAAGTGAATTTGACGGGCTGGAGTTGTGGTACTCCCCATACTGTGCAGTACCCGGTTTGAGGGTGGAGTGGGTGGTCTGTTTGGGTTAGTTGGGTGGGGAGTGACCAAGATTGCATCAGGGCGGCTGGAGTTTCGTCTGGATTGCACAGAAACCGTGGGTTTGAAGAGGTTGGAAGGTACAGCACGATTAGAGACTCGCTCAGGGACTTGCAGGTCGTGCTGGGCCAAACGGTTTGTGTTGCCCGCATCCAACTGCACAAGATTGGCCCCATGTGAGCCTTCAGTGACTAGTTTCAAAATCATCCTGCAAGCAATATTGTGACGCTCAGTTACCATGTTACGCATGACAGGACATTGGCAGCCAGATAGGATGTGGAAAGCGCTATCCATGTGATGGCAATCAGGTAGGGGGCATGTCAGGCTAGTGGATCTTTTATATCGGACCGCATGTTTCTGATTGTAGAGGGTGCCTGTGCGGTGTTGGAAGACAGTCCGTTTCATTTGAGTTGAGAGACCTGGCATGTTCCAAAAGGAATTGCTAATTTTCTTGCTTACGTGAGGTAGCAAGCTCTGGTAGTAAGTATAGTAGCCTGTCTTCCTGTCAGCATAGCCCAGCTTGTGTTTAGCATGCATATGGGATTTTAAAGCATTTCTAAGGTCTGGGAGGTAGCTCAGACGAGGACAAGGGTGGGATTGAGGAGGCCTAAGATCTGTCTCTTCCCGAGCCAGCCAGATTGTATTGTGTAAGGGGTTTCCTCCTGGGCCGGCGCTAGGGAGACCAGTATCAGTTAGCTCTCAGGCTGATGGTGCATTTAGTAATCAGGCGCCTGCTGATGAAATGGAATTGCCAGATGCAGCTGCATTGTACCCTACAGTTTGTTTCCATATGCGGAGATTAAACCCCAGGACGTCACCTGGCTTTGGTGTTATCACTGCCCCTTTCATTAAGTATGCTGAAAGAAGAGTGCCGGCGGTGAATGGTAGGGGTACAGACAGAGTCAATGTTTTGGCACCTTATGTTGCCCGTTTGTTTGCTGCCATGATGGATAAAGCTGAAATTCCTTCATGTTGGAAAGCAGCTAAGTTGACCCCCTTGCATAAAAAAGGCTCTGTGTTGGACCCAGCAAATTATCGTATGCTTGCTGTGAGCGACATCATGTACAGGCTGTATGCAAATGTGCTTCGAGAGGTTGTGACAGGGTGGTGCAGGGATAATAACAAAATACCAGACACGCAGTATGGTTTTTACCCAGGTCGTAACACTCTAAAGCCAATATTTATTTTGCGTCACCTGCAGCATGCAGCACAGATTAAGCGCCCACATTCATCTCCTAGGTTACATGCTGCCTTCATTGATTTCAAGCAAGCATATGATACCATACCTAGGGAAGCATTATGGGCACATCTCCAAAACATTCGCATGCCGACTGGCTTGCTAGCTATTTTGAGAAACATCTATGATAACGATGAGTATATCTTAATGGATGGCTGTAAGCGAGCTCATGTGCATCCCAGATTGGGGGTTAAGCAAGGTTGCCCATTGTCTCCCTTGCTGTTTTCCCTTTACATTAATGATGTGGATTGCTTGGCAGAAAACGTGCAAGGTGCAGTGACTGGTGCAAGTGACCTTCAAGTAACTCATATGTTGTATGCGGATGACCTTTGTCTCACTACCAACCATCCCAATGAGCTACAGCGTATGTTGGATAGGCTACATGAGTACGCTCAGAGAAAAGGCTTAATTATAAATGTGTCGAAGTCTGAGATTGTGCATTTTAACTCAAAGGGAAACAATCTTCCCGTTTTTACGTTAGGTGGAGTACAGCTTGTGCGATCTGAGTCCTTTAAATATCTGGGCATGTTTTTTACAAAACAAGTCAATCCTTTTGCCTCTGCTGAGCACATGTGTGCACCTTTCATGGCTGGATGTCGACGCATTAGGCAACTTGCGTGTGAATATAAGCTGGGTGATAGGCCTCATACCATGCTATGGTTGACAAAGGCATATGCTCTTCCTGCTTGCATGTATGCTAGCCAAATTTGGGGTACTAGATTTATGAGACCAGGAGCTGAGATGGATTGTCCATTGCAGGCCGTACATTTGTGCTTGCTAAAGCGTATTCTTGGAGTTAAAAAGACTACACCAAGTTGGTCGATACTGCGTGAATGTGGGTTTGAGCCACTGCAATTCTATTGGTTTCGAGCAGCTATCAGATTTTATAATGCCTCCCTTGTCTGCAACAGCCAAACATTACGCAGGGTGCTTGGAGCGGATATTGACATGAGCAGTATTTCTAAGAAGTGTTGGGCATCAGAATTTATGACTGTCTTTCAGGGATTAGACAGGCGCAACTGTTTTATTCAAAATGTTTACTCCCGTCAGCCTATTGGGATTAAAGACTTTGTAGTTGATCTGCGGAACAGACATAGGAGTGTGTGGCTATCTGAGGATCAGGTTGAACATGGTGGTCAGTTGAGCAAGTTGATCAAGTACCACAACTGGGTGGCGCTTCCCTTCAGGCATAATTCTGCTTATGGCAGACCTCTCCATACTCCTAGGTATTTGTATCTGGATTTGGGTAGGCATATGCAAAGAAACATTGCTTGCTTCCGTTTGCACGCTCACAAGCTTCGAGTTGAAACTTCTCTTTGGCATGGACACACACCTCATTGTGATTTATGTTCTTCAGAACAATTACAAGATGAAAGGCATGCTATTTTTCTTTGCTCTTGCACCTTTTTGTGCTGTCTTAGAAGGAAGTATGCATATCTTTTCTATGACTTCTCTGCACACAGAATAGTGATAAATGAAGAAGGATCTTTCTATTTCTCCCATGCTGGCTCTGAGGACGTATTTCGTTTTTTCCAGTATCAAGACAATGGCAATTATCGTTTTATCTCTGAATTGATGGATTTCTTTCAACGCACTGAGCAGCCAAACTATCTGGCTGAAGGTTATGTTCCCTTGTAAACCTTGTAAACCTTGTATCAGTTAGGTTGCCATCTTTGAGGGAGGCCTGGTATTTAGCAATCTGATCTGCACATTCATTCCCAGCTATTCCAGCATGAGACTTGACCTTGTAGAAAAAGATGTGATCTTGAGAAGCTCGGGCAAGGTTTGAAATCTTCTTCAAAACATCTCCTTGCACGTGATGTCTATGTTTTTCTGGATACAGGATTTGCTTTCTGAGTTGATGAAGTGAGCTAAGGCTGTCTGTGGCAATGTGTGTGTAATCGTGAGTGAGTGCAGCAGCAATGGCAGCGAGCTCAGCTCTTCCTATGGTATTGGTAATACCAGCGCCATTAGGCTCAACTAGTTTTTGTGAGTCACTCATAGGATGGTACACACCTGCCCCTATAACTGTCTTGCCGTTCTGGACCTGGCAACTGCTGTCTGTGTAGGCCCAAGACCTCCAGTTTGCGACTTTAAGCTGGAGGTTGGGATGGGACTGACAAGGAGCATTCACAGTAATGTCTGAAGCGGGTCTTTTGGGGCCCTTGGAAATCTGTTTCATGTCTAGGGGGAGTTTTTCACATTTCCTTATCCGAGCATCACTTTGTGTCTTGCATTCTGAATGGGGTGGTTGCTAACGTTCTTGACAATCCATTTGGCCTCAGGGATGGCTTTGGCTAGATCCTGAAGCCAGGTATTGTTCTGATTATTCAAGTTAATTCTTGCAGCTGTTTTCCAAACTGCAATAATTTGTAAATCCCAGGTATGCTGGGGGAGGACAGTTTCCTGGCTGGCCCAGGATTGGGGTTTATTATAGGTAGGTCTGCTTTTTAAAATGGTCCCGAGCTTATAGCAAAGGTGCGGGTAGGCATTGAGGAGTTGTGAGTAGGGTTTGGTTATCATATGCCTGCCACTTGCTGGCAGAAGCATGAAGGTGGCTGTAGCCTCTGTATTAAGGATGGCAGAGTAGATAGCATGTCGTAGTGTTAGTTTCATGGACTTTTCATCATAGATGGGATGGCAGATAGACATCCCGGAAAACCTGGACGAGAGAGAATTGTAGTGGGCACCAAACAAAACGTCGCGGGGATCAGAGCTCCAGTAGTGATGGTAGTGAGCTTTATAGTCCAGGGGAGAGGCCATTTTCTCTTGGGTGACTTGTGCCCATTTTTGGAAGGCAGAGTGAATGTGAGGTGGGAGGGTCCGTGAGAAGGAATCTTTAATCTTTTTGCTTTGGTATTTGTCCTACAGTGTGGTCTTGCGGGCTAGGAGCCCCAGGATCTCAGATGCAAAGCTTGCTGATGGGGGGCAGATGTTATTATGCAGACCTTCTGCTTTGGACCTTTGAAAAGCTTCGAAAAGGACGTCAAAACGTTGAGGGGTTATCATCCCAATGCATTTGCCATCTGTATTGTAGATGCAAGCCACTCTTGATTTGTAGGTATCAGGGAGGATGAGGGTAGGTGGGATAATTGGTGTGGGGCTTTCAGGCGTTTCTGTTGGGGGATGATTTGAAGAAGGTTCAGGATTGTGTTTAACAAGATCTATTTCTTGGATCCAGAACTCACATGTGCTTGTGGGCTTGATGTCCGTTTGCGGATTGGTAGGGTGTATGTCAAAGATGATTTTGTTGCGAAGTTCTATGTCTAATTTCTGGCTCCAGGTGCTATTTGTGTCAGATTTGTTGAACCCTTGCCTCTCTAGGTTGGAGAGGGCAGAGTCTGCTGTGGGTAAGAGAAGGTTGGGTTTGGTTAGCTGCGATTCAAATTCTTCTATGCGCTGGTCGAAGATGGGCCAGCTAGTTTTTAATCCTTCTGGTTCCCATGATGGTAGCCAAAAGACCTAAGTAGTTCTTTTTTAGACTTATATGCTCTGTTAATTTTGTCTTCGTTGCTGAGGCTAGCACAGGCGGGACAGGCCCAGGCTTTAGCTACATTGACCTCTTGCCTTTGGTCATCATTATAGCATCCGAGTTCTCTCATGCATTTCCAGTGGTAGGTACGTTCACACACATCATAGACATACATGTCAAGGAAGGGGGGCTCTGAGTTGATAGGCTCCAGGCCTCCGTGGTAGTTGCATATCTGGCAACATGCGCACTCAATGTCTGTGCGAGCAGCTGTGCAGATGCTTGCTGGTTGAAAGCCAGCTTTCTTGAAGATGGGCAAAGCCCACTTCTCTATCATCATGGGCGCGTAGTGTGTGTGGTATTGCTTCTGCTGGGTTGAGGGGTCATTGCTCATGTCCTTCTCTTGGCTAAATAGATTCTCCATGCGTCTATATGTGTCACGTCAATGTCATTATAGTAGACAGCATTAATGGCGTGGTTGGCTGTGGCTTCTTGTGCCAGCTTTTTCACCAAATATTCTTTGTACCTCCAGACATTGTTACCTTGCCAATTTAGAGCTAGAGGGTAGGTGGTAAGGGTCTGAAGTTCTGCCTCTACATGAATCAGAGCTTTCCTCTTTCTGTTATGACTTTGGATACTGTTTTGTGTATTTGAGCTGCTCGGGGTGTTGGGGTGGGTATGGGGAATGGAAGTCACGCCATTTTGTTGACTAACACTAGGTCCCTGAGTGCTTTGGCTCAGGTGTTGCTGTGAATGTCTGAATTCTTGATTCTTAGCTGAGCGCGTGCGTTTGCTGGGAGGCCCGTCTTCATTGTGTGGATCAGGCTGACTGGCTTGAATGGTGGGAGCGCTGTCAGGAGGTGAGGTTCCAGCATTAGTGGTCTCTAAATTGACATTTTGCGTGGGAGGCAGGACATTGGATGGAATGGTGGTCTGAGCTGTGTTAGCGGGGGAGTGATGGGTGGATCTGCACTGGGAGCGCGTTCTTTTACTGGGTGGCTCATCTATGGGGGTAGTCACAATAGCAGGTATCACCTCCTGTGTAAGGGGGCAGATTTGTTGTGTGGCTAGCATAGTAATGGGTTGGTTAGTGTTTTGTGACACAGGATGGGTTGGGTGTGCTCTGTTTGTACTAGAAGGACATATTGTAGGAGTTCGACGAGAATTGGGTGTCCTTAGGAGGCGACGCCCAGTAATCTCATGTCTGTAGTGCGTTGTGGAGGGAGGTTGTGGTGTAGGTACCACCTGTGTTGATCGGTTTTCGTTCCTTTGAGGGTGAGCATGGATGCTAACGGAGGGGTTAAACTCTTCATTGAGTTGGGTATCAATGAGGCCACTTATGTGGGTATTGTTGGTGCGGCGGTGGGCCGCATGGACTCTGGCTTCAGAGTTCTTGCAGGTGAGGATTTTTTGACAATAGCAGTGTTAAGCTCTTCGGTGGCTGGAAGGTTGATGAGGGCAGCCAGTCTATTAAGTGCCATTTTACATTTGGTGTTAACCCCAGAGTTGTCTGGAGTTGAGCCACTGTGATAACCATGGTTTTGCAGGGGGATGTGAGGTCATGCATTCCATTAATACCAAGGCCCATGAGTGGTTGTATAATACATGTGATGAGGTTTGAGAGGCTGCGAGGGGGTGGTTTATGCAGTGACAGGGCTTTGGTTATGATTTTCAGGTCCTCATGGAACATGCTTTCCCCTTCCTTTCTTAGGTGGAGTTCACTGAGGTGGATGCTGATTAATTGGCGTGCTCGCATACAGTGGTTCAGTTGTCTTTTTATGCAAAGGTTGGTCTTTACGCCATTGTTAAGAAAGTCCACGGACAGGTCCTTGAGGTGTGCTATTTGATTGTGGAGGAGGTTAAGGCTAACTGCGCGATGTCTGGCTGAGGGGTCCTCTAGGCTGGATGTGAGTGCGGAGGCCATACGCCTATGGTATTCAATGCAGATTGAGGGCGCCCTAGTCCAAAGTTGTTCACATCCTCTCGTATCATTGCTGCTGCTGTGCTGATTGAGAGGTTGTATTTATGTTTAATGGTTCTGTCAATCATTTTGTCCCAAATGCTAAGGTCTGCTGGGGTGCATGGAGTAACTGCAAAGGCATAGGCAAGACTAGGACTGATAGCTATGCGAATCATATCTTTGGCTTGACGGGGGGAGGTCTGGGAGAAGTTGAGGTTTTCAAGCTTTTTCTTCAGGTTACAAGTCATACGCTGGATCTGGTGCTTCCAGTTTAAATCCATGGTAAGTTGGACTCCAAGGTAAAGGAAGGGCTCATCGGATGGTAGGAATTGAGCTTTCTGTCCTTGGATGTCTATTTTGCCTTGGAAGTGATGCCTGAGGGCTTGGGAGGGTGTTACCCCATTATTATTTTTTGGGGGGTGACTGTGGAGGATACCGGTGGCCTTTGTTTTGCTGCCAGATATGATTAGTGCTGCCCAGTCTGAATACAGAGTAAGCTTGTGGGCTTGGACTTTGAGGTCTTAAATTGTATTAGTAGGGCACAGGAGGTCATCAGCAAAGGCCGCGCTGCTCAAGATATTAGTATGGTGGGTGTCAGTAGCATTTTGGTTTGGGATGCAGCTGTGCTGGTACCCACAGCCCCCTACGTGGAGCCATCGAAGGAGAGGTTCCATGTAGAGCAAAAAGAGAAAGGGAGAAAGTGTATCACCTTGGATTGTCCCCCTCTCAACAGGTATTTGGCGACGGCTGGTGCTGTGCACGCTCTTTGGAGCGTGCACTTGCGGTTCGTTTCCGCTTGTCGTCACCATGCAGCAGCGGCGTGCAGCAGCGAGCAGCAGCGGCAGCAGCGTGGTGGGTGGTGTGGGCTAGCAGAGGCTTGCGGAATGCAGCTGGTCCTGTGGCGGGAGGCGTGCATGGGACGCTGGTGGAGTGGTGTAGGCAGCGACGAAGAGGGGCCAAGCACCGAGCGGAGGCATGGGAGGCATGGATGATAAGGCAAGTGGAGGGTGGTGCCTGTGGTCTGGGGGCCGGGCAAGGCGTGCACTTAATGTGTCGGCACTAGTGCTCTAAGGGCTGTTCCACAGGCTTCTGCGTGGTCAGCAGTTGCTAGCAGCTTGTTAAGCTAGTCTGCCAGAATGCAGACTTTAGTTGTGCTAAGCAGAAAGCTGCTGGGCATGGCTTTTCTTGGTTGGAAGGCTGACAGTGCTGACTCTGCTTGCTGTTGAAGGTCTGGAACTCCAGTCTTTCAGCTACCATCCTGCCTTCTTTTCTCGTTGCTGGACCTGTCTTCTTTCTCTGCCTACCGTGCTTCTCTCATTCTGAACTTCGTGGTGGGTGGGTCATACGGTCTGTGCACCAATGTGGCCCCCTTTCCTAAATTGATGTAGGGAGTGTTTCACTGCCTACGTAGTTTTTCTTTTTTTTCTTTTCTTTGTCTGGTGCTTCCTCCCGAGGGTAGCCTGACTTTAGTGGTAGCATTTTCATAGAGGTTTTTGACCGTGTCAATAGCATCAGTAGGGAAGCCCAAGTCGTACATGATCCAAAGCATTCGGTCGTGATCAGTGGTATTAAAAGCGGAGGTGAAGTCTACAATGAGGGCATAAATGTCTTTACTAAAAGCTTTAGCAAGCCCCATAATGACATTCTGGAGCTGGTGGATTGTGTCTTTTTGGCTACGGAACCCAGCTTGAGTGGAGCTCAGTAGGGAGTGTGCTTCTGCATACTCATAGAGTGTATTTGTGACCATGCGAGTCCACAGTTTGTAGAGTGTGTTTGCGAGCCCAATGGGTCTGTAGGAGGAGATTTCTGTCTCCGCCCCTTTATTTTTGTCAATCAGGATAGTGTCACTAGTTTTCCATGACACTGGGGTAAGGCGGGTGGCCCACATGATGGTGAAAAGTTTGTGGACACATTCTTGGATGTCATGCAGGAGTATTTTCAGAATCTCGTTCACTATGCCATCAGGGCCTGGTGACTTGTTATTGCTGAGTGATTTGATGCATTCATTGAATGTACTTTTATCAAGTATCTTGTAATGTAGCCAGTCTCTTTGCTTAATTCCTTCTTGTTCCTCTTTTGTTATTTGAGATTGGAGCGTGAAGGGATCCGGTACAGGTTGTGTTTTTCCAACCTGTTCCCAGGGGTAGTGCTCTAGGCTGTGCACCTTTATCTCTGAAGATTTCTCTGTGTGCTTGTTTTGGATTTTTGTTGATCATTTTGTTTAGCTGTTTACGGGCAATGTTGTTGCTTTCCTTATTCCGTGTTTCATCTATGTATTTCATGGCTCCTTTTGTGCTACTTGATATACTATCAATTTGCTGGAGGAGGGGAAGGTCAAAGTCTACGTATTCTAGCCCCATGATGGCATTACATAGGGATTGGTTCTCCTTGGTTTGTTCCATGATGGTTTTGGCACTGTCAACCTCGGGCTGGGTACTAACAGGGGGCTTCAGTTGGGACTGTATGGATTTAGTAATCCCAAGCTTCTTCCGTAAGGCACGCCGCTTATTGCTGATGGGCCTTGGATTGTAATGGATGTGGTCAGAGGAGACAATTTTTGTGCTACATGTTTTGAGTGCTAATTGAGAGCATGTGTGTATTAATGGTTACAATGGTTACAATGGGGGGTGACCTTCAGCCAGGTCGTTTGGCTGATCGGCTTGTGGCTGGTCTCTGCCAGCCGAAAATAAATCCATAAGCTCAGACACAAAAAAGAAAAGCTTTGCATTTCGCTGATGAAGGAACTGATAAACAAATTGAGAGCTCACTTGATGCAGTAAAAAAGGTTGCATCTCAACAATATCCTGGAAGTAAGGTTCAAAAAGCATTTGATACTTGCGGCGCAGAGAACAAATGTGTTCATCAGTACAGTTAAAAGGACGTGTGCTTCATCTTGAGTTTGGTTGCAAGGACACCTGTCACACACAGAGGTACCATCATCCTGCCAAACAGCCGATTCAACTTTCAAAGTATGAGCATGAAGCCGGAACCTGCTCACATTACGCATAACTTGCTTAGGCAAATCCAAAAAAAGATACCGAGGCAGGGGTGCATAGGTTTGGCGAGCGTTGCAACCAAAAGGAGTAGCAAACCAAGCTTGGTAAGTAGCTAGTTTGTTGTTGTTTTCCCTTGGATCCACTGACTCGGCTTCTCTCCAAACTCCTTGCAATCTGTACCTCAAGTCTGCACTAAAATCATTCATGGAAATGGCACCTCCTGACCTCACAGCCTGCTCAAAAATTTCAGAACCACGCAAACCTTGGAAGGCTTGAATTAACTGCGCTGTCCAGCACTTGTCATCCTTAGGTTGTAACTTCAAATTGGCTTGCATAACACGGCGTAAAGTACTACTATTTGTACCAAGCATGCTATTGTACAGCTTGACTGCAGCTCTAAACCAATAGTACTGCAGTGGTTGATGCCCACATTCTCTCAAAACAGCCCAGTTAGTGGTAGTTCGCTTCACACCCAAGGTACCTTTCAAGAAATTCAGATGCAAAGTTTGCAGAGCACTAGAGAACTCTTTGCCTCCTGCATGAAACCTGTACCCCACACCTGACTCGCGTACATACCAGCTGGAATAACATACGTCTTTGCAAGCCACAAGGAAGCATGCGGCCTATCTGCAAGTGTGTGCTCACGTACAAAACGACGAATCCTATAAGCAGATGTAAGCATAGCACGAGCTGCATTTTCTGCCGATTTAGCCATGTTCAAGGTCCTGTAAAACATCATGCCAAGATATTTAAACGAGTCCTTATGAGCAAGAGTGTCACTGCCAATCGTAAAAACAGGGAGATTGATTCCTTTTGAGTTGAAGTGCACAACCTCTGACTTTAAGGTGTTGATAACGAGATGCTTCTTCCTAGCATACACATTCAGCCTGCTTAACATGGTTTGAAGAGCACCTGGCTCATTGGAAAGCAATGTGAGATCATCAGCATACAACATGTGGGTCACGCGAACATTCTCTGTGCCAGTTACTGCCCCTCTCACATCCTCAGCAATCAAGTCAACATCATTGATGTATAGTGAGAAAAGGAGAGGAGAAAGAGGACACCCTTGCTTAACACCTCGCATAGGATGCACACGTGCAGTTTTTGCACCATCCTTCAAAACATACTCATCAGCAGCATACATGTCTTGGATAATCGACAGCAAAGAAGTGGGCATGCTGATGCGGCGGAGGTGTTGCCAGAGAGCCTCCCTAGGAATGGTGTCGTAGGCTTGTTTGAAATCTATGAATGCCGCATGCAATCTACTCGAGTTATTTGGTCGCAAAGTGCGTGCAGCATGCTGCAGATGGCGAAGAATAAACAAAGGCTGAAGTGTATTACGGCCAGGATAGAAGCCAAACTGAGTATCTGGTATTTTGTTAGCCTCCTGGCACCAGTCAGTTAGTAAAGCACGTACAACATTGGCATACATCCTATACATAGTGCCACTGACTGCCAACATGCGATAGCTGTTCGGGTTAAGCAGGGGCCCTTTTTTATACAGTGGGCTTAATTTTGCGTACTTCCAACAAGCAGGGATGCGTGCCTTGTCATGGAGCAACTTGAAAAGCTTAGCCAAGGGCTCCAAAACATTGACACTCTCTGTACCTCGCCCATTGAGTTTGGGCCGCAAGACAACAGCGCCTTTAATAAAAGGTGTAGCAATGACATCAAAACCAGAAGATGCACTCCCGTTCATTTTCTTAATTTGATCCGCGACCAGTCTGCGCATAGTATCCAAGCTCGGTGTAGATACAGAATCAGGCTCAGGGATCCAATCAGCACGGGCACCTTGCCGCAACAAAACTTCAGGAGGAGGGTGATTACGTCCTAATGGCACTGCAATTTCCCTAGCTGAAAGGCGCCCATGAAGGGGACGCTGTGGTTGATGATGTGTAGCAGGACAAAAATGCTCATTCAAATATACAACCCAGGTTGGTTCAGCCAAGGGTGTTGTTTGCGCCCGCTTGGGTTGCCTCAGCATGGCATGCAACTCAGGGTTTTTACTGTAAAGCCTACCCAGGAATTCAGCCTTCTGATGTTCAGTGTAAGCACGTTTTGCTCGCCTAGCAGTAGCACGGAATTGTTTGTGAGCAAACTTGCAAGCATGCTCAGCCTGGCCGCTTTGCACAGCCTCCCTAAAAAACTTCCTTTTCTGTTTACACACAGCATCAAACCAAGGAGGGTAGCGAGAACCAATACGACTGGCACGTAGAGGTGCACAGACACTGATGTTCTTAGACATGCCAACTCTATAATCTGTTGCAGCATGCACAATCATAGAGCGCAGGAAAAAGCAAGCCTTCTCATGATCACCTTCATCAACTGCCTGTTCAAATTGCTCCTGGATTTCTTTGTTGTTGGCAAGGACTTCAGCATATTCTTTAGCACGCTCAGGGTTCCATTTCAGAACCATTTTACTCCCGCATCCTCCTCTACATACATGAGGAGGTTGCAAGTTCCAGTCAGTGCCTTCACTTCCCGCATCATTTACTCGAAAATTCATACTCAGGACACAGTGATCACTCGTGTGCTTGACAGGAAGAATGTGAACACTCTCAGCAGCCTGATAAACTCTGCCGGACATCAGCACATGATCGGGCCTACTTGCAACTTTCTGGCCAATGGATCCAACAAAAGTAGGCTGACCATCATCTCCTTGTACCCTGCCCGTGCCTATTATACATTCAGCAGCGCTGGCAAAATCTATAAGCAGCCTGCCAGCAGTGTTGATACTGGCACACTTACATCGACGGGCATTTAGAAGGGCAGGGTACTCAGTGAGGAGGCCACCATGAGCATCAGAGACTCCACTCAATCCACCAATTTTCGCGTTGAAGTCCCCGCACAATAGGAAATGCGGGGCTACCTGGGCAGCACACGAAAACTCATCAAACAAGGTAGAGACAGAGTTGGTAACATCATCGCGCGAAAATTGTGCACTTTGCGGGTTCACATAAGCTGCACAAAGCATGACATCATCCTCAATCCCAAACAAGGCTTTGTTGCACCGAATCCAAATGCACTGTAAATTTTCTAAACCCTAACCCTAAACCCTAAACCCTATATATACAAGCTCATGTAGTCAAAGCAAGAGTTGGCAGCTATCACAGCTACCCCAAAACCACGCTTTCCCACACAAGCCTCAGGTATGCGGGTGGCATGCACAAGTCTATGCGAGTCCTGAATGCCAGAAGTGATCCGCTCAATACTGTTTGTGCGAGTCTCGGTCAGCACAACCACATGATGCTCCCTAATAAGATCACAAAGAGCAGCCGTCTTATTGACGGCTTCTTCTGGAGCCCTTTCAGGATCCGGTACACCATTTATATTCAGCACGAGTAGCTTCAGATCGTGCGAACCTGGCCGGTCCCCTCCCTATTTGGTACTAGATGAGTCTTTCTTTCCGCCACCCATACCGCCAGCTCCTCGGCGTACATTGTTAAGGTTGTCGTTACGTCCACGGCCACGGCCAAGACTGCCGCTTGCACTGCCAGAGTTGGCGTGCCGCGGGGAAGTAGGTCCACTGCCGCCAGTGGCAGCTCCCAAGCTGCCGCTTGCACTGCCAGGTTTGGCGTGCCGCGGGGAGGAGGCTCCACTCCCACCAGAGGGGGGGGGGCAGGGGAGCAGCATGAGGGGGGGGAGGGGCAGCAGGAGGGGAGGGTGGGCGAGTAGAGACTGCCTCTGCGAAGCTCACAGGACCCCCACGCTTAGCAGGAGGAGTGTCAAGGCCACCGCTGCTCTCGTGTGCACGCACAATCCCTGCCACGCGCTGGCTCATGTGCGTGTCTGTTGAGGAAGGGGGAGGCGCCGCTGCTGCTGCTGTTGCTGCTGCCGCTGCTGCTGCCGCTGGGGGCCCCAGGAGCTGACGCAAGGTACCTTGAATGAAACCTGGCTCCATGTTGGTGAGGGCAGCGCACCTAGGATCCACAAGAAAACCTCCCCTCCCACTGTTCTTTCCCGGCAGTTCCTGAAGGTGCTGCTCCACAGGGTATCGGTAGGAGGGCACTAAGCCCCGCTGTGCATCCTTGACAGGGCCATGGGTTAAGAGGAGGTTGCAGTAGTTGGCGCCCTGGTACATGATGAAACCCCATGACCCCTGCGCCAGCTTAAATTATGTGTGTATTAAGTTGGCAACACCTTTGGCTAGGTCTTCAACTACCTTGGCAGCAGGTTTGTTGCCGAGTATGTCCAGCCTTGCATTCTTTTTGGCTGATGCTCCATTCAAGTTTTGTAGGAAGGCTGTGGCTTCCGCATGAGCAGGGTTTAAGAGACGTAGGATTTCTTCTAGCTCCTGGATTACTCCATGTGTGGGGTCTTGCAGGGATTGTATGAAAGCAGCCCAATCCGAGCCACTTACAGGGCGATTGAGGACCTTTTGTGGACACTCCTTGGGGGGTGCATAGGTAGAGAGAACGGGAATTTGGATTTTAAGAATGTTGGTAGGTATGCTCACCACGAGGGGGACGTGGTCGCTGAGGGATCCTAACTCTGGGGTGTGGCAAGGATTGCATAAGTGGGCAAGTTCAGAAGGGAGGATAATATCATCTATCCGGCTGAACGTGTATTTAGTGCAGTTGTTGTCAATCTTGTGGGTTGCTTGGCAATGGGTCCATGGTCTGGTGTTTTCCTCTCTGCATGGAGAGAGGTTGTTAGAATTGAGGAATTTGCGGTAAGCTCTGTCGGCTGGATAGGTCCTATTGCTGGTACCGGTAGCCGTACTTGTACGGTCATCTGTTTGGTAGGTAGCATTCATATCACCAATCATGAGGGGAGGGGAGTTTTTATGTTGTTGTATTAAACTCTAGATCTGTTCTTGCATTTCAAGTCTACTAGCCATGTTCTCCTCAGAGCTCCCAGAGGGCCAATAGGTGCCAAGTAGTAAAAGATTTGCATTGATTCCGTGAAGAGTGACAGATGCAATTCTTCCCTTGGAGTTTAGATGGGCCGCAGGACAACGGGTCGCAAGAGCAAGGGTATCTCGGATACAGATGGTAGTGCCTCCTGTTCTGTCAAAGGCTGACCACCATTTGTAGTTTTTAAGGCAGGAATCCATCCATGGACGAGGTTTGCTGCTATTGGTTAGTTTTGTTTCAGTAAGTACCACGATATCTGGGTTCTGGGTGGCTATTGTATGTCTTACGTCCCACGCTCTTTGTTTTCACGGGGGCTTCTGGGGGGGTTCTGCTGGGCGCGCGGCGGCAGAGAACGGGAGAAGGAGAGTCCGGCATCCAGGAGCATGGCGAGCAACCCTCCAGATCCCCATAAATCTGATTCTAGCTCTCTCCTAGGCTAGCTGTGTCTAGTGTAGGTTTAGAGGGCCTTCTGGTGAGGCCTCTAGCTTTCCAGTTAGGGGACCTTCCCTTAATGCACGCGGCCTTTGGCCTGCGTAGACTTTTCTTTTCTTTTCAACTTATTTACCCTGAGAAGCACAAACAACATATTCAAGGAGATGTTCTTGAAATACTATCTCATTAGCAACTCACAAACCAATTTGTTTCTACAGAGTAAATCTCATGCTGGCATTGCTGGTAACGAATGTGCAGATGCTATTGCTAAATATCAGGCTGACTAAGCCAACAATAGCGTGGCTGATACTGGGATCCCTGGCGCAGGCCCTGGCGGAAATCCATTTTCTCACTTTTCTTGGTTAGCCAAGGAGGAAAAAAGAGAACAAAATGCTGGCACATCCACAGCTTCTGCACTCAATCCTAAAATAACCTGCGTATACCTCCCCAATCTTCAAAATGCTCTCAAGTCTCACATGCATACAAAACACAGACTTGAATATTCCATCTCCAAAAGAGGCTACTACTTGTATTATCAGTGTTTGTTAATACATGTAAATTAAAAAATCAGCAATGCCTTTAGTTACATGTCCTGTATATCCACACCCATAAAGCGCACCATCTTACAATATCGCACTGGCACCCTCTATAACCAAAAACATGCGGTTCGCTTCAAAGGGTCCTCTAACCCACTATGCCCTCTCCCAGACTGTCATCAATTAGACAGCGCACTCCACATGCTTTCAGGCTGCCAAAATCACATCATCTCCAGCATGAAAACTGAACGCCACAAGGTTGCTAGAACAATGATCATCAAAGCTCTAAGCAACGGCCCTTGGGGAGCAGGTTTGGTTAACATGGACATAGGGAGTGGTGATGGGTTGGTGCAGCACAACCTTCAAATCCCTGCACATGCATCAAACATAATTATACCCCCTTACCTATTTCCAAGAAAATTGTCAGAGATCTAGGCTCACCTCCGGCTGCCCTGATGCTATACTGATTACTCCCAAGAAATCCAAACCTAAAGAAAAGAAAAGAAAAGTCTACGCAAGCCAAAGGCCGCGCGCATTAAGGGAAGAACCCCTAACAAAAGTTAGAGGCCCCACCAGGAGGCCCTCCACCTAAACTAGACAAAACTAGCCTAGGAGAGAGCAAGAGACAGAACTAATGGGAATCTGGGGGATTGCTTGCCATGCCCCTGAGCGCTCGGACTCTCCTTCTCCCATCCTCTGCCGCCGCCGCGCGCCCAGCAAACCCCCTCCCAGATGCTCCCTGAAAACAAAGTGCATGGCTAGTGTTAATGATGGTGGATAATCTTTGGATGGCATGGTCCCTGAGCTGGGAGGCTACTGATTCAGCTTTTTTTTGGTCAGGCCCAGATTTATGAGAGGTGTAATTGTATAGTTGTTGTAAATCGTGCCACCAACACCAACTAAGATGAATATATATATATGATGTGCAAAGTCACTTTGTTATTCCTGTTTGGGTTTCTCAAGCTGTATGTTTTAAGTCTGCTTATGATGTGGGAGTGTTGAGTTTGTGCACGTTTTAAGGTGATGAAGGGATTTGTGTCAGGGCAGAATTTAAGTTCAACAAGGTGAATGTCCCTATCTTGTGGTGGGATCCTGGTAGGATCAAGGTGGGCTTGTCTGCCTGGGATGTGGCGCACAAATAGAGCGTCAGGGCGGCTTTGGTGCCGTGCAGGTGAGGCAGCGCCAATTGGGAAAACCCAGTCTGGAATAGCTCGAGAGGTGTTTTCAGGGACTTGTACGCCTTAATCCAGAAGTCTGTCATGATTGCAGCCATCCATGCTAATGAGGGATGAGCCAAAACGTCCTTTGCTGAGGGTTTCTATACAGAGACTAAGGGCCGCGTGGTGTCTGTTGGTGTGCATCCCACTCATTGTTGGGTTGGTACACCTAAGCAGAACATGATAAATGTTGTCTGTATTTGCACAGAGTGGGCACCTATCAGAACTGGAAAAGTTAAAGTTGAAGGTATGGCTCTGTGTGTACAGGGTATCCGTTCGATATTTCATGAGATTTATTTGTTGTTTAAGGGTAATCTTTGGATTTTTCCAGAAGGAGTTGCTGATTTCCTTGTTTGCAAGCTGAGAGATTGGGTTGTGAGCTTCAGTGTTTGCGTTGGTGGTGGATGGTGTGGCATCATTAAGCTTCTGCCATCTCTGGTAGTGGTAGCCAGAGGTGTCAGCAGAGCCAAGTCTGTGTTTCTTGTGCATGTGTGTTTTAAGTTTGTCGCTCAGGTTGGTGAGATAGTGTATCGGGAAAGTGTGGGAGCGGTGCCTGCCATCATTTTGTGTGGAAGTGGTCTTTTAATGAGAACCAATTAAAATTGTGGAAAGGTCCCTGGCATCCGGAAACTTAATGTCTATTGTGTCAGAGAGGGCTGCGGTGCGAGCGCAAGCGTCAGCCCCCTCATTTCCTATGATGCCAGAGTGGGCTTTGACTGTATAAAAATGGATAGGGTGAGGGGAGTGCTCTAATATGGTTGATATGGCATGGATGAGCTCTGCATATAGGTGATACCTCATGCGCATGGGATGAAGGGTTTGCTTTGAAATCTGAAAGAGGCAGGATGCACTATCAGTGGCAATTGTGGTTTGTTCGTGTTGGAGCGCCACAAGGATACCCACGAGTTCTGCTCTTGTGATGGTATTGGTAGGCTTATGGCCATTGGGTTTTATGTGCAGTTGCAAGTGTTGGGATGGTTGAGTAGCGTCTCTTCCTGGTTTGTAAACACCTGAACCTGATAGCGGTGGGGAATCGTCATCTTTGCGTTTGATTACACTGCCATCAGTGTAGGTCATTTCCCTCCAATCCTTGATTTTGGGTGTGAACATCTTTCTAAAGTTCATAGTTGCACAGTACGTGAGTACGGGTACGAGTACGGGTACGGGTACGAGTACGGCAGCTTGTAAGAGAGCGGTACGGTGTGTGCAAATACCCTGTGGTGCTCCATCCATGCATGGCTTTGCCAGCACAGGTGCTCTAGCGTGTATTCAAGCCACAATCAAACCATTTCAGACATAGAGAAGGAGCCTAGTACTTTGCATGATGCATCATACTCACATGAGCCATGAAGCAGCTGCTTATGCGTTGCTCGCGCATGCCCATACGCCCATTCAAGTGCATGCATGCACTGCTCATGCCCCGCTCCTGAACATGCTCGGATCCTGTGCCTTACACAGCTCCATCATCTCCTTTTTCCTCAAGAAAAGGGCACCCTCTTGGTCTTCTTCCCCTAGTCAAACCATCCAACGCGGTGCAATAGCACGCACGCATTTAAACACAAAACAGGGCGCATTATATAACAATAAAAATAATAAATAATAATACATTTAGCGTCGCGTTGCAGACGTTTGCTGTTAGCTCCAGACGGGGTCGTTGGCCCACCTCTGCATCCCGCCCCACCGTGCCTTCCGTGCCACGTACTGGTACGAGTACGGGTACGAATGGTACGGGTACGCGTACCAGAGGCTCTGGTACGCGTACCGTGCAACTATGGCCGACCTGATGCTGTACTGAGTACACCCTCCAGCCAAACCCACTTCTTCTTCTCCTTCTTCCCCCTGTTCACTCCATGCGCTATGCAGCAGACACGATCCCACACAGGGGACCACGGCAGCCAACCGCGTGAGACAATTCCACCGACTGAATGTAAACCACTGACAGCGGCATGTGCACTTGATTGAAATCAAGTACCGTGAAGACACGAGGCCTGGACAACAGTTGGAGGCGGCACAGCGGCAGCATGCAGACCTCTGCAAACTCATTAATGCAAAACCTGTGGCTCTTCATACCATTGTCCTGGGCGTTGGTGGGATGTGTGTACTGAGCATACCCTCATCCAGTTTAAACAACTGGGACTTGACCACCAACATGCCATTAAACTTGCTCGCAAACTTCATGCCCATTCTGTTATGTACACCAGGAAGCTTGTTACCACCAGGCGTGCCATTGAAAACATTGGTACCTCTCACATCCAGGTTCTGGAGCTGGTTGCTTCCAGTAACCCTCCAGATCCCATAGGCCTATAAGCAATTTCTGTTTTGCAGCTTTGTGGTGGAGGGGACTCACGGCTCTTCTGAGCCAATGTGTCTCCTTTTCCTTGATTGATGTAGGGAGAGCTTCCTCTGCCTGCATAATTTTCTTTTTTGTCTTGTTTCTGGGGGGTCAGCGCTCCAGTAGTGCTGGTATTGTGGGTAGTGGTCCAGCGGTGAGGTCAGATACCGCATTAGCAGTTCAGAAGCGCTGATATGAGACATCCTGACATGTCGCCTGTGTTAGATCAGCAAAGATTTGTCCTTGCCAACATCAAGTTGAAGGGGGCAACAAAAGGAAGTCTACACAAATAGTTTGGCACGTGCAAAAAAACAAGAGTTTGCGTCCACTGGGAATCGAACCCAGGGCTGATCCTGCCATCGAGGTGGAAGGGATCAATGTTACCACTACACCATGAACGCGTGTTCCTCAGCCTGATGCTGACATGAGCACTCATTGATGACATTACGCTATTTTGATAGATACATATAATGATTTATTGTATTGAAGTGTTTTGTAAAGGTTGTTGTCAGGTCCCAGGGTATAAATTGCACCTGCTTCTGACAGCCTTCCTCTCTTGCTTCCCCTCTTACCTTCCTCTCACGCTCCCACAACAAGCCTGCTGCACGCATTCATGCAGTGGGCACCTTTCAGGACCATCTCTGCGAGTCCTTTCATGACTTGGCCACGGGGGGCTGTGCGTTCTACGTAGTCCCGGCCTTGGGCCCCTGCGGGCCACCCCTCTGAACAGTTAGTGTTTCCTGGCTGGTGCGGCCCTCTTAGTTCCTTAGGGTCTTTGCGAGCGTGTGGGGTTCAGTATAACCGTTGGTAGCCACCCAAAAAGGGGACATACGGCCGTACCGGTATTAGGCTCCTGCGTTGTGTTGCTTTGACTTCCCGTTCGTTAGGAGTCTCATGCCTGTTGGGCGCTGTGGCTGTCCAGGGGCTCTCTGTCTGCCTCCCAACAAACTTCTCCTCTAAGGTCAGACTCATTATGAGCTGCAGTCTTGCAGTTTGTACTCTCTGCTTTGCTCCTAGCGAGCTTGAGCCTTTTGCTCAGACTGGGTTTTTTAGGGGAGCCTTTTGTTCTGCTTGCTGCTTCCTTGCTCTTGGCTGTCCTGTATCTGCTATGCCCTGACTCCTTTGAACTGGCTCTGCCACCCTTTTTATTATCTTGGTATCAGTAGGGTCTGCCTTTTGACTCGGTTCACTTTGCGGGCAGGAGGCTTTCCTTTTCCCAGTCTCATACATTTCAGCTCAAATGCTCCATTTGCTTGCAAGGTTTCCTTTTAAATTACATCTCGTCATTTGCAACTGTATTTGTGAGTTGGGGTGCAGTGAGCTTGCAGTAAGAGAGCTTTATCTGTGCCTCCTGGAAACATGCATGCAGAGGCAGCTGCAGTGAGTTGCTGGCCATACCAACCTGACAGCATTAATCAGGACCCATATAGGACTACTGCAAGTGTGGAGGAAGGAGGGTACAGCCTTGATGGATTCTTAGTTGTGCAGCACTAAAGCGATTTTTGGTGAAGCTGACAAATGTACATTAAAAAACTTTTTTTTTTAAATTACAAAGAACATTTAGGCCAACGTCGCTTTATGGTTTCAACCTCCGTGCAAACATTTGACCGTGTCAGAGCTCCCTCACCGCTACCCCCCTCCTCATTCCCCTTACCCAATAAACCCAGGACACTTGGAGCAGCTGCATATGGTGTTGGACAGCTCCAGCATGTGCTCCTGTGTTACATATTAAGTAAACGAGTCCAATGGGAAGTTCTTATGGAGAATTGAGATGACAGTTTATTTTTTGCTTTACATGGGCGGCCCCCAGCAGGGACTTGACAGTAACAAATGGAGCATTTGAGCTGAAAAGTATGAGACTGGGAAAAGGAAAGCCTCCTGCCCGCAAAGTGAACCGAGTCAAAAGGCAGACCCTACTGATACCAAGATAATAAAAAGGGTGGCTGAGCCAGTTCAACGGAGTCAGGGCATAGCAGATACAGGACAGCCAAGAGCAAGGAAGCAGCAAGCAGAACAAAAGGTTCCCCTGTAAAAAACCCAGCCTAAGAAATTGGCTCAAGCTCGCAAGGAGCAAAAGCTGAAAGTACAAACTGCAAGTCTGCAGCTCATAATAGTCTGACCTTAATGGTGAGTTGGTTTGTAGGAAGGCAGACAAAAGCCCCTGGACAGCATGGCTACCCGAAAAGCATGAGTCTCCTGCCCTATGGCAAGTGAGAGCATCACAATGCAGGAGCCTAACACGGCCGAAAATCCTCGGTATAGGCGGCTACCAACGGCTAGACTGAACCCCACACGCCCGCAAAGACCCCAAGGAACTAAGAGAGCCACACCAGCCAGGAAACAGTCCAGAGGGTGGCCCACATGAGCCCAAGGCCGGGACTGCGTAGAGTGCACAGCCCCCCACGTGGCCAAGTCATGAAAGAACTCGTGGGGATGGTCCTGAAAGGTGCCCACTGCATGAACGCGTGCAGCAGGCTTGTTGTGAGAAAGCAGGAGAAGAAGGTACGGAGGGAGCAAGAGAAGAAGGCTGTCAGAAGCAGGTGCAAAGGCCGGGACCCTGCTGAGCCCCCCGCGTGGCCAAGGCATTGAAGGCAGACCCGCAGGGATGGTCCGCTGAAGAAGAGGAGGTAGGGGGGGTGGTAATCCGCATGGCTGAGACAAGTCTTGGACCGGCGCCCTGCTGCTGCTGCTGCTGCTGCTGCTGCTGCTGCTGCTGGGCTCCGGGAGAGGTTGGGAAGGAGGACGTTTGGAGGCGAGTGGAAGGGAGGGGGGAAGGGGGGATGAGCGTTAAAGGAAGGAGGGGAGATGGGCCTCATGGGGAGAAGGAGTTGCGCAGCAGAACAACGACGAGGGAGGATGGGAAAGCAGAGAGAAGGACGCTAGCCTTTACAATACACTTCAATACAATAAATCGTTATATGTATCTATAAAAATAGCGTAATGTCATCAATGAGTGCTCATGTCAGCATCAGGCTGAGGAACACGCGTTCATGGTGTAGTGGTAACATTGATCCCTTCCACCTCGATGGCAGGATCAGCCCTGGGTTCGATTCCCAGTGGACGCAAACTCTTGTTTTTTTGCACGTGCCAAACTATTTGTGTAGACTTCCTTTTGTTGCCCCCTTCAACTTGATGTTGGCAAGGACAAATCTTTGCTGATCTAACACAGGCGACATGTCAGGATGTCTCATATCAGCGCTTCTGAACTGCTAATGCGGTATCTGGCCTCACCGCTGGACCACTACCCACAATACCAGCACTACTGGAGCGCTGACCCCCCAGAAACAAGACAAAAAAGAAAATTATGCAGGCAGAGGAAGCTCTCCCTACATCAATCAAGGAAAAGGAGACACATTGGCTCAGAAGAGCCGTGAGTCCCCTCCACCACAAAGCTGCAAAACAGAAATTGCTTATAGGCCTATGGGATCTGGAGGCTTACTGGAAGCAACCAGCTCCAGAACCTGGATGTGAGAGGTACCAATGTTTTCAATGGCACGCCTGGTGGTAACAAGCTTCCTGGTGTACATAACAGAATGGGCATGAAGTTTGCGAGCAAGTTTAATGGCATGTTGGTGGTCAAGTCCCAGTTGTTTAAACTGGATGAGGGTATGCTCAGTACACACATCCCACCAACGCCCAGGACAATGGTATGAAGAGCCACAGGTTTTGCATTAATGAGTTTGCAGAGGTCTGCATGCTGCCGCTGTGCCGCCTCCAACTGTTGTCCAGGCCTCGTGTCTTCACGGTACTTGATTTCAATCAAGTGCACATGCCGCTGTCAGTGGTTTACATTCAGTCGGTGGAATTGTCTCACGCGGTTGGCTGCCGTGGTCCCCTGTGTGGGATCGTGTCTGCTGCATAGCGCATGGAGTGAACAGGGGGAAGAAGGAGAAGAAGAAGTGGGTTTGGCTTTTGGAGGGCGTAATCAGTACAGCATCAGGTCGGCTTAATGTGAGTCTAGACCTCTTAGGAAAATTATGTGGAAAGAGGTTAGATTCTGTTTGACGCATGTGCAGGGATTTGGAGGTTGTGTTGCGTTAACCTACCATCACTTCCTATGTGTGTGTTAACCAAGCCTGCTCCCCAGGGGCTTTTGCTAAGAGCTTTGATGATCATTCTTCCAGCAATATTGTGGCATTCATGTTGGAGATGATATGATTTTGGCAGCCTAACAGCATGTGGAGTGCGCTATCTAATTGATGACAGCCTGGGAGAGGGCATAATGGGTCAGTGAACCTTTTCAAGCAAACGACATGTTTTTGGTTATTGAGGGTGACTTTGTGATATTGTAAAATGGTGGGCTTTGTAGGTGAGGATATACAGGGCATGTTTCTAAAGGCATTGCTGCATTTCTTCCCAACATGAGGTAATATGGTTTGATAGTAGGAGTAGTAGCCTGCTATGGAATTGGCATATCTAGTCTGTGCTTTGTGTGCATATGAGACTTGAGAGCATTTTGAAGCTTGGGGAGGCAGGTACTTTTAGGATTGGTTGCGGGAGCTGTGGATGTACCGGCAGTATGTTCTGTTTCTTCCTCCTTTGGCTAACCAAAAAAAGGGAAAAAATGGATTTCTGCCGGGGCCTGCGCTAGGGACTCCAGTATCAGCCACGCTATTATTGGCTTGATTTGCTTGATATTTTGCAATAGCATCTACAGCTTTGTTACCAGCATGAGATCATACTTTGTAGACACAAAAATTGGTTCGTGAGTTGCTAATGAGAATGGATATGATTCGGAGGACATCCCCTCGAATGTGTTGTCTGTGCTTCTCAGGGTAAGTAAGTTGTTTACGTATTTGATGAAGAGAGGTGCAACTGTCTGAAGCAATGTGTGAATAAGAGTGCGTGATGGCAGCAGCAATTGCTGCTAATTCAGCTCGCCATATGGTGTAGATAATTCCAGCATCGTTGGGCTCGACAAAACTTTTGCTGTCAGTGTAAGGGCAGTAGACGTCTGCTCCAATTTCTTGTATGTCATTCTGGATTTGACAGCTACCATCAGTGAAAGCCCATGTCCTCTAGCCAGGGACTTTGAGCTTGAGGGTTGGAGGGTTGGACTAGCTAGATCTATAGATTTTAAATGAAAATAGTTCTTCCTAATTACCTATGTGTGGATGGATAGGTTAGATTTCTAGATGTTTGATGTTTGCCAGAGGGGAGGCGTTGGCACTTTTCATATTCAGGCATGTCAGCATGCGTTGCATTAAGAGTAGAATGGTTGCCAATACTACGTAGCTTCCATTTGGCTTCTGATACAGCTGTAGCCAGGCCCGGTAGCTAATCTGTGTTTTGATTGTTATGATAGATCCTTGCAGCTGTGTTTCAGACTGCAATGATCTGTAGGTTTCAGGTGTGCTGAGAAAGAGGTACTTTTTTGGTTGGGGCAGGATTGTGGACCGTTGTAGCAAAGGTTGGTACGTGTGATGGTTCCAAGTCCGTAACAGAGATGTGATAAATTTGGAATAAGGGT
>OU611755.1:620486-662986 GCA_914767535.2 Dunaliella primolecta | reverse complement strand
CCTCAAGGGTATCCTCAGCTAAAACAAAGGTGTTAACTCATATGAGAGAGATATCCTTAAGGGCATCCTCAGCTTGCAGCTGGACACCCGTAGACATTGTGACATGGGAATGGACATCCTTGAGGGTATCCTCAAGGGTATCCTTAGAGGCTTCCCCAGCCCCCTCCTCAAGGTTCAGCTGAGGACATCCTGAGGAATGTCAAGTTCTGAGGGTACCCTTGAGGACACCCCCAAGGATACCCCCTGATCTAAGGCCGCTGCAGCCTGAGGAGGGGGCAGAGGATACCCTTGAAGAGGGGGGGACTCCGGTAGGGCAATGGAGTGCCGGCCTGCTGCTTGCCCCCGCTAAGGACCACCCCCGCGGGGCGGCAGCCTATTTTTGCTGTTCCTGCTCACCGAGAATGTGGAACTGTGGTGGGACCTTCCCAACCAAGAGTGCGGAACTGTGGTGGATTGCTCCCTACCGAGAGTGCGGGACTGTAGTGGGGCCATCCCTACCATGAGAGAACCCGCGGAGATTGTTGTATCCCGTACCCCACCACCTCCCGCCCCCCCCCCCCCCATTGCCTCATGCTCCTGACGTAAGAGCGCAGGCATGCACGAGTCGAGTGAGACCTCAGCTGACTCGAAGAAGTGCTCCTCAGCACCGCGAACCTTGCATCCAAGCCGTTAAGAACGGCGAACATGACATCCTCCTCATCCTGCTCCTTGCCAGCGGAGCGCATTGCTGTCGCCAGCGTTTTCACCCTTTGAACGTAACCCTGTACACTTTCGCCCTGCTGCTGGCACAAACCGGCCCACTCCCGGGCCAACGCGGCCTTCCGCGCCTTGCTGTTACCAGCATGAAGATTGTCCAGCTTGACCCACGCCTCCCGCGCGGTTTTGCATTCATCAACCAGCGGCTGATACATATCATCCACAGCCAGCACCATCAGCCCCTTGGCTTGCCTGTCCTGCGCGGCGGCCCGACCCTGGGCGACCTCTCCAGTTTGACTTGACGCGGCTGATTCCTCCCCCCCTGCTGGCTGTTCCGCCAGCACGTCCCCCAGGCCTTTGCTGTCCAAGACAGCCCGGAACTGCATGTTCCACTTTGGCCATGGATTCTGGTCCCCCAGCTTCACAATGGCCAACACTGGTCTCGAGTCCATCACCTCCCACTGGTCGTCCAATAATAGTGTTGAAGAACACTCTGGTTGAGCAGTGAGAGCGTGTTCCAGGCCCATAACCTGTTGGACTATATATTTACAGACAAGGGAACTGGAGACCAGAGATCAGAAGTATTGTCCAGACTGAACTGAGATAAATACCAGAGAAGCGATCTGTTCAACTTAGGATAAATATAATAGACTCACAACACAGAGTTAAGGTCATGCACACAAGTACAGAGCTGTACCAACCAGGCCTGCATTCCAACAAAGCAGTGACTTACAGGCTTCTCTGACAACGCCCCTATTCAATGGATGCTCTCTAACAACCTCCAACAAATAGAAATAGCAACCATTGAATTCAATACCAGCAACGACATTAGAAGTACTCTTAATCACCATGCTCGTCAGCACGGCTGTAGTGCTTTCCTGTGCCGCAGCCGTCACCATGCTTTTGCCATCAAAAAATTCCAGGGAGTCTGGAAACTGCTAGACTCCCTCAAGGAAGACCCTACCAACTTATGTTCTACAAGGGACTTACCCCCCTTCACAATCTTCAAGATCTCTTGTATAAGCGATAGCATGAGAGATAACAATCCCATCCCCCCAAATTTACCTTATATTGAAAAACAAGAAAAGGATTTCTGTTTAGTCCACTCCTTTAATATGGCCCTAGGTGAGCGTATAATCTCTGGCCATAGTGTTCTCTCTCACATTCGCCACATGGAAGATACCCTACGCACACGCAACCTGCAGAGGCAGGTTAATCTGAATCGTTATTATAATACATTAGGTAATTTCAACATTATGATCTTTAACCATTACCTTAACAATTTCTCTTGGAACCAAGATAAGAATTACTTGCTTCAATATGCCCACCCTCACTGCACCAGGGGACAAATTACCAAAAGCCTGATTGAGAGCACCCTGCTCACTGCTGCTTACAAAGATGCTGTTATACTTACCATTGCTGACGATAATGGAAGAGGGCATGCTGTGACACTCAAAAGGAACCCATGCCTTGACCTCTCCTCTGAAGACGGCTACACGTGGTACCTATTGGATTCCCTCAGGGACCATCCTTTGCACCTCCAAACTGACAACGATTGGAATAATCTCCAAGGAAGCATACTCACTATTCAGAAAGGAAGTGTCTGGGATGGCCTAGACCCTACTTCCGACCTACATCTTGCGGACAGCTCTGTCCCATTTGACCCAAATTCATTCGTTTACAGAAATGCTATTATTCACATAGATAATACCCCAGAGCCCTCAGAAGTCCAACACTCTCCAGCTACTTACACCTTTCAACCTCATAATAGCTATAATATTGAGGCCCTCACTCAGCCTATCCTGCATCCCAACCTCAACCACTTAGATATTAATATGAAAGATACTCCTGAAAGTCACAAGGGAACTCCTAATCCGGTACTCAGTACGCTTAAAATCATGACCATGAATGTTAGAGGTCTCTGTAAAAGCCAATGGGACCTCTGCGATACCTTAACCAAACACAATCCAGACATCTTAGTCCTCACTGAAACTAAACTCCGCAGAAATAACAATTCCCGTCCTTGGATGGATTCCCTCCTAAAAAATTACAAATATTGGTCAGCTTTTGACTGGACCGGTGGCACCACCATCTGTGTCCGTGACACTATAGCCCTAGCCACACATTGCTCCCCAGCTTGCCTTAACTCTAAAGGTAGAATTGCCTCTGTCATACTCCAGGGAACCAACACCAAACTCTTAATACTGGGCACCTATTGGCCCTCAGGCAGCTCTCAGGAAGCCCTCACTAGCAGAATTGAAATGCAAGAACACATCAAGACTCTTATTAACACTCACAGCAACTGCACTCCCATCATAATTGGGGACATGAATGCTACAGTTTGTGCAAGCGACCGCACCAGCAACACTACCTACCAGGCTGATAGAATGTACCGTGAATTCCTCCTCTCTAACAATTTCTCTCCCTGTAAGGAGGAAGCAAACAGACCCTGGACCCACCACCAAGCTATTGGCAAAGACAGTAGTAATCACACTCGTTACACCTTTAGCCGTATTGACGACATCATACTTCCCTCTGATATTGCGCATAAGTGCCCTCCATGCACCACCCATGAACTGGGCTCTCTCAGCGACCATGTCCCTCTTGTAGCCAACATACCCCTTAAAGCTCTCAACATTCATATTCCTGTCCTTGCTATCACACACCCCGCTATTAAAAGCCCCCATAAAGTCCTGATTCGCCCACTAAATGAATCTGACCGTACAGCTTTTACACAATCCCTACAAGACCCTGCACATGGGATCATCCAAAAACTTGAAGGACTCCTCCAAAACCTTGACCCAGCACATACAGAAGCCATCTCCTTCCTGAACAACCTGAATAACACGTCTGCAAAACACACTAAAAAATTGGAGACACTCTGTAACAAACCTGCCACAGAGGCAGTTGAAACCTTGGCAGAAGGCATTTCTGGCCTCATTTACTCCTCCTACCAAGTAGCACTCAAAGTCTGCAACACAAAAATATATCTTCAGACAACAACCACTACAATCCAAGGACCGTTAGCAACAAGCGGCGTCAGTTGAAAAAGAAGCTTAACCTTATCAGGTCTATCCAGTCTTCGCTCACATCCCTTGCCGTCAACCTAACAGATAGCACCTCCACCATCTTGCAACAAAACATGGGAAACCCAATTCTCCATACAGCCATCTCTAAACTCAACAGCCTTAATCATGACCTCCCACCCCTCCAACAGTTGGAGGAGTTATATGCAAGCGCCAAACAAGCTATTACCTACATAGATGAAACTCGCAACAGAGATAACAGTAACATGGCTCGCAAAAGACTGCAACAAAAAATTAATACTAATCCCAAACAAGCACACAAGGAGATTTTTAAAGATAAAAATACACAGCCAAGAGCAGGGCTCCAAGCGCTGCGTGATCCAGAGACTGGCAATATTGAAACTGAGCCTACCAAGCAGGCCCAAATCGTAGAAAATTACTACACTGACGCTATGAAGGCAGTTAACATCAAGCATGGCAAATACCTCCCAGAAGAAGCACCACGCAATTATCCCTGGGAACAGGCTGGCAGAATTGAACCAGTGCCTGATCCTTTCACTTTACAATCACAAATTACAATAGGAGAACTTGAAGGTAACAGTAAAAGGGAATGGCTCCACTCCAAAATCATGGATAAAAGCGCCTTCAATGAATGCATAAAAACTCTCAGTAACAACAAATCACCAGGACCAGATGGCGTAGTAAATGAGATTCTCAGGATGCTTTCCCCAGAAATCCAGGAGAGCATACACAAACTCTTCATCATTATGTGGGCCACCCGCCTCACCCCAGTATCTTGGAAGACTAGTGAGACTATCCTCATTGACAAAAATAAAGGAGAAGAGACCGAAATCCCATCCTACCGACCCATTGGGCTTGCCAACACGCTTTACAAGCTGTGGACGCGTATGGTCACTAATACACTTTATGAATATGCAGAAGCACACTCTCTACTGAGTTCCACTCAAGCTGGTTTCCGTAACCAAAAAGACACCATCCACCAGCTCCAGAATGTCATCATGGGACTTGAAGACGCAAAAAATTTTGGAAAAGATATTTATGCCCTCATCGTTGATTTCACCTCCGCATTCAACACTACTGACCATGACAGAATGCTCTGGATTATGTATGACTTGGGTTTCCCCACTGATGCTATTGACACTGTCAAAAATCTCTATGAAAGCGCCACCACCCAAGTTAAATTGCCCTCAGGACGTAGCACTGAAAAAATTCCTGTTGAAAGAGGTACAATCCAAGGAGACACACTTTCTCCCTTCCTCTTCCTCCTTTACATGGAGCCCCTCTTAAGATGGCTACATGTAGGAGGACGCGGTTATAAACATGGCTGCATCCCAGGCCAAAACGCCACTGATACTCACCTTGCTAATGTACTAAGCAGCGCTGCTTTTGCAGATGACCTTCTCTGCCCCACTAGCACAATCCAGGACCTCAAGGTGCAAGCCAGAAAACTCACTCTCTATTCTGACTGGGCTGCACTCATTATTTCTGGCAGCAAAACAAAAGCAACGGGAATTCTACACAGCCATCCTGGAAAAAATAAAAATGGAGTGACACCCTCTCAAGCTCTCTGTCAACAACTCAAAGGAAAAATAGAAATCCAAAGACAGAAGGCTCAGTTTCTTGCATCAAATGAACCCTTCCTTTATCTTGGAGTTCAAATCTCCATGGACTTAAATTGGAAGCATCAAATCCAACGCATGACCTGTAACCTCAAAAATAAGCTTGATAACCTCAACTCTTCCTATGCTTCCCCACGCCAAACACTTAACATTGTCCATACAGCTATTATCCCTAGCCTTGCCTATGCTTTTGCAGTTACTTCCTGCACACCAGCAGACCTCATCATTTGGGACACTACGATAGACAGGGTTATCAAACATAAATTCAAACTCTGGAACAGCACAGCAGCGGCAATGATCCGCGAAGATTCTGACAACTTTGGTCTAGGACGCACCTCAATTTGTGTTGAATACCACAGACGCCTAGCTTTTGCTCTAACGTCTAGCCTAGAGGACCCCTCAATTAGACATCGCACCATAAGCCTCAACCTCCTCACTAAGCAAATAGCGGACCTTAAGCTCTCATCTTCAGCCTATCTTACCAAACGAGAAGGAACCAACCTGCACATAAGACGCCAACTCAACTTCTGCATGCGAGCCCGCCAATTGATCAGTATCCACTCTAGTAAGCTCCACCTCATGAAACACGAGAAAATTTTGTTCGGTGAGGACTTAGACCTCATCCATAAAGCCCTCTCCCTGCATAAACCACCTCCCCACAACCTCTCCTCCCTCATGACCTGCATAATGCAGCCCCTAATGGGCCTTGGAATTAATGGAGTCCATGAACTCACATCTCCATGTAAGACTCACATCATAACAGTAGCTCAGCTACAAGCCAAATACTCCAAGGTCAACGTTAAATGTAAAATAGCACTCAACAGACTTGCAGCTCTGGCAAACTTTCCCCAGGAAGAGGAGTTAAGTACATCCTCCATCCAAAATATCATTGCCTACAAAAACACCGAAGCTAACACTCTCGCTAATTACCGCCTTATCAAAAACACACATGTGAGTGGCCTCAATGTGGAGCCAATTACCCCGATTCATACCTACCCTCTTACAGGCTCCCAACCTAACAGAACCCCTTCCACACAAGTAGTGCCATCACCACAACCTCGCTCCACATCCCACTACAGACATGAACATACGGGACGTCGCCTCAGACGTGACCAAACCACCTTGTCAGCCCCTACACAGAACGCTCCTACACAAGAAATTTGTCCTGTTACTCAGGAAGTAATAACTGACAAAGAACCACAACCCACAGAAGAGCCACCCAATAAAAGAACTCGCTCCAATTCTAGGCCGAGCATCACTCCTACACAAGTAATTCATACCTCAACGCAAAATACTGCAAACTTTATGATGCCCACTCAACAGGATCAACCTACAGAAGGGCCACCCAGCAAGCGCACACGCTCAACAAAGAAACACACCTCCACGCCGATGTCTCAACCCCTTAGCCAGAATTATTGTAGAGCGAATGCCAGCCAAAGCACTGCTAACTTTATCCCAACACAGCCCAACTCCCCATGCACGACAGATACTGGACAGACAGGCAACACCTGCAGCCCTCCTACCTATTCAAACACTCCAAACAGCCTGGATACACAAATCAATAAACACAAAAACAAGAAGAAAAAAATGCTTCATATAGAGACAGAGCTCACCCCTCCTGCCATCAACCCCCTCAGCTCGCCATGCCAAGCCTCTGAGGTCTGGGATTACAAGAAAACCTCGGTACAAAAGCTTATAAAAGCAAAATCAGCCAGCCATGCCATCAATATCATATATAACCATGATATTGACATAAGCCATATAGATGGTTGGAGAAACTGCACCGTTAATAAAAAAGACGGAAGGAGGACCCTCGTCCATAACCGAGTGCAATACCACACCCATTTTGCCCCAATGATTATTGAGGAGTGGGCCCTGCCTTTATTCCAAAAAGCTGGCTTTCAGCATGCGACTACCCTACCTGCTGCTCGCACTGATGTTGAGTGCGCTTGCTGCCAAATATGCAATTACCATGGTGGTTACGAACCTATCAACTCAGAACCACCATACCCTGATATGTATATCTGTGATGTATGCCATCGTACGTACCACTGGAAATGCATGAAAGATCTTGGATGCTTCACTGATGGGCAAAGACAAGAGATTGATGCAGCTGACACATGGGCATGTCCTGCCTGCGCAGACCTAAACAATGCGCAGAAAATTGACAGAGAACGTCAGTCTAAAGTAGAACTCATAAGGGTCACTTGGATGCCCTCCTGGGAGCCTGAGGAATTTAAAGAGGTCTGGCCTGAATTCCGGCAGCGTCTGCTTGAATTTGAAACCAAACAGAGCGAACCTGACCTCTCCCGACCCACAGAAGAATCTACTCTTTCCAACCTTGAGAGGCAAGGCTTTGATAAACTTGATGCGAATAACACTTGGAAACAGAAGCTTGACACAATACTGCGCAATAAAGTAACCTTTGACATACACCCCACCAACCCACAAGTAGACATAAAACCCACTGGTTGCAGTGAATTCTGGCTGCATGAAATTGACCTTGTCAAGTACACAGTTAAACAAAAACCTAATGAAACATCAATAGACACTGAATCACAGAGCCCCCACCCTAGTGCTCCTCCTCCCCTCATCCTCCCGGAAATTTACAAATCACACATGGCCTGCATTTATAACACACAAGGTAAATGTGTTGGGATGATAACCCCTAGCCGCTTCCAAATTCTTTATAAGGCTTTCTATAGGACCAAGCTTGCGGGCTTGCACGAAGCCATAACACCTGCTCCTACTAGCTTTGCATCTGAGATGCAGGGGCTCCTTGCTCGCAAAACTGTACTAGAAAACAAGTACACTAGCACAAAGATTAAAGACTCCTTCTCGCGGGCCCTGCCAACCCACATCCATACCGCCCTCCAGCATTGGGCCCTGGTAACTCAAGAAAAAATGGCCTCCCCGCTGGATCACGACCCACAATACCAGCACTACTGGAGCAATGACCCCCGAGACACTCTCTTTGGTGCCCATCATAACGCCTTCTCCTCCACATTTTCAGGCTTCTCTGTCTGCCATCCCATTTACGCCGAGGATGCTATGACTAAGGCCTTGCGTCATGCTATCTACTCAGCCATTCTCAACACAGAGGCCACTGCTACTTTCATGTTCCTCCCTGTCTGGGGAAAACAAATGATAACTAACCCCTACTCCAAACTCATTTCTGCATTCCCCCACCTCTGCTACGAACTTGGTACTATCCCGCGTACCAACCTTGCTTATGATGCCCCCCAATCATGCCCCAACCAAGAAATACCTCTTCCTCAGCACACCTGGGACGTACAAATTATTGCGGTTTGGAACACTGCTGCAAGGGTCCATCTAAACAACCATAACTCAGCTTGGCTACAGAGCCTGGCGAGTGATATAAATAGGTATACAAAAGCCAAGTGGAAACTGCGCCGTGTCAGCAGCCATGCCACTCTCAACTCCATGCATGCTGTCATGCCTGGATTCGAGAAATGTAAGCGCCTCCCTTCTGACAAACTGCAAGTTTCCAAAATTTTAAAGAGCCCACTCATATACAATTATGAGATAGTCTCTGTGCCCAGCCAATCCAATCCCTCCCTTGCTCTCAAAGTCCCAGACTGGAGGACATGGGCGTACACTGATGGCAGCTGTCATACCAGAAATGGCAAACAAGAAATTGGAGCAGGTGTTTACTGCCCTCTCACTAACAACATCAAATTTGTTGAGCCCAACGGTGCTGGAATTACCAACACCATTTGCCGAGCTGAACTGGCAGCAATCGCTGCTGCCATCACACACTCCTACTCACACATTGCTACAGACAGTCTCACCTCTCTTCATCAAATACGTAAGCAACTTATTTATCCGGAGAAACACAAACAACACATTCAAGGGGATGTCCTAAAAACCATATCTACCCTCATTAGCAACTCACAAACCAACATTTGTGTATACAAAGTGAAATCTCATTCTGGTGTTGCTGGTAACGAACGTGCTGATGCTGTTGCTAACTATCAGGCAAAACAAGCCAATAACAGCATGCCTGATACTGGGATCCCCTGTGCAGGTCCTGGCGGGAACCCGTTTTCTCATTTATTTTGGTTAGCCAAGGAGGAAAAAAGAGAACATGCTGCGGGCACATCAACAGCTCCCGCTCCCAACCCTAAAATCACCTACCTTTCCAATCTTCAAAATGCTCTCAAGTCACACATGCATACAAAACACAGGGTTGGATATGCCAACTCCAAAACAGGCTACTACTCCTACTATCAAGACTTGTTACCACACGTGGAAAACAAGATAAGCAATGCCTTTAGAAACATGCCTTGTATATCCTCACCTATGAAGCGCACCATCCTCCAATATCGCACAGGCACCCTTTATAATCAAAAGCATGCAGTTCGCTTTAAAAGATCCACTGACCCAAGCTGCCCTCTCCCAGGCTGTCATCAATTAGACAGTGCACTCCACATGCCCTCTGGCTGCCAAAATCATATCATCTCCTGCATGAAAACTGAACGCCACAATATTGCAGGAAGAATGATCACCAAAGCTCTTAGCAAAAGCCCTTGGGGAGCAGGTTTGGTTAACACGGACATAGGAAATGATGATAGGTTGGCGCAGCACAACCTCCAAATCCCTGCTCATGCATCTAAAAGAATTATTCCCCCTTACCTCTTTCCACGTAATTTTCCCAAGAGATCTAGACTCAAATCTAGCCGTCCAGATGCTATACTGATTACTCCTTATCAAGACAAACCCACTTCTTCTTCTCCTTCTTCCTCCTGTTCACACTATGCTTTACGCAGCAGACAACCACCACAGAGGACCAGTGGCTCTTACCGTGTGCGACAACCCCACCAATTGAATGTCAATGAGCGCCATGTACACTTGATTGAAATCAAGTATTGCGAAGACACGAGGCCTGGACAACAGTTGGTGGCGGCACAGCAGCAGCACGCAGACCTCTGCAGACTTATTTCTGCTAAAGCTGTTACCCTGCATACCATCCTTCTGGGTGTCGGTGGGACCTGCTTTAGGGAGCATACTTTAAACCAGTTAAAACAACTAGGACTTGACCAACAGCGTGCCTTGAAACTTGCTCGTAATCTGCATGCACATTCTGTTCAATATGCTCACAAACTTGTTACCACTAGGCGTGCTATTGAGAACAAAAACACTTCTCACAGCCAGGTTCTGGAGCCAGGTGCCTCCGGTAACCCTCCAGACCCCCATTAACTCTGTTTGTTTTAAATCTTTGTGGTGGAGGGGACTCAAGGCTCTTCGGAGCCAATGTGTCTCCTTTTCCTTAATTGATGTAGGGAGAGTTTTCTCTGCCTACGTAGTTTTTCTTTTTTCTTTTTTTCTTACCATCATTGGTGTGGGAAACCTTTGAATCAAACACCACGCACACCCTTCTATATCCCATCATATTTATTTAAGGATCTGGATAAAGGAGTCATGAGGAATGTGAGTAGGTTTAGGCTTCGTGCCCACTGCTTGAAGGTCGAGTCCTGTAAATGGTTGGGTGGTTCAGAAAGAAAAGAAAAGAAAAAACTACGTAGGCAGAGGGTTGGGTGGTTCAAACATTTGTGATAAGTGTGGATGTGCTGAAGTCCAGGACGAGAAACATGTTATTTTCTACTGCAATTGCTGTGAGTTGTGTGAGCTGCGCAGAAAATACAAGGACCTGTTCATTGATCTTTTTAAACCGTTACACACTTTTGCCCAACTTCCAAACACTGATTTTGTTCCTTTCTTGGCGAGCTTTCACGTTGTGACTAATCTTGAGGTCAATGCTTTTCTAAATCAAGACGCACAGATTTTCAAAATTTTTGTCTGAACTGCTTTCAATTTTTGATGCTGGATGAGAATGTTTCACCAGCAGCCGATCAGCCAGATTTTTGGGCTGTAGGCCAACCCCTTGTAACCCTAACAGTGAGACGTTGAGAAGAGTGTTGAAAGCAAATTTGAATATTCATTCGCGTGAGCCAGCCTGCTGGACTGCTCAAGTTTTAGATGCTTTTCAAGGCTTACGGCGCTGTGATTCCTTTGTGCAAGCTCTGCGGCAGTGCACTCCTATCCTTATTCAAGAGTTTACTGATGACCTCAGACACAGGCTGCGGGCAGTGTGGAGAGATGTTGAGGGAGTGAACCCGCGGGACACATATAGTAAGCTGGCAACTTACCAGTCTCTTTTTGCTGTCAGGCTGAGAAAGTGACGCAGCCATAACAGTGTCTTGACATCCCATGACCAGAAGTGTTGAGAGAAGAAAGGGGTGTTGATGCTGTGGCATACAGCAACAAGAGGGTTTGGCTGGAGATTCTAGCTACTGACAGATATGATGCAGATTCTGGAGAGTCGGCTTGACTCTTGCTTGCTTGGCTTGCTGGCTAATGCTATTGGTAATTAGGCTGAACTTCGTATGCTGGACTGATGCACTTAGCTGGCTTCCTCCTCCAAAGGCTAGGTGAGCTTACTCACACATAGGCTACTTTATTAGGGGCTTGACTGGGTTTACAAAGATGATAAGAACAAGATGGTGTTACTACGAGTTCCTACGTGAAGTAAAGGTTCTCCCAACACAGCCTCAGCTGTGTTGCCACAAGGATAAATACCACTGTCCAACTAACTCAACTAACTTGCAGCACACTCTCGGCACAGCAGACTCTCGTCGTGACATTGCAGTGCCTTTTGACCATAACGTGCGTGCCCCTGCCCGTTTACCAAGGCACATGCATTTGGATTTGTCTCCACATGTCATAAGGAATGTTAGCCGTTTTAGACTTAGGGCACACACACTGAAGGTGGAGACAGCGGCTTGGGATACCCGGAACGCTCTTTTGTGTGATCGCTGTTCTTGTGATGAGATTCAAGGTGAGGCTCATGCCCTTTTGGTGTGCAGAGACACAGATCATCGTTTGTGCTTTGAGAAGAAAGTACGCTTACCTGTTCAACTGTTTCTCTGGTGATTTTTCAATGGAGCAACCATTTTTACAACAAGCCAGTGTCCAGGATGCTTCTGATTTCCTCTTGCAACACAACAACAAGCTTTTTTCGTTTGTTTCTGAGCTTATGGACATTATGTTGGCTGGCCAGGACCAGTCACAGGCCGATCAACCGAACAGTCTGGCTGAAGGTCCCCCTGTGTAAATCTAAATCATAGAAATCAAGTTCTGTGAAGACACAAGGCCAGAGCATCAATTAAGCGCGGCTCAGCAGCAGCATGCAAACCTTTGTAATCTTATAAGCGCTAAAGCTAAAACTGTTCACCCAATTCTCCTGGGTGTTGGTGGAAGTATTACACTGAACATACCCTGATGCAAGTAAAGAAACTAGGACTGGATCACCAACGTGCCACTAAGCTCGCTCAAAAACTCCATGCACATTCTGTTCATTATGCCCATAAACTTTATGGCTGAAGGCTTAAACCCCATTGTAACCTTGTAACCTTGTAACCTATGCCCATAAACTAGTCTCCACACGCCGCGGTATTGAAAACAAGAGCGCTTACCACAGCCAGTTGGTTCTAGAGCCAGGTGCTTCTAGTAACCCTCCAGATCCACATTAGTTCTGTCTTTCTTTATTTGCTCATAGTGGAGGGGGCTCACGGCTCTTTATGAGTCAATGTGTCTCCTTTTCCTTAATTGATGTAAGGAGAGTTACTCTTCCTACGTAGTTTTTCTTTTCTTTTTCTTTTCCTTTCCTACATGAATTACTGTTTTTTTTTTATGAGCAGGCTAGCAGTCAACCGTTTTGACTGGAGGGCTTCTTTTTACCTGTAACCTTCCTGTAGATCAAGAGGCAGGAATGTTCTTACACTTGACACTCATGGTGTCCCCGACCCAGAGCCGGGTTGGATCCAAGCGGGGGGGAATGTTACATTGCGCGCCGTGTTATGCATCCTAGTCAGAACTTGACCAACTGCAAGGGGATTATCCCCTGGCCAATGGTAGGGCTGGACGGTCATGATTATGTAGCAAACACTTCCAGCTGGTGCATTTGACGAGCACGATGGTGGAGCAGGCCTTTGTAGTTCATCCAGCACACATCTCTGTTCTCTCCCTCTCAAGGTATGTCCTAGCAGCTCTTCCCCTTGCTGCTAACACCGTTCGTTACAATAAGGATAAAAGGCATCCTAAAGAAACCAACATGGAGCTAAAGGATACAATTGTACAGAGTGAAAAATAAGCAAGCAGCGACAGCGGCCATTTTTTCCTGGTGCACATGGTGCACCATGATCATCATTCATGGCACTCTGATAGCATGTAGTACCAATGAAGTACCCAACATATATACTATACCCAACACCCTGGACAGTGATACCTGGGAGGGCAAATCAGATGCAATATACACACAACTCACGCATGCATTAAAAAAGGCAGTGCAAGCAACAAGTTGAATGGGGGCACGTGCCAGGCTGATGACCAGGCATGCTGCGCTCAACCTGCAGCCCAGATGCACGCATCACAGCCTTGCAAATTGTTCACCTGCTCTTTACGGAAGAGAGCAAGCTTTGTAGCACAAATGAGCATCAAATGGCAACCTTGTACGTCTTCGTAAGAATCAGCCCCGAATTTTAAGTGAGCCAAGGTCACTGCCTACATTGCCATGGCCCATGATGTCAATGCCCATAATGCACACTCGATCAACGTGGCATGCCAATGCCTATCTTCAATTGATGAGAGGGAGTTCTCACTGTCTATGTATTTGATTCCATCTTTTCTTTTCACAAAACGCACACCCAACGCCCATAATGCCAATGCCCGCATTGCTGTATTACACACTCAATCATTGTGCCATGGTCGTTGCAAGGCTTTGGCCCTATAACTCCAAAGGCAGCTGCTGACCTGGGTCGACCTCTTAATGTAACACATTTTCTTGTAAACCAATTTTCTGGAACTAAAGAGCCTGGAGACAATTAGGAACTTGCCAAATCCTCAAGGCAAAAGCTTCAGGCACCAACATGCCCTCACAGACTCGAATCCCCGCAATCACGCAAAAAAAACAAAATGCTTAAACTGTGAACATCCAACACCCATGCTCCGTACAGTTGCACACAATACCTTGCACACACCTGCGAAATGCCGCATTCAATGAAAGCAAACTTGGTTTGCCTCCTCATGTAGCTTGGTGCTACATCCCCTTCCATAACAGAGCCACACAGGGGTTGGCTGCACAGTGCATATGCTCTTGCATACATTTGACACCTATGACATTGTGGGTGTCATATTGACATGCATATCGCCACTCATAGCTTCATTGCACACAGTGGAGCATATGTGCAAGCCAAGCCACAACATTGCAAGCTGCCACGTGCAGCATCTCCGTCTCACTGTGGAACTTGCACACCATTCAAGCCGGTACCTCTGGCAACACATATGCACAGGTGGCCGGAACTCACAGCACCTTAGCCTTCTGCAGCTACAATATGCCAGACACACGACAAGTCATGCCAGACACAAAACACTTACAGCACAACATGCTAGAACTGGGAACACCTTCGCCTGAATCGTGTGCGCGTGCACATGCTAAGCCGGAAGAAGGCACCCCATGCCTAGCTGGACAAAACTCACAGCACGTCGGCCTAATAATGGAGCCTGGACACACACTTCAAGCCAGGCACACGACACCCAGAGCCTAGCATAACATATGCTGGCACTTGCAGCACCTTCGCCAGTGAGCCTCCTGAGGACTCCATTTTGGCAGGGATTTTGTAGCCTGCTACCTGGCACCACACCCAACGCGCCCCTGTGCACAAACTGAGTATGCAGAGACTTTTAAATGTCCAGTTCAAGGCTCTGCATACTCAACACCAGCCGGTTTCAGTGGGGCAAGAACCCATGTCACAGCACCTTTGCCTCATGGTGAAGCTTGTGCACGAGCTCAGCTACACTAGACACGCGGACACCTGCTTTTCGTTTGGGGGGCTCGCTCACCTGTGTGCATTTATTTCAGCAAACAAAATGGTTTCATTTGGACAGGTACAAGAGCACTTTTAAATGCGGCTCACAATCACAAACTGTGCTCTCGAGCTCTCCTCAATGCTGATTGAAAGGAGTCACACACATACACACTTGTATTAAAGGACAATGAGCCACTACTCACATCTAACAATTCATATTGTGGGCTTTTATCTACCCCCAGCTGCTCCATCATGAGCGTCTCAATGGCCCTCCTTTTGGCAGCCATGGCTTTGGGGAGGGTCACAAACCTGCACACGTGTGTGTGTGCGCGCGCGCGCGCGCGTGTGTGTGTGTGTGTGTGTGTGTGTCCACAGTCAAAGCACACAACCATTTGTTGACCATGGCTTTTTGGAGGATCCTGAATCTGCAAGGCCAGACAAAGGGCAGGCAGCGGTCAGGCTTGATCAGGGCACGCAGAAGTGGAACAGACAAAGGTAAGAGAAGAAAAGAATAGGCATGTTTGGTCCGGCTGCGTGCACCAAGGAAAGAAAAAAGTCGTCCGCACCCTCTTTGAGGCACAGGAATGCCACAAAGCTCAGCACCCTAGTTGCGGCTCAGCACCCTCTTTATGGCATGGCACCCTCTTTATGACGTGGCACCCTTTTTGTGGTTTAGCACCCTCTTTGCGGCTGAGCACTCTCATTGTGGCATAGCACCCTTCTTGTGGCATCGCACCCTCTTTGCGGGATGGCCCCCTTTTCGTATCATAGCACCCTCTTCGTGAATCAGTACCCTTTATGTGGCTCGGCACCCTCTTTGGATAGCAAACCTGCAAGGGAAAAAAGATATCGAAGCAAAGAGTACTACGTAAGCCAAATAAGGCCATGCGCATCAGGGCCCTTAATAGCAAGCTGACTAGGATCCTCAAATCCTGAGTAGACACAGGTGGCCAAGGAGAAAGCCAGAAGCATAGGTAACGGGGACCTGGAGGATCGTCGGCCCTGCAAGAGAAAGGCACCCATTCATAAAACAGAGGCAGCACAGGCGGCAGCAAAAGTTGCACAGAATCCGGTTGGATGCACAAAACCCAGCTGGATGCACAAAACCCAGTTGGATGCACAAAAACCTGTTGGATGCACAAAACCCAGTTGGATGCACAAAACCCAGTTGGATGCACAAAACCCAGTTGGATGCTCAAAGCGAGGTTGAATGCACGAAGCGTGCAACTCTGGATGGGTCTGGATACCTCACATGGGTCCCTCTGCAGACCTATCCTGGAACCAGGAATCCTTTTGAAGGGGTTGTCCTCAGGTGAGGGCCAGGTTGAGGCAGCACAGGTCAGATGCACATCGTGTCTGATACAATGGAGGCAGCGCAAATTGGATCCAGAAAGCATGCAATCCAGGGCCAAATATGAACAGGGCCTGCTGAGCATGAGCAATACAAGCAGGCATGGTGCCTGAGAAAATGTGCACAAGCCTGGGAAGAACCTCTTTGTCCTTCCAGGGGGCCTTTTTGGAATGGGGTACTTGTGCGTGCTGGGCCCTGGTTACCTTCTGGTAAAGACCTATAGGATTAGATTGTAGGATATGGCATGCTCTAGTCTTTCCAGCAATCAATACAAGAAGTGGATACAAGCAAGCACCTGGTGGTTGTGGAAGCAAAACAACCACAATCCAACCAGTAGCAATGGTTCGTGGTGACGGAAAGTAACGCTTGAAATAATCGTTGGCAGTAAATGTGACCTCTTTTATTCTCTTTTAGTACATCCCAGGATGCAGGTGCCTTCCCCGAAGAACCATTCCCCAAATTTTGTGCACATGACAGAGTTACTAATATCCTCCTGTTGGGGCGTTCTTATGTTTGCAGCCACCCTGACCCCGCCCAACCCCCTTGTTTACACATGTGGGCGTGCTTAGCTCTTGGTGCACTGCACCGCCCTCAGAGTTCCCCAATCCCTGTATAGGCTGAGGCCCTTCTGTGCCACCCTTGCATACGCATGTGAAGCCGGGTGTGCTCAGCCTCAGGTGCTCTCAGAGTTCCTCAAGCTTTGTATAGGCTGGGGCCCTTCTGTGTTACCCTTGCACATGCATTTGAAGCCGGATGTGCTCAGCCTCAGGTGCTCTCAGAGTTCCCCCACCCCTGTATAGGCTGGGGCTCTTCCATGCCACCCTTGCATATGCATGTGAAACCGGGTGCGCTCAGCCTCAGATTCTCTCTGAGTTCCCCAACCCCTGTATAGGCTGGGGCTCTTCTATGCCACCCTTGCACATGCATTTGAAGCCGGGTGTTCTCAGCCTCAGGTGCTCTCTGAGTTCCTTCACCCCTGCACCCCTGTATAGGCTGGGGCCCTTCTGTGCACCCCTTGGATATGCATGTGAAGCCGGGCGTGCTCAGCCTCAGGTGTCACCTTGCAATCCAGGCCTTGCACATACATACAAGGAATACATATTCCTCTCTTGCTCCTCCTTCACAGTCTTGGTCCTCCTTCGCCCCACTTGCTTCAGTTCCAGGGTAAAAAATGGTTGGCCAGGCACTAAGTTCTCCCTTGCAACTGCAGAATAGGCCTCTGCCCTCCCTTGTAACTTTGCCCCAACGCACGAGGGTGGTCTTCTTTAGTCTTCATTCCTCCCATACAGAACTTGATTTCATACCTAGAAGCATTCATTCTCATGTCCGCAGTGATCAACCACTGAAAGAGAGAGGCTGATCACATTTTTTGATACCAGGGATGTTAAACTTGACGAATCTAGCGCGTTATTGCACCCAGAATTAACACGCATTTGAATTCTGCCGTTCTGTTTAAGTTATTCCTCCATTCGTGTAATTTAGCCCAGGATGTCCAAATTAAGGCCCCTGGAAGCTCACTTAGAGGCAATTTGAAGGTCACATGGACTCCTTCTCCACATTCCTGGCTGCTGCTTGAATCTGCTCGGGAACGGTAAATCGGTGATGAGCCGCAAAATTAGCCCAAGGGTTTGCTGACCCACGTTCTTGGCAGCTCCTATCTGCCCAGTTGTGCGATTGAACGATGCAACAAATTCAAACTTTACACGCACTGTGTCACATTGTGAATCTTGAATCACCGAACTGAACATTTATTGTTTCATGTCTTGGAGTGTTTAGTCTAAGCTTAAGGTCGGCAGTGAGCACCAATGGAGAAGCTGGCCTTTCCCATACCTCGGAGTATTCAGTCTGAGGTCCGCAGTGATCACTGCCGGAAGAGACAGGCTGAGCACCTCGCTGCCCTTGTCCACTTCCCTGGTGACCAAGACCCTCGTGCTGCTACTTCCACTGCTGCTGCTGCTGCTGCTGCTACTGCTGCTGCTGGTTTCCTCCTCCTGTATCTTGACCTCTGAGGCAAAAGTCCCCTGAGGCCATCCGAGCAAAGCTGCCACCATCTGGCCCTGCATGCACAGGCAGGCACAGTGGCAGCCAGATGAGTCTGTGTGCCTTGATCCCGCTTGCGACATCGCAAGCATTCACTTTTGTGACAACACGGTCAGCCAGATCAGGTAAAGAGGCAGGCGCAGGAGCAGCCAGATGGTTCTGCGCGTCGTGCGTTTGCTTGCAACATCAAATGCCTTTGCTTGCATCGACATGCGTCGCGCCATCCAGACCAGAGGGAGAGACAAAAGCACAGGGACAGCCAGATCAGACTGCGCGTCGTGCATGTGCTTGCAACATCAAATGCCTTTGCTTGCATCGACATGCGTCGCGTCATCCAGATCAGAGGGAGAGACAGGCACAGGGAAAGCCAGATCAGACTGCGCGCCGTGCTTGTGCTTGCTGAACAAGCCTCTGAGAGGATGCTTTAGAGGGGCTCTGCAAACCGGGATACAGCCATTTAATTGATACCACAAAAGCAAGCTGCTTGGCGGGGGGACCAGGAAGGGAAGCAGGGCAGGTCTGCGCAGATTTGTTTTCAGCACAAAAAGACTCGCTCATTTTTGATGTTGATAGACTTGATTGTCTGAGAGACTCTGGGAACCTTCCAGTCTCCGAAAGTTGCTGGGGCCCTCTGAGATCCACCGCGAGTTTGTGGAGAGTCTACGTGAGTTGCTGGGAGTCACTGACTGGGGTCAAAACTCACTCAAGAGAAGTGTCCACAAGCCTCAGTCTCTGAGAGGCATCAGGGGTGTTAATCCCCTCCCCAACGTCTTGCAATGATTAAATAGTGCATGCAAGTGCTTGCAGTGGATAGTGGTGGGTTCCCTGTTGGCTCGCAATGATGGACAGCAGATGCAATGATTTGCAGTAAGTGCCGGGCTCCCCTACGGCCTGCGATGTTGAGCAAAAAATACAAAAAAAATGTGGGCAGTGGATAATGGATTGCAAATGTGGATAGCGGATGCGCTTATTTAAAAAAATGATAATAATATTTTAAATAATAGTAAGTTATGAGCAGCGGGGGGGGGGGGCCTTCCCTATGGCCTGCAATTCCGAGTGGACATCAAAACAAAACTACGCATGCAGTGGATGGTGGTGGACTCCCTGATGGCTTGCAATGCTGAGCAGTGGATGCAACTTAATAAAGAGAATGGTGACGGGCTCCCTTGCGGCCTGCAATTAAGAACAATGAATACAAAATAAGGTATAGACATTGCGTGGTGGCAAGCTCTCGCATGGCTTGCAATTACAAGCAGGAGATGGGATTGCCTGCAATGGATGGTGGCGGGCTCCTTTACGACTTGCAATAGCAAGCAGGAGATGGGATTGCCTGCAATGGATGGTGGCGGGCTCCTTTACGACTTGCAATAACAAGCAGCGGATGCAATGATTAGCAGTGGATGGTGGCGGGCTTGCACATGGCTCGCAATGATGAGCAGTGGAGGCGCACCCGTGAATTATGCAGACAAGCTTCGAAGAGACCATCAGCCTCCGCTGCTGTCGCTCTCCTCAAGCCCATAAATCAATCAAATGTATGAGACTACGGCACGCCCATCCTGGTCATCAAAGGCAGATTATTTTCCTGGCAACCTTTGAGCTTCCACCTAAACAGCACCTCTCTGCCCTCAAGTATGTGAAGTGGTGAATTCTATCTCTTTCCCAAACAGAAAACGTGAATGGTGCAGTCTGGAGGAATCTCTGCGAACATGTATCCAGAAGCCGTCCATACTCCGGCCAAATACCATCAGCTTCCCCCACTCACTATTAAGTTGATGTTATCACCCACTGCCAACTTCTCCAGCATGTGCATCATTTGCAGGGCCTCCTTTCTTCACCTTTCCTCAATCTGTCCCTACCCACCGTCTGGTTGCTGTCGTCATCCACTGCCTGCTTTCCCATGAGCAGCATGTCAGGGGCCTCCTTTTTTGCCACTGCCGCCATCAGCCGCGCAACAGCCAGCGGCTCCAGCTCTACCTCAGATGGAATGTGCAAGGCTCTGTCTGCCCCCAGTGCCAGCGCTGTGCGCAGCGTGTCCTGCAACAAAGGTTTCACAGCTTATCATTTGGGGTTCAAGGTGATCGAGAATGCAAAGCTCTGTCTGCTCCCAGTGCCAGAGGATTGTGTAGTTTCCTGTAACAGGGATCTCAGAGCTGATCATTGGGAATTCAGAGTGACGGAATGTGCAAAGCTTCCAGTTCCATGATGTGCGGGGGGTGACTTGCGACAGAGGTTTCAGAGCTTATCATTTGGGGCACAAGGTTTGGTCCACTAATAACAAAGGCAATGTGATAAAGATGAAGGGATGTGGGTGCACACAAGCAAATGGGTCATAGTGCAGGGCTGAAGCCTGTTTGGAATGCGTGGGTCATTTTTGCTGCCGTTTGCTTTGGGGTGCAATGGGCACAAATTGGGCGAGCACAGTAGATGATCGACAAAACCTGTGAGGCGCCTAGCATCAGACATCCAGGATCCCAAATCTGGCAACAGAGGGCCTGGTAGGAGCAGGTAGCAAGCAGCGGAGCAGGCGGAATGAGCACTAGATGCTAGCCCATTGGTTGTTTGCCAGAGCACCAAGCACCAGCCTGTTGGGTGGACCAGGGCGGAATGAGCACCAGGCACGCGCCAAAGACGTGAAAGAGGGCAGAACAAGCACCAGGTGCTAGACCATTTAGTGAACTAGAGCAGAAGCTGCGTCCCTCCAGAAGCAAATGGGGTCTGTAGGCCACCCTTGAAGCCCTGAGGCCTGAAGCCCTTCATAATGCTTGAACCCTTGTTTCACCTCCGCCTCCTAAAAAGCCGCTGCTCCTACACTTTGATCCCAAGCCATGTACACAAGCTTGGGTCCTAACAACTATATTGATGAAGGCTGCCAGTCATGTACACAAATACACACACACATGGCCAGCTACTGTTGCAATAGGCAAAGCCAACAAGCTTCACTCCAGCAGTCACCGCAAATACTTTGTGCAGGCAACCGAGTCCACTCATCTTTGATTGCTGGCTATGACATGCTGGAACTTTGGCTGGCAGTGTGGGGCAAATTGTAAGCATTTGTGCTGCCTGCTTGATGCAGCATCTTGCCCTCTGTTTAGGGTTAGTCAATTCTGTGTGTGCGTATGTATGTGCTCCATATTACATGTATGTGTAAATATGTGTGTTCTATTGGTGCTATACTATATCTGTGTGTATTTTTGTATCTGTGTAAATATGGAAAAAAAGAAGCTACGCAAGCGGTTAACACCTCAAGCGTTACATGAAGGAAAGGGCAGGACCCCCACCACCACAAGGTCTCGAACTCGATACCCCCCCCCCCCCCTCTTGGTCCAGATGGACGTGGCCGAGTATTCGACTCAGCTTTGCATGTTAACCACCGAGGAACTCATGATGAAGCTGATCATGAGAAGGCATGCTTCTGCCTGCGCTCTGTGATTGTGCATGCTGCGACAGATTTAAGAGTTGGCATGTCTAAAAACATTGGCATGTCTAAAAAAATGTCTGTGCACCTTTACATACTAATCTGATTAACTCTTGATATCCTCCTTGGTTTGTGCTGCGTGTAAGCAGAAAAGGAAGGTGTTGAGGGGGCTGTACAAAGCAGCCAGGCTGAGCTAGCTTTTTTGCAAGTTCGCTTGCAAACAGCTCCGTGCTACTGCTAGGCAACCCAAGCGTGCGGGTTACGTATTTGAATGAGCATTTTCGACCTTCTGCGCATGAACAACCGCAGCGTTCTCATCATGGGCGCCAAAGTCTTTCAGCTAGGGAAGTTGCAGTGCCACTAGGGCGAAATCACCCGCCTCTGGGAGTTTTGTTGCACAATGTGCTCGTGCTGATTGGATACCTGAGCCTGATTCTGTATCTGCACCGAGTTTGGACACTGTGCACAGTTTGGTTGTGGATTAAATCAAGAAAATGAACGGGAGTGCACCACTTGGTTTTGATGGAATTGCTGCACCTTTTATCGGAGGCGCTGTTGTTTTGCGAAGCTTGTGAATTCATTTCTGGCTGGCCGTGACCAGCCACAAGCCGATCAGCCAAACAACCTGGCTGGAGGTCACCCCCATTGTAACCACTGTAAGCACCGAGTCACCTACGCACCCATGTGGGCTTGCAGCATAGATATATGCATATGTTTTATACTATGCATTTGTCCTACGTTAAACATATGCCATGTATTTCAGCTTTTATGCAGGTAATATGTGAAATGTATGGCGTATGAATGTGGAATAAGCCGACCTGTTGCATTGCATGCAATCTATGTCGCCATCACATGACGTGCATGGAGTCTGTGTTGATGTCCTTATAACTGCTTGTACAATGATGCCTAAAGCCTTAATTTAAAGTAGCCGAGCCACAAGATACACACAGAGCTGCACAAACACACACATCATACACACACGTCATACACATGAAAGTCCTTTCTTGCCATACCCAGGCTGGAGGCCACACTCGAAAAGTGTGCTTTTCTCTAGATTTGCTTTGCCCTGGATCAGTGCCTCTGCTGTTGGTATCCACTTTTCCTGGATTGATGTAGGGATTGCAATCACTGTCTACGCACTTTTCTTTTAAGTGAGTGCTCACCTGGACTGCGCGAGGGCCCATGGACACAGCCAAAATTTCCTTGGCCATGTTTTTCTCCTTCATCCGCACAGCCTCCTGTGATGGCAAAAGACGCGAAACATGCTAGATTTTGGCTGGATCACATCTCAATTGCAAATGTGGACACCTATGATGCTTGGCCAAGTCTTTCTCCATCATCCGCGCAGCCTCCTTTTGTGGCAAAAAATACGCCGAAAACTGGCTTCATATACAACTGAATGTAATCCTGGCTTCATGTACACCTGAATGCAATCTTTGTTTCATGTTACACCTGAACGCGATCTAAATTGATGATTGGACCATAAATGCTGCCAGTCTGTAGCATGTTTACACAGGGAACAGCAAGAGTAATGCAAATGAGGAATTCAGAATGCTCACTGTAGGCCACAGACATCTTTGCCAGCGGTGTGATGCTTGCACAATGGGTTAACGCTGAATCATATTGGCATGCAGTTATTTGCAGTAGAGTAGCTGTTACTACCAAGCTCTCACCTCAAGGGCTATACTGTCGAACGGGTTCATGGAAAACTTGGGGACCACTGGCTCTATCTGCAGGGCAAAGGGTATGCTTGTAACGATAGCACTGCTCATGCCTGTATGCGTCCTTGTTTCCTTGCCTATGAAAACCTGTGTGCAGGCTAGCGTGTGCGGGTCTGTGTGCGTGTACGTGTGCATGTCCGTGTGCATGTGTGCGTGAGTGTGTGTATTTCTGTGTGCGTGTGTGTATGCATGTGTGTGTGTGCGTGTGTGTGTGTGTGTGCGTGCGTGCGTGCGTGCGTGCGTGCGTGTGTGTGTGTGTGTGTGTGTGTGTGTGTGTGTGTGTGTGTGTGTGTGTGTGTGTGTGTGTGTGTGTGTGTGCACGCGCGCGCATGCGTGCGTGCGTGCGTGCGTGTGTGTGTATGTGTGCGTGCGCGCGCGCTCGTGCGTGTGTGTGTGTGTGTGTGTGTGTGTGTGCGTGGGTGCATGCGTGCGCACGTTTGTGTGTGCATGGGTGCATGCGTGCGCGCGTTTGTGTGTGTGTGTGTGTTTGTGTGTGTTTATGTGTGTATGTGTGTGTGTGTGTGTGTGTGTGTGCGCGCGCGCGCGTGTGTGTGTGAATACTGGTGTGAAATAGATCTGCAACAGAATCAAAGTTCCCTGCACTTCTTACCTTGCCCTTTGCAACCCTGATGGGACCATCAATCACCCGCTTGACCGCCACCAGGATCTTCATGCTTCAATGCCTCGTGTGTGTGTGTCAGGGAAACTTTTGACTTCAAGAGAATGATGGAGATGTTATGTTGTAATTTCGTAATGTAAATAATGTTGTTCTTCTTATCGCGTTAGGCCCTGGCAGCGATGGAAAATGAAGGATGTGATGTCCTCTCGAGACAGTTGCCCCCCACCCCCAGCCACCCTTTTCAGCACCCCCAGGACATTGACCTTCTTGACTGTTGTTCTTGTCCTGATTGGTTACCATGCCAATGTGTTATCTGGTGCCTCAGCTCATGAGCGCGCTGAGGAGCACAGCAGGGAGCAAAACACAAAAGCAGGCGTCGTGGCTGTTGCAGCAGTCTTCTTAGGGTGAGCCTGTGCTATGTACACAACTGCTGCAACTTGGTCCAGCCTTGACATGCGTTTTTTACTTGCAAGCATAACAAAAACCCTAATTCTTTTCTGTTTAGAATTGATGAGCACCATAGGGTCAAAGTCAAGCTCAAGTGCATCCCTTGTCTGATTCCATTGTTTGTTGTCTTGTCTGTGTCTCTCTTGCGCTGCCAAGCTTCTTGTTTGCTGGGCAACTCCCTACCAGGCTTGCAGGATCCACAAACTGGGATCCTAGCCCTCATGCGTTTCCATTTTTGAAATGTTTCCCTCATTATTCCTCTCATGTAAAGAGTGTCACGCAAGAAGTAGACGGAAGATTGCGTGGCATAACAAAGTGCTTTAACATTCCATTGCATCTGTACTGAATGTGTGTCCGTGCTCGCACGTAGCTACTGTGTCGCTCATGGCCCCAACACCTCCATGGTGCGGCCTCACCCAGCTGTATGGCGGGCGGTCCATGGCGTGCTTGTCCTGTACGCACTCCTGCTGGTATACCTGGTGTTCCAAGACGTGCATGATGCGCGTGCTTTCATGCGGGTATGCAACTCTCACCAGAAACAAATGTTTTTAACTCCGGCATGTGCTGCATAATGAGATTGAGATATTGTCCCTGGAATCCTGGAAAGCCAATGTGGGTTAATCTGATGTGGCTTCAGTAAAAATTAGGTTCAGAACGCGGGTGCACAGCCCTTCACCTCAATTGGTCCTGGCATGCAATTTGACTTTGCATTCTGACTCCTGATGCCTCTTGGAATAGCACTTGAGGTACAATTCAAATATAAGTGCAGGCTGTCTAGTGGGAAGTGTACAGGTCTGTACCTTATTTCAATTCCAAAATTAGTAAGCGATGTAAAAGCCTGTTAAAGGGTGCCAACGCCTTACACAGGTGTTTGAGCAGGCAACTCAATTTAGTAGGTGAGCCATATGATTGACGGCAGAAGCTGGTTTGATTTGACTTTTTTGACCAGAAGTATTAAAGGCCTGCCAGAAATGGGTGTGTCCTGCCCTTGCGTTGCCTCTCAGAACCCTTCTGCGTAGCAAGGCGTACGCAGAAGGGGCCACTCAGTCAGCGCCGCAAGTGCATTCCTGCCCATCAAAAAATGTAACATGCTCAACAGGGCTTACAAGGTTCAGAAACTTTCCAAGGTTCACACTTTATGAGAGAAACGTCTTCAGTGCATCTTTAGTCCAGTTGCCTTATGTACGAATGCAAGCAGTGGGCATTGAGAAGTTCCACACTCCTGGCCAATGACCTCGCATCTGGCAGTTCCTGTCAGGTTCCTTTCATTATCTCCTTGCACTCCCGCCCACCTGCTCCACAATCGCTGCAGCACCTGCACCCCTCCTTGGGAGTTGAGGTCAACTACCGCACGTATGCAACCGACTGCCGTCTGCTGGTCGAAAAGCAACCGGGCGGCGGCCTTGCACTGAATTGGCAGGTGAGATGATCTTGCACTCAGTTAGCGATCAGAATCAGGGCCATGCACTGAATTGGCAGGTGAGATGACCTTACACTCAGTTAGCGATCAGAATCAGGGCCTTGCACTGAGTGCTCTTTGCATTTGATTGGCAGGAGGAAAGGTGTGTAATTGAATTAGCAGGTCGGAGGGCCCTGCATTGGCTGCCATACGTGGTGAGAGGGTTTGTTGAGATCGTGGATCTGAGTTCCATGTGGAACATTGCGCGTCTTCCGCAGCAAATCACTGTTCTAGCCTCCTACAGCTGGTCACGCCACTTGCAGTTTTGAGCTCATGCCCAGTAGCGACGCCAATTGCGGTGCAATACACACGAGTCATTTCTGGTTGGTTCCTTCCTGCCTGCCTGCCTTTCACAGGGCATCAAGTCCACCCTACTAGATGAGTTTGTCTCTGCACACCTCATAGGCTGGTGGGCCAAGGCCTTGGTGCTGCGCAACCACTTCATCCTATGGGTGAGTACGCCCCTGCATGCGTTTTAAGCTGGTGGGCCAAACTTGGTGCTGCAGGCATGCTTCCACCCTCTGGTGAAGTGCAACCAAGTCATACAAGCACAAAATGTTTGGCCTTGTCATGTGTGTTTCGTCCTCCTGCTCGGTGGCTTGCATCGCTGCCCTCCTGCTTTGCCCACTTATTGGCTCCTTCGTCCATTTTGCGCTTTTTCGTATCAAGTTTTTGGTGATGCCCCGGTCATGGGCCGAAGCTTGACTCCTCGCATAAGGGGTAGGTTGTTCCTGGTCATTACCAGCCCGCGCATGGCTTCGCCTGAGACTGGCAGGCAGGCCTTGCAAGAATCCTTATTGGGGCTGCTGTGTTTTGATAGCTTACAGAGCAATGGCCAAAACTGGAGCGACCACTTCAGCGTTCGTAAGCTAGGAAAAAGTTCAGAAATGAAAAGGAAAAAGCATTATGGCAGGAAAAGAGAAGTCAGCCTGCCTTCCCTATCCAAGAAACCCCATCATGGGGTCCTCGTGCCCCTGGAAAAGCACCTGCACAGGCTCATACAGCATACTTCCATGAATAAGTGCTCAGTCCGGGGCTGAAGGTGGTGGAATTGTACAGTTCACGTGCAGGTCTAGGCTTGTTTGCCGCCGGGTCAAAGGACCTCGTCAGCCCATTCACAAGGGGGTGTAATTCAAGTAAAACAGTTATGTGTATGGTGTTGTGCCACAAAATATTTTTGTGCCAAGGTGCTGTGCAACATGCAGTTGCATTTTAGTTAGCAATTTGTTAAACTTTTCCCCAGAATTTCCCGTGGACCTGTCTTTATCAAATCAGCAAGCGTGTAAAGGAAGGAAAGACCGACGCTTGCCTCTCGTAGCAGTGGAGTGGAGTCATGAGCGATGAGGATAGAAACCTGTCCACTTCACGCTACACCATGGGAGGTCGCTGGTGAAATGAGAGGAGCATGTTTTGCACCCTTGCCTTGTCTTTTATATTGCTTTGCTCATCATTTTGCCGATTTTTCTACGCTGATGGCACAACTTACAAGCTTGTGTGCACATTTCTTTTGCATTCAATTCCAAGGCTTGATCCGTTGCCCTTACTTTGAGCCTATGATGCACTGCATATCAAACCTCACCGGTCACTGCTGTGTAATTCTTGGCAGACAGTGTTTTGATCGGAAGAAAATAAGAGAAGAGGCTTCGCAAGCCAAAAGGCTGTGTGCATTTTGGCACAGCATGTGAGTACGTCAAGTCAAGCAATGCCCACCATAGAGGCATTTTCCGGGTACTGCTGCTGCTGATCTTGCAGGTCATCTCCATTGGCTTTGAGTTGTTGGAGCTGAGCCTGGGCCACATGCTGCCCAACTTCAATGAGTGTTGGTACGACAGCTGGGTGCTGGACGTGGCAGTGTGCAATCTGATCGGTATCTCTCTGGGGATGGCCACTGTGCGCTGGATGGACTGCAAGTACGAGAGGTGAGGTAAGGAGGTTTTCCGGATGATTAGGATGGATCGAGGCTTGCAAGTGTGAATGACTAGTTTGGACAAAAGGGGCATAATGCAATTGGACTTGCCTCTCCAAGACACAGCTTTGTATAAACTCCTAGCTGCGGGAAAGCAACTCACGTGCGTGACAAAAAACATGTTTCCTCATTCAATGATTGTATGTGGCTTTCTCCAAGATGCTCTTAATGTGCACAAAGTCAAGTTTGGAGAATGTATGAGGTCCTGTAAGTGCAGTTAATGATTTAAATTTCCTCGGCCACTTTGCTTATACGATGATGCTCATACAGTGACTAGCCAAGTCTTTCTAGGCCTGAGAACAAATCAGGAAGAACACTTGTTTCTTAGAAGGTTTTGGTGTCATTGCTCTCTTCAGCGTGTTTCTTGCTCTGCGTTTCAGGGCACGCGCATCCTAGAAGTCAGGTAGGGGAGTCATAGCTTAGGGGATTTTTTTTTTCCGGCTATGATGCAGATAGTTCCATATGCAGGGCCAGCTGGCTTGAATCGACTTTTGCCCCTTTTTCGGTCCACCTGGTTATAGCAGCTGAGACCTCTTCTTGGTGCACACGGATTTTACATGGACTCAGGGGTTGGTCATACGTGGTCTCGGGAGGAGCCGTACGCGTTAAAACGTTTCAAATACGCGTGCGAAACTAAAATACGTAATTTTAGAGGGCCATTTTGGGGCGGGGGGTCTTGGGTGGTTGGGGCCCTCTGAGGGGGGTCCCAGGCAACCCCCAGCCCCCAATGGCCATGTACATTGAACATGCCCAAAGAAAAGGGTCTTGAGTGGGATTATGTCACAGTGCCAGAGCCTGAGGATGATGCAGAAGGGGAGAGCAAGGGGGTGAAGTACGAGTGCAAGCTGTGCAAGCACAAGCTGTGGCTGTACAGCAACCTGCGCCTGCTCAAGCGCACCCAGGACCTGCAGCAGCTGGGGAAAGTTCAGCCTTGGATGGAGGAGGAGGAGGAGGAGGAGGAGGAGGAGGAGGAGGAGGAGGAGATGGGGCAGGAGGGGTCCAGCAGCGATGGGGATGAGTGGTTCACAGGCGATGAGGACGATGCAGAGTAGAAGCTGGGGCACAGCGTGTTGTAATTGTTGAAAGGAAGCATTGATATTTGAAGTGATATCCTTAGGGCGGGCCCGCGAAGCGCCGCCTGCAGACGTATTTTTCGACGTGTGGCAAACAGCCATGTTTAGCATATGCATTTAAAACGTGCTTTTTTAAAATACGTGTGCAGACGCGTTTTCGCGTATGACTCAACCCTGCATGAACTGCTTCGTCTTTTCTTTCTTATCTTTTCTAGTTGCGCCAGGTCTGACCTGCTGACCTCTCTGGCATACATGCTTCAGATCCATTAGGCACAGACCTTTCTGATGCATTCATTGACATTCGATCAGCTCTTGCGTGTTAGAACCACTACAAGTCAAGGACGCTTGACGCACAGTCAGCCCCTCGCACAGGTCTGCTTTTTCTAGGAGCAAAGGGCATGGGTGACGTCACTCAGCTCAAGGACTTGTTTCCTTCTCCCGTTGACATTTGTTCACAATTTTGGTTTGGTTTGGTTTAAGGCACCTTTTTGCTTCAGCTAAGCTGCCCTTGTAGGCAGGTACAGCCATGTAACCCTATCCTATCCTATCCTATCCTATCCATGTGTGAGGTACTGCGGCACTTAACACCTACAGCCCAATGCCATGGCAATTTGTTGTGTGTAATGATCCAGGCAGTTGACGATTCTGCTGTGTGCAGGTACAACTGGCAAGGCTTGAGCGAGCTGAAGGGCCTGGGAGCAAAGGCGCGCCGTTCCTTGGCCCAGCTGGGGCCGTACACCTGGGACAAGTTCCAGTGGTGCCAGTTTAGAAGCCCAAAGCGCTTCTTGCAGGTGGGTGAAAAGGCATGCAATTTCCCGCTGTGTTTGCGCCCATGTACAGTTAATCCATATACGTTTGGCCAAGGTAATTGGGGCCAGGGAGGCATGACGATTTGCTTGTGCCAACAGCCTCAGAGCATGAACACACGCTGTAGTAGTTTGAAGATAAGCGACAGAGCCTGTTGCGAGCTTCAACACACTGCTTCATCCTTGACTGAGCAATTTGGTCTTCCCCCTTGAACAGGATCCTAGACAACAGGGGAGGGAGTGGCTTTCCTTAACAAGAGCCTAAGTCGTGGATGAAAAGTGACTTGCCTTGCTCCTCATGGAGCGCAAATAAGCCTTAGGCCAGCGCCAAAAGGAAAGCTTTTCCCCTCAATATTGATGAATTGTGTGCTATGCAGGTGGTGCAAGTCCAACCCTTAAACCCAATTTGGCAAGGCACATTTATTGGAACAGTCGGCATTCCTGTATCATTTTGCCTTCAAAAGCTGCCCACATAGGCAGGTACAACTATGCTGCCCTTTTCTTCCCCTTTGCCTTTTAAACCAACCACATGGGTCAACACATAGTGCGCATCCATCCAGTGCATTTCATTTGTGCTTTCTGGCCATGAAACAAACATCGACAAGCATTTCCATAACGCTCCTCCCTCCAAAAGCTGTGCATGTGCCACAACCTAGACCTTGCCCTTAAAAAAAACAGGAAATACAGTTCCATTTCATGCTCACCTTTTGCCACCTTCAGACGCTGTTCATCATTGTGGTGGGCCTTGCATTCGAGCTGAATGTGTTCTTCTTGAAGTACTCCTTGTGGATCCCGCCAACTAACCCTCTCATTACATACAGGTAAGCTTGTGGTGGTTGATGTACGAGGCGTCATCTGTGACCGCAGATGTAAAACTACAAGGTTGTCAAACACTGCTTGTGTGAGCTGGAGTGTGGATCATGAGCCATGTCATCTTCACCATAAACAAGCCATTGGAGTGACATGTGCTGCAAACGCGTCATCAATGGAGCCTGCAGACTTCTTTTCATTCCCTTCTGCTAGGTGCAGAGGACCCTTGGATGTTGCTGTCTTATTCCGTCCTGCCAGGTCACCCCGCAAATACTGCTGCTCACCACCTCATTGTTTTTTCAAGCAGCCTCCTTTGTTGCCATTCCATCGTGTTCCCCCTCCCACATGAACAACCTACTTGTTCACTCCAACAACTGCATGCAGGCTAGTGCTGTGGTTCCTGATGTCGCTGCCTGCTGTTCGGGAGTGGTATGAGTACATTGAAGGGACGGAGGCAGCTGGGGCAGCAGCAATGAAGCTTGGCCCGTTTGCCTGGATAGCTGTGGCCACTGTCTGCCTGGAAACCATGATCTCCATCAAGTTTGGTCAAGGCCTGTATCCTCGTCGCTGTCCAAGGAGTGTGCGATTAGCGTGGGGCATTGGGGGAGGCGTGGGCGCGGCAGGGTTTTTAGCATGGCTCGCAGTGGATGCAATGAGAAGACGGAGGATTGCGGGAGGCAGTGGGCAGGGGGGTTGTGCACGGGAGCAATGTAGTGAAGGGCATGGCAATGAGGGGTGCTCTCCCAGTGAGGATGGAGATCGAGCTCAGTGAGGGGAGTGCCCTGAACGAAGTCATGCTCAGAGTTTGGGCTACCTTCTGATTCTTACTTCTTCTTCTTCTTCTTCTTCTTCTTCTTCTTCTTCTTCTTCTTCTTCTTCTTTCTCTATTTCTTCTTCTTCATTTTCCTCTTCTTCTTCTTTTTCTTATGACTACACGGCTTCCACCTCCTTTTAATCTTGCCTGACTGAAATATTGTCTGCATTTGCAACGTTTAAGGAAAGGAAAGGGTTACATGTACCTGGTGTACCTGCCTACGAGGGCAGCTTAGCTGAAGCATAAAGAGATGCCTGCAACCAAACCAGACCTAAGCTTGAAACTAAAAGAAAAAAGCTTGAAGTCTACAACTATTTTTGCATTGCTAAAAGGACAGATATATTTTGCAACGTTTGACAGAACAAGTAGCTAGTTAGCTTTGTGGCCATGTAGAAACATGGATTTTATGGTAAGATATATGAATTTATTACTTTAAAAATCCTGAATTCAGCACTGTACAGGTGTCTTCTTTTGGCAACAACCTGTCCAAAGGATCGCATCGTCAGTTGTGCGCATCGTGATGGATGGATACCACTGTGACATCAACCGAAACAAATTATCATCGTGCTCTTTTCCCCGCCTCAGCCAATCCTATAATTTGTCGTGCAAGCACGTTGTCCGAGTCTGGCCTTCACTCAACTGCATTGAAGCTTAACAAATTGCCAGTAGTGTATCCAAGATGAGCTAGGCAGCACCCCCACCATCGCCCTCCCAGACTCATCATTTCATCTCCTCAGTACCGATGCAGCACGCTCGCCCACCTGCTGCAAGCATCAGTCAACAAGCATCATCGTCGAGCATGAGCCTGAGCGCATCTCCTGCAGCTGCGAAGTGGAAGGCTTGCACTCGAAGGAGGTGTCACACTCAATCTGCTCCAATACAGAACAGCACCAACAGCCTAGGTAGTAGGGGTGGAGTACAAAGCAGGAGCGTGTGTGCACCACTCCAGGTGGCCAATGTGCAAGTGGCAGAATCCAGAGGCAGCGTGAGAGAGGGGCACAGAGGGTTGGGCAAGGAGGGCAAGCAAGCGCACCTCCCAGTCCTGTTCCCACCACCGTCCCATCAGCCCTCCTGTCCCGCACACAGCCCTGTTGTACTCCAGCCACCCCAGCCCCTGCATGCGCAGCTGCTCCACCTGAACGCCTTGAAGGCAGATCTATCCAGATGCAACTCGTTATCTGAGAAGGTGAGTTGATGTGACCTGAGCCTGCATCACAGCACGAAAGCATCTGCAGTGCTCGCCCAGCATGCTCTGACACAAGGAGAGGATGGAAGTTCTCACATCTACGCTTGCAGATGCTCCCTGCTTGCATTGATGATGAGTTTGATGGGACCTTGCTTTCAAGCCTGGAGCACTGCTCAGCATTTCCAACTTTCCATTTCACACTCTTTAGCTATACTTCTCATAATTTGTGCAAGCACTCCCTTCCTGAAGGTCACCTCGCGCAGGTGCTTGCACACGCACGCACGCACACACACACACACACACACACACACACACACAGAGCAATCAAGCCTGTCATCAGCGTTTACTTGCGCTACATGTATGTTGCCTGCCATATCCTGACTAGGAATAGGTCAGCAAGTGTTCCAGGGCACTGCGTTGTACTGGGCATTGCATTACAGGGCCTTGCACCAAGCATGCTGCTTGTCATCAAATTGCTCATACCAATCCATGACACTGTCCTCTCTGCAGGTCAACTTGCTGGGCAGCAAGCCAGGTGTACGGGCATTCTTGCGCGCAAACAGGTCAGGCATAACGGTTTCAGCATTGGTAATTGTGCATCCTTGAACCTAAATGTGCATCTGAAAGCGGGTCCCCCTTGCAGCCCATTGTTATAGGCAAGAGCACCCCACATTTGTGCTAATTCTTCTTCTTAGGGCCAGGCCTGTCTTGTAGGGCAGCCTGCCCCTAGTTGCAGGCACCATTGTTCACCACTGTGGCCACAATTGGTGCCAACTTGTGCATTTGAATACAAAAAGGTAGAACAAGATACAAAAAGGTACCAAAAGGAAGTTGATGCTTGCACTAGCACACACATGTTGTTCGCAATTTAAAAGCTATCAGCATCATCATGATAAGAACCCACACCAAAACAAATGCGTGTTTTATGTGCCAATCATAGCGGTCTTTCCCTTTTGAGCTCTTCAGTAACATACATGATGTTTAGTACACAAACAAAAGAATGTAGAGAACAATGTGGAGAACATTGTACCACAATGGTCACGAAAGAACATTGGCAGTGGGTCCCAATGGTCACACTAGCTGAGCGGTAGAAGAAAGCGTATGGTGGCAGGGTTTCAGGCTCCAAAACAGCAACACCTCTTTTCCTGTGCATGTCTATCCAACCCACAGTGCCAAGCCCGTCCTGAAGTGCCTGCCGCGCCTGCGCTTGCACGAGCAGTACGTGCTGTTGTGCCTGCCTGCGATGGGTCAAGAGCACGTGCTGATCCAGCCGAGCGGTAAGTGCAACCTCTGAGTGTGTCACTTTTAAAGCTGTGAGCTGTGTTGAGTCCAACCTAAGTGTGCCTCATTTGAAGCTGTGACAGCTGTGTTGAATTGACATGGTTGACGGAGGCAAGATTGCCTACGATGATGGGTCAAGAGCACATGCTGATTCAGCCGAGCGGTGAGTGCAACCTATGATTGTGTCACGTGCGAAGCTGAGACAGCTGTGTTAGTTCAAACCAGCACTCCTCATGTGATGGGGGCAGAGAGGTGCGGGTTACAGGTCACATAAGCAAAAGGCCCCCGGCCTAACTGACTGACTGCTTGCCTAGCAGAGACGTACAATGCGGTGGTCTGCCTGCCTCACTCGAGCCGAGAAGTGAAGGTTACATTGCTATATCCGCTAACAAGGGCAGCTGAACCTGACTCAAGCCGAGAGCGTGCGCTCTTCCAGGGAGGAGCAGAGATCAGCGGGGGCTATCTGAGGCCTAGAATCAGCCACTTTTTGCATGCTCCTTTGCATAAGTTCTCCCCAACTGGGGATTTTTAGCCTTGGCATGCCAACACTCCCAAAACTTTATAATGAGGGCAAGCCTCCAAGCAAGTCGCCTTTGCGCCGCCTTTGAATGTAATCGGTGAGGCTTGGTGGGTCGAGGTTTGGTGGTGCGGCTGACATCTTGAGTTGCTGCTGCCCAGCATTGGCCTCATGCAACACCGACCTGTAAGCAGCAGCACCCCCAAAAACCGACCTACCTGAAGTGCGGTAGCTGTCACGCCGGGGGTTGACTCAATCAATGGTGCGCCTGCAGGCCATGCTGCCGCCACTGGTGTGAACTCCACCGGACTGTGGGTGGTGCCCCCCCAGCATGAGGTCCTCGATGCCGAGTGCATCAACATGGGCACTCTTGCTGCTGTGAGCTGCGCAGGGACCGCCACTGCTCGCGGTGGCACCTCAAGCGTCATGGCACCATTGGCCGAGCTGGCCGCCCTGCTCATGCGGGTGGACCAATTCTATGATTCCATTGGGGGCCTCGTGGGGTACCAGGCCAAGAGCATTGAGCTCATCCTTGAGGGCACGGGGGAGCAGCAGCCGCAGCAGGCGCAGGAGGAGGTGTGTGTGTGTGTGTGTGTGCAGAGATGTGTGCCTGGAGGGCACAGGGGAGCAGCAGGCGCAGGTGCAGAAGGAGAATGTGTGTGTGTGTGTGTGTGAGAGAGAGAGAGAGAGAGAGAAGAGAGAGAGAGAGAGAGAGAGAGAGAGAGAGAGAGAGAGAGAGAGAGAGCCAGCATGTGTGAGTGACTGTATGAGCGCTGTCGCGTATCAATGTGTGAGCACCAGATTCCTTGAGTGGCTGTGTATGAGCAGAGATGTGTGTAAAGCACTGGTAAACTGGTAAGCTAAAATCATGGGCCCCACGCAGCTGTGCCCACGGACAAGCATGTACAATTGTCTGTGCCGGCATGCTCAAGTGCGATTGTGAGCCATGCTTAAGTACGATTCCGTGTGCCAAAATGCTTCAGTCACACATGGAATCAGCATGCCCTGCTTAGCCTTTACCAGTCGCCACGGACACTGCACCCACATCCCAAGCAGTGTTTTGCATGGACTCAGGTAAGCTATTGGATTCTGTGCAATCTCCTTCAATAGCACATTTTATACCCACTACAATTTTAGTCTTTTGTATCTTCTACAACCTATTTGTTTGATTGATTTTTACCCATTTATGTTGTCATGTCTTATACTGCCTGGACAATCGGGTGGACCTTGCACCGGGTGGACCCCCCCCTAAACCCCTAACCCCTCACCCCTCACCCCTCACCCCTAACCCTTAACCCCTAAACGTCGGGGGGAAGCCCCTAAAAGTGGGGGGAAGGGCCTAAAAGGTAACTAGGGTTTAGGTCCACCCGGTGCAAGGTCCACCCTATTGTTCAGGCAGTATGTCTTATCGCATGCTCTTGTCATCGTTTCACATTCTGACCATCCTTCAGTGGCTGCAGGTCAGCTACCATTCTCCTCACTATTATCCATTAACTACTATGATTATCTTTACAGGTGCATTATTCAGCCATGTTTGCTAACCTGTCCCGTCATGTCCTCGTTATTCTTCATTGGCAGCAGGTCAGCTACCATGTGCCTCATGCGCTGGATCTAGCAGGAGAGGGTGGCAGGGAAGTGGGCGAGCAGGTGGCGATGCAAGGCCTGCTGGCACTGCCGGACATGGCAGAGATCTACCCTGTAGGAGGTGTGTGTGTGTGTGCGCCCGCGCGCGGGTCGGGTTTAGGGTACAAGATTGAATTGCGACATTAAGTTTGCAAGATGCTTTTTGTGCTGCGTAATCTCTTACAGCGCCCCAGAGGTGCTGCTAATGGGTTGTCAGGTCATGAGTTTTAACCTGCCAGCTGCTCCTACTTGCCACAGACCAACACCTTACACACATACACGCACACACACACACGCGCGCACACACACATACACACACGTGCGCGCGCACACAAACACACACACACACACGTGCGCACGCGCGCACACACGCACACACACACACACGCACACGTGCGTGCACGCACATGCACACACTCACGTATGCACACATGCTGATGCTGCATATGCGCTCTTAGGCGCGGGAGACAGACTGGGCCTGGAGTGCGAAGCCACTGGAGAGTGCTTACCCGCTGCCATGCTCCCCTACGGTGGACGGACCATGATGGAGGGGCTTATTCGGGACTTGCAGGCCCGGGAGCACCTTTACTTCAGGCTCACGGGCAAGCAGGTGTGCAGGGCTTGCATGTGGAGGGCTCACAGGGAGTGGGCAGGAGGGTGGGACTTGTAGGCTCAGGAGCACCTGTAGGGCTGTAGGCTCACGGATAAGCAGGTGTGTGGGCAACACACACAAACACACACACACACATTCTGACAAAAGGGGGGCGGGCTGCTTGTAGAGGGGCAAGGCCTTTGGGTGAGCCAATTGGTATAAAGTGTGCTCTTCATTTCTTTTCCTATATGCAGTGAATGTTAGGGCATGAGTGGCCTGTTTGCACCCACTGTGCGTCACGCCGATGGCACGCATGTCGGCTGTGGTGTCCAAGTGGTTGCATAAGCAGAGGAAGGGGAAGTCGCGCTTACCAGCCTGGCCCAACACACGTTGCATGTTCCTCCTCTTTTCTGTGTTGCAATCATCTTGTGGCTGCCGTTGCCTCAGCTGCTTCATCGACCATCTGTCTTGCTATGCTTTTTTTTTCCTGTGCAGTAGCCTGCTCCAGGTCACGATGCACTTCACCATTGCGACCTCAGACGCACCAGGCAGCTGCAAGGCGCATTGCGTCTCGCATGGCTCATGTCTTTGCTGTGCCATGCTCCCCCAGGTCACAATGTCTGTGGCTATCATAGGTACAAAAGGCATCTGCAGGCGGCTGCACAGCTCACTGCGTCTTGCAGGCTCATGTCTTTACCGTGTCATGCTCCCCCAGGTCACAAGACCCATGGCTTTCACCCATGACCTCTTGGGTGCAAAAGGCATCTGCAGGCGGCTGTACAGCTCACTGCGGCTTGCATGTTCTCATGTCTCTGCTGTGCCATGCTCCCCAGGTGACGACACCCCTGGCTGTCATGACCTCAGGTGCAAAAGGCAACTGCGGCGGCTGCACAGCTCACTGCGTCTTGCATGGCTCGTGTCTTTGCTGTGCCATGCTCCCCAGGTGACGACACCCCTGGCTGTCATGACCTCAGACGCAAAAGGCAACTGCGGCGGCTGTACAGCTCACTGCGTCTTGCATGGCTCATGTCTTTACCGTGTCATGCTCCCCAGGTGACGACACCCGTGGCTATCATGACCTCAGACGCAAAAGGCAACCACAGGCGGATGCTGGAGCTCATGGAGAGCGTGGACTGGTTTGGAAGGGGCAAGGACTCGTTCCGGCTGTTCAGGTATGTGCATTTTGGCACAGTTCCTGCACCTTGGATTCATCCCTCTTAAATGACGTGAGCGTAAGGCCCAGGTGCTTTTTTTTGTAATTAATCTGGCTTGATGATGTGTGCGGAATACCCAGTTGCAATTTGTCTGTTGTTGATCTGGACAGCCAGATGGGTGCGGTCTAGCTCGCCTCTGACCGTGAAGTGAGAGGACTCCCTTTGACGTTTGAAGCTCCTCTTCAGACTGAACTTCATCCATCCATAGCTGCGTAAAAGAGCAACTGTCCTAGAGTTATCTGGCTTAATGGTAGTATTCAACGTAGTGAACAACTAGTAGCACTCAACGTAGTAATCTCACTTGACTCACTCGAGGCTCCAGGCAGAAGCACCCTCAACTGTACTGTTATGCGTGGTAAAACAAAATGTGGACTTGAGCATCAAAATCATATTTGCTTTTATAGACCCTCACACCCTTACATCAACAGCCCTGAAACCTTTGCTCATGCCTGCAACATTCTTCTGTGCTGCATTCGCTCCATGCACTCATTATATGCCTGCACCTGTATCACTCTTGCTGGAACCCATGCCTGCACCCGCAACATTGCTCCACTATTAAGATCCTGCACCTGCAACATTGCTCCTCCATTAGGATCCCTGCGACATGTTTTCATGGCATCATCATCCCTTCTGTGGCAGGCAGCCCCCGGTCTCCGGTCAAGGGCAGTGGCAGCTGCTGATCCATGATGATGCCACGCAACATCAAGCATCCCATGCCTGCACCTGATACTTTGCTCGCCACTGACATGACCCCTGCCTGCAGGCAACCGTTGGTTCCCGTCATCAGGGTGGAGGATGGGCAGTGGCTACTGCTAGTTCATCATTGCCACACAATGCTGTTCATATCTCTGCCTGCAAAATTGCAACCTTGCTCACCATCAATGGCATCCCCTGCCCGCAGGCAGCCATTGGTTCCCGTCATCAGCGTGGAGGATGGGCAGTGGCTGCTATCAGACGCCATGCAGCTCATGGCCAAACCAGGCGGCCATGGTGCCATCTGGAAGCTCATGCGCGACGAGGGCGTCTTTGCATGGCTGCAGCAGCAGGTGTGGGGTCGATGGTGATTGCAGTGGGTGATGACGAGGGCGTCTCTGCATGCCTGCAGCAGCAGGTTTGGGGACGATGGTGGTTGCAGTGGGTGATGACGAGGGCGTCTCTGCATGCCTGCAGCAGCAGGTGTGGGGACGATGGTGGTTGCAGTGGGTGATGACGAGGGCGTCTCTGCATGCCTGCAGCAGCAGGTGTGGGGACGATGGAGGTTGCAGTGGGTGATGACGAGGGCGTCTCTGCATGCCTGCAGCAGCAGGTGTGGGGACGATGGTGGTTGCAGTGGGTGATGACGAGGGCGTCTCTGCATGCCTGCAGCAGCAGGTGTGGGGACGATGGTGGTTGCAGTGGGTGATGACGAGGGCGTCTCTGCATGCCTGCAGCAGCAGGTGTGGGGACGATGGTGGTTGCAGTGGGTGATGACGAGGGCGTCTCTGCATGTCTGCAGCAGCAGGTGTGGGGACGATGGTGGTTGCAGTGTGTGATGACGAGGGCGTCTCTACATGCCTGCAGCAACAGTTGTGGGTATGGTGGTAATCGCAGTAGGTGATACGTGCAAGTAATTATGAGGGATTCTTCTCATCATAACTGCTGCAGTAAGTGGGGGGATGATGGCGATGATGAAGGTGATGTATGCAGTTGGTGAGTACACATGCGCGTGCCATGCATTTGTCAATGAAAATCCTCCCTTGCCGGTTGAAGCTGCATGACCGATTTCACGTCATAAATCCTGTTAGCCCACAACACACGTGCATACTCCCACTCATTTGGACAAGCCTCTTCTTGCGCCCATGCAATGCAGAGAAGTGTCGCTGATGTGCCAGGTCAGCAACCTCCCGGGCAGCACAGGCACTGACATCACACTGGCAGCCATGGCAGTCCATCACGCACACACACACACACACACACATGCACACACACACACACACACACACACACACACACACACACACACACACGCACGCACGCACGCACACGTGTTCGAATTCTCTCATCTGCTGCCTGCGCACAGGGCAGGAAGGCTGCGCTGGTGCGCCAGATCAGCAACCCCATGGCTGGCACAGACACCACACTGCTGGCCCTGGCGGGGCGCGGCCAACAGCAGCGCAGCTCCTTTGGTTTTATGAGCTGCGACCGCGCAGTGGGGGCTTCAGAAGGCTGCAATGCGCTGCAGGAGCGCAAGCGGTGGGAAGGTGGGTTGACACTGCTAAGGGAGGGGGGTTGATGGGAGCTTGAGTGTGTTCATGACCTTTGATCGCGTCTTTTAATCAAGACATTTAGAACCTGTAACCGTGCTAAGAAGGCTGCAGAGGGCTTCAATGTGCTGCTTGAGCACAACCGATGGGAAGGTGAGTGCACACCCTCAGGGAGGGGGAAGGTGATGGGAGCTTGCTGTGGGTATCAAAGGCTTCATAAGCTGCACCCGTGCTGTGCGGTCTGCAGAGAGCTCCGTTGTGCTGCAGTTGCGGGAGGAAAGGGTGTGAAAAGTGTGCTCAATTCAGGCCTGTGTCTCTCATCTCTTGCGCTCCCACAGCGCAGAGTAGCCCTTGACAAGCTCCATTAAATTATATACTCCAGGACTGCACGGATCAGGGCAGCTGTTGTGGGGATGATCATGCACTGAGCCATACACTAAGCCTCACACTTAGCCGTATCCTTGGCAGTATACCTAGCGTCATGCTGACCCTCACTCTCTGAAACCCACGCTGCAACTCTATAGCACAAAGGAGGGCAGAGCTGTTTTGGCCATTTATTGAGCATCGGATTGCCTTTAACTCTCTTTGTAACCCACTCTGCAGCTACGCTGCAGTTTCCAGGCTTAGCAATATGACGATCCGGTTCAACGAGTTAGATCAGTGTGCATGGACTCCTCCAAATGTGATTGTTTGTCATGGCATGTTCCACGCAGGTGGTGCATGGAAATATGAGTATGGCTACACCAACATCGAGTACACTGAGTTTGGCAGGCTTGGTATGAGTGACCAGCCCACCGAGCACAACTCCACAACCTCCAAATTTCCTGCCAACACCAACGTATTGTATGTCAACCTGGATGATGCACTGAGGGTGGTCGAGCAGGTGAGTGTGGGTGGATGGTGGTGGGGGGGGGGTGTCATTGTCATTCCTGAGTGTTTGCTTGTGTGGGTGGGTGTGGGAATGGGTCCAGCATTGGAGGCTTTCGCCTTATGTGCAAGCAGGGTAGGTTCAAAGCCATGTCTTGACTGCTAGGATGCCTACACCTTCAGGGACACCTTGCATGAATTCTGGCACACGTGTGTGCACTTTGCAAATGTTTGAAAGCGGCGAAGCGTTCAAAACTTCAAATGTGGGGTTCTAAAGTCTAGTTTAAATGGCTCCCCCTTCCGAATCTGCGTTTTCAATGGCACCAGCAAGCTTGGGGCGCGTCAGGCCTTGTTTTCAACCACATCATGGCCATCACCTGCATGGACTGTTGCGCTGAGTCGCCGCACGAATGCACTCATCCTGTCTTACACGCAGGCTGTGACAGTGGGCAGCAGCGAGCAGCTCATGCCTGGCCTCATCTTCAACCGCAACAAGGCCATCAACTACAAGGACCCCCTGAGGGGCACCCCCGCACAGCGCATGCTGGCCGGCCGCATGGAGTGCACGATGCAGAACATTGCGGACTACATGACGGACAGGTGAGGGATTGGCTATGGTGTGCACAGGCTGGATACAATCTGCTGAGGGGCGGTCTGAATATTTGTTTGCTTGTGTGTGCATGAGAGAGAGAGAGAGAGAGAGAGAGAGAGAGAGAGAGAGAGAGAGAGAGAGAGAGAGAGAGAGAGAGAGAGAGAGAGAGAGATCCATAGATTTTGAGCATTGTGGGGTGTTGTCGATGGATTACGCTGGACATGTGACAGAACATCGCGGACTACATGATAGAAAGCTGAAGGATTGGCTGTGGTGTGCACAGCATGCACTCTATCTGCAGAGAGGCGGTCTGAGTGTTTGTATGCCGGTGTATGTGTTGTGCATTTGATGGCAGCACCAGCTGTAATGGCAAGACTGGCCACCTTGCAGAGCATTCTCGGTATCCTTGTGTCATTACCATGTCATCTCTATTTTGCTTGCCAATGCCGGTACCAGGGTGTGCCTGTGGACGCTCTTTGCCTGTGCCTCGCAAGATTTTACCCGGTACCAGGAGCCCTGCAGCCCACTGAGGTGCCTGGAATGCGCTTTGCCAGTGATGGCGTGCGCAGTCTTATCCTGCTTAAAGTGGTGCCTGTGGATACTGCTTGCCTTGCC